>CM073130.1:20049875-20457375 GCA_037039145.1 Fundulus diaphanus | reverse complement strand
GAAAGTAGTCTGATAGCCAACATATACCATATACGCTGCTTAGTGGTAATGTTTCCTGTTGCTCGGCATCATTACATTTGTCCGTCAAAATGCAAGACCCCTAAAATAAGTATTCCAATTTCTTCGCAATAACACATAAGTCATTAAGGAGAGAAGGATTTGATTTTCTCCTTAGATTATTGTGTTTACAGCATTTAATGTTTCTGTTTTAACATGTCTGGCCCCTAAAACCAGGATCTGAAGATAATACCTCAGAAGAGATCAGGTACAGAAACTCCCCAAGTGGTGGCAGCAGGAACTGCTTCAGTTTATCATTCCTGAGATTTTCCCTCAGCAGCTCAGTTAGAGTTGATACAGCCTGAAAAACAGTATGAGATGTGGATTAGAAATATAAAGAAATTCATTTTAACAGAAAAAAAGTAAATGACAAAATAAAATAAAAATCTACACCTACAATCATGAGTTTAACAATTTGTCTACCACTGCTATCAGATGTGCATTTTTAATTTCAAAAGTGCCTCTTTTGTAGCTAGGCAACAATATGGAAGTAAAAGAAACCCAGTTTCAAACATTTCCATTATTTGGTTCCTGTGGTTTAAAAGTTAATTTATTCATGTAGAAACCACAGGAGATGCCTATGGATATATGATTGCCCCTCCTCTATATTTTGCTGAGCTAAAGATTTGTCCATCCACAACAGGTCAGGTAGCCACTCCCTCACTATGCTATAAAGAAAGGGTATGGGTAATGGACTTGTTCCATCAGGAACAATACTTATTGTTTAAAAGTAGTAATATATCAATGGAACTTTGTTTTGTTATTGATATAAAAAACTGAGTCAAAACATTTATTATAGTTTAACTGTTATTGAACTTCTTATTGCGCAATTAAAACAAAGAAACAAAAGAACAGACTATTACGTTCTGGAGAATGGGTGGAATTAAATACATTTAATCCTTCCCACTCCTTTTAAAATATGTAAATTACAATAGTACTGTTTTGATTTTGCTTGAGGAACTAAGTTTGCCTGTTCTTCACGTTTGAAAATGTTTGAAATAAACTTCACTAAACTTAAACTACTAATTGAATTTTATGTATCAAAATCGAAATGAAAAACGGTTATGGAAGCTATTATTAAAACTGTAATATGTAACAATATTTTAGCAGCAGTATTAATACTACCAATTGAAAAGGGTATCAGCTCATGGAATTAATAATTTATTTAAATGTGTAAACTCAAGGTTATTCTTGAGTTTAAACATTTCCAGTGAGAAATTCATACCCATCCATGCAAACTGACACCCACATAATTTATTTACGTATACCAAAGTGGGTTTTTTATGCTTTTGTTTAAAAAAAGAAAGAAGTGTCAATAGATTCAGAGAGAAATTACAATAAAAGATTGTATGCACACAGCGGTATCGCCATAGATCGATAAATACAGTTAGATCATTTATCAAGTAAAGTTTTTACAGTAGTTAGAAAATGACAAACATGACTGTTCAAACCCGTTATTATTAAGTTGCTGATATTGCGATAAGGAGACACTTCTTAGAGCATACTCTATGTTGAAACCTGGCAGTATGGATTATTTATGCTTAGAGCATGATTATTTGTTTTATGTGCAACAAAATCTGTCTCACACTCACAGCAACAGTTTACTGATGTTCTGTAAAATCACATATGGTCCCGGTCTATATAATTGAAACTTTACTATGTTACAAAAGAATCAGATGAAATAATTTTAATAAAAACTGGCATGCAATACTCATGCAAATAGAAATAACGAAATTATCTGTTATCTCACAAAGCTTTCTTTTAGCATCTCTCTGCTTACTGAAGACAAAAAAAAAACAAAAGCTTTAACATCATGGATATCTTTAATACTTGTAACCACACCTGTGTGCACCTTTTAACGGCCACACATTTGCTTTCTGTTCCACTTTTCCATGTATAAACATACATTACCATACACCAGAACCCAGTTTTGAGGAAAAGGGCAAAAATTCAGTGTCCAAGCACCACACACGTGGGAAAATGTCAATTAAAGGTGAGAAGAACCAATAAAAAAAGAAAACAGTTCTGTATTCGGGCTGTAAAAAGATTGTGGCCGCAGGTGTTCTGGACTCCCTCTGAATGTGAGCTGAGCCATCCAGGGTGTGTTATTATCTGTTTTAACTCTACGACTTGTTACTGGATCACCCCAAACATTTGCTATGGCCTGGGCTTAACAGCCTCATATTTCAGTACATGTAGAGAGTGTCTTCAGAGCCGACTGCTTCCTGACATTAACATCAGTGGGAAAATTATGTGATCTGATGCAAGACCTACTTGACCCCCCTGTCAAGCTCTTAACTTTTTAAGATTCATCCTTCTTTCCCTGTTTGAATTTAACAGATTTGTATGTTTCGTAAATCTCACAAGTTTCGGGCTTGCTTCGGTGGCGCAGTGGTTAGCGTGCACGACCCATGTACGGCGGCCTTAGTTCTCGACGCGGCCGACCCGGGTTCTACTCCGACCTGTGGTCCTTTGATGCATGTCTCTCCCCCTCTCTTGTACCCCATTTCCTGTCAGCCCACTGTATGAAAAATGAGTCTCTAGTGCTGTAAAAACCCAATTTTAGCCACTGCTCTTCTTGCAAACATCAAATATGTCCTAATTTAACCTATTTAACTGTAATAGGTAATATTCTAGACTAGCAAAACAAGAATACAACATATAGTATTTCTTCATTTGAAACAGCAGGTGCCACGACAAGATATACCATGTGTTTCATGGCACCTCCCAGTGGCCATAATGTTATGCCTGCTTGGTGTACAAACTATTTCCCTTTCCCCGTGAGCCTGTTTTTTTTTTTTAGCATTATGGTTTGTGTTATTTTTTCTTGCTCACTTTCTCTTTGAGTGGAGCTGGTATTACAACTAGTACTAGTGAGGCCAGTGGAAAGTGAGGGGAAAAACAATCAAAAACACAAACCCTGAGGTCCAAAATAAACAGTACACCATGTTAAATCTTACCTGTGAATTTATTTAACATGCATAAAATGTATGGCTTTTAATAGAGTAGAAAGACCCTTTGTTGTCCCACACTGGGGAAATTCAGGCTTAGGAGGCAATTCAGTTCTGTAGACAAATATTTCACATATCTGGGTACAGCCATGATTAGTTACTATACGTCTGTGGATATTTGGGAGTGGCTATCGTTCATCTGCATTTGAGAAAGATTTGTTAAGACTGAACAAAAGGTTTAGATTAGTGAATTATTTGTCTTTTAAAAGAGAAAACTGCACAACCACTTCCAGGAGCAATAAGTTATTGTTGAGGGGAAACAAGAGATTGGTTAATAAAGCATCACTGCAGCATTGCAGTCACAGGTAACCTTATCTTCAACTGCCCAGCTCCCAACAAACGTGCCTAATTTGCACATTTCCATACTATTTTTTGTACTCTGATAACCTAAGGATGACGCTTGCATAATGGAGCATTATTTCTAAGCCTTTTTTTGGGAGATACAGAATAATGCATATCAAATGGACAAATAAGCAGGTGATGC
Source organism: Fundulus diaphanus (assembly GCA_037039145.1). Lineage (NCBI taxonomy): Eukaryota > Metazoa > Chordata > Actinopteri > Cyprinodontiformes > Fundulidae > Fundulus > Fundulus diaphanus. The sequence goes on along the minus strand of CM073130.1, from coordinate 20,453,823 downwards.
TTGGTTAAAATCTAAATAGAAAACCCAGTATCTGTCAAAAGATGATATGCATGGATCAGCCCCGATTCTATGAATGTCTTGACAAGAGATCTAGTGGTAATACAAGACCTCCTTTTATATTTTATACATTACTGTAGGGGTAATTGAAAATAGCACACCCATTAACCCCTACCAAACCCCTACTCTAAATCATTTGAAAAAGGAAGTTTAAACAGGGTATTTTGAAATGCTACCTGTTTTCTATGAGTACTCTCTGAATCTGTGACAATAAGGATTGTTGGGAGCAATTTAAGAGCATTTAGTCCTCCTTATTGTGTAAAACACCCTGCACAGCAAAGGCTTTACTTGTTCATCGGAAGGTAGGCCAAAAAAACGAACTTTGACTGGTGTTTTGTGAGGGGAAACTACGTGTGGTTTAAGATGCAACATTACACTAACAGCTGAATATTTGCCACCATTTCTTTCAAAGAAATTTTATGAACTTGTAGAAAAAAAAAACAAAGACACTCTAAAAAACATTAGAACAAGACAGAAAGGGGGCAGCCAGAAAAGAAGACAGGTGTACTTTGCAAGTATACATTTAAAATATATACTTTAAACATACTAAAAAGGGGAAAACAAAGTATATAATTGTGTGTGTTGGGGTGGGGGATTGAACAAAGTATATAGAAGTAACTATGGTAACTAAGCCCAGACCCAACATGCCAATCAGCAGGATTGCAGCAGGGGAACGCCTGCTGAGACAACGCACACTCAAAGAGAAAAATGCAAGTGTGTGTGTGTGCCGTTTGATTGGTCATCTGTTCCCTGCAACATAAGGATACACAACAATACAGTATCTGCAGGCACAAACACACTCCAATAAGGACAGACAGAACTACATACACAAAACCCCTGCTGAGCGCTCGCACAGGCATAGTTCAAAAAAGCCTGTGCACACACATAAAAGACACTCACACACACAGACCCCCTGCTGAGTCCATAGATGGTCAGGCACAGCCACAGTCACGAACAGACACATGAAGACAGGCGGGCACAGCGCTCTGTCTTATCCACAGTGGCTGACGGGAGGTAAGGCGCGTAGCAGAAAAAAACCCATTCCACCATTTGTCCTAAACAACAAGGGCGTTGAAAGTACGTGAGCCAAAGCTGGCCTTTTCCTAAATCCCCAACACCAATAAGCAGCAGAAGGAACTCATTGGGAAACATGCAAACATGAACTACAAGTCTCAAAACGGAAACAAAAAAAGAGGCTAAAATCTGTCTATCATTAGGTCTCATGGTCACACAGAATCAGTTTTAACCTAAGCTAGTTTAGTATGAAACCTTTATTTTAGAGGACCAACTGATACATTTCTATAGGTATTAATAAAACTGATGCAGCTTGCGAATAAGTCTATTGTTTATGATGGTTATAATGTTCAGATTTTATTTGCATACCACTTTGAAACGTTGTTGATTTAACCAGAAAAGCAATCAGCCATGAATAGTTTGTGGTGGTCTTTCAACTGCAATGCTTTTCTCAAATATTATGTATGGTTAAAACAATAAGTGTAGCTAAAAGCTACAGAAGAAACATCAAGCTGCATATTACAGTAAAGTCCAGTGTGTAGGAGCCATAACATTAAAACCACTAACAGGTGGGAATAATAACAATGATAATCTAAAATAAAAAAGTATTTTTCTTAGCAAAACCTTTGCCCCGAGCATTGAAGTTGTTTCTTATCCGAAGATCTAAATATTACTGCTGACTGTGTATATTTCCGAGGCGCTGCTATGTCTCAGTGGCAGCAGTTTTCATCAGCAGGATAGTGCACCCCATCAATATGAAGCACCCTCAAAGCATTCCAGACGGATACATTAAAAGCCACCTGAGATCTTGCATTCATTCCCCACTAGATCAGAGACGTTTGAAAGCATGTGATCAATGTACACCATGGCTGCCCAAGCCCAGTCCTAGAAAGCTACTATCCTACAGGCTTTAGATACGTCGCTGATCCAACACACCTGAATTCCCTCATCAGAAAGTCATTCTGGTGACAAGCCCTTCATCTGATTCAGGTGTGTTGGAGCCGGGACACATCTAAAAGTTGAAGGATAGTAACTCTTGAAGACTGGAGTTGGGCACCTCTGATCTACACAATAAAACACACGCGTCTATCATCATATGGCTAAAGCTGCTAGTGCCGCAGCGCCACAAATATTATCGTAACAAGAGTGCGTTCGTCGTGCAAAATATCTTATCCAACAATTTGAAAACGTTTAAACTCAAAAAGAAAAAAAAATCTGAAAAGTCAACATTTTGTAGGGAGTCTTAATGAAAATCCCAGCAAAGGCTTTATCAGAACATACACTTGCTATTTTCCATCAGACCCAAGCAAAATCAAATTGACACAATCTCTGCCAAGCAACGAAAAATACATGTGCAAGAGTCACACCCCGGTTTGAGCAAGAGCATGAAAACTGAACGCTTTTCATTAACAACTTAAATCCAGTGTTAGCATGTATTTGTCTTTAAATGTGGATGCAAGACAAATAGGACGATGGGAAGAGAGAGTTTGGCATTTCTCAGTATGTGAAATGGAGTTGTCTCAAAGAGTTTTGATGCCACCAGCTGGTCCAACCTGGAACTATAAAGTGAGTTTGACATGAACAAGTGCTGCTGCTCACATATTCATTTGGGGTATAGTTTCTCTCCATTGGTGCATTAAAAGTTGGGATCACTTTTAACCAAATGACAGGAAGGAGAATATTCCCTTAAAGAAAACCTACACAGTGCATCTATCATCTTTTAAGTATTACACATCAAGTATGCATGTACCTCTGGTATGTGCTGCCACATCATGGTCCAAAATGGAATTGCGTGTGTGATTTCCCAAGTAACCTTTGGGAAGAAAGTCTTTCCTGCCTTGTTGTTACTGTTAGATCTTATAATTGTATGATTTGTATTATCTAAAAGATGAAAATGTTTACTTAGTCTTTCTGCAGTCTCCAACCTCTTCTATGGCAATTACTGATAAGTCGTTTTTATAAAAATCTATGACATTTACTTAAACTTGTTAAAGAAATGGGTTAGATTAAGCCTAAGGTAATACTACAGTTAGGAAGGATATATTTATGGTTGTCTTAGTGTCTGTCCTAAAATAATTTATGAAAATGTCCTTAAAACATTAGAGCTAACATGTATGTATGATCTTCAGACCTCAGAAACATGGCAGTCGTCCTCCAGATGACTACAGTGCAGAGCCAGAAGACCCATCGCTCTGAGGATCTTGCTCCGTCTGTAAAATATTGTTACAAAATATAAAATTAATTCATGGTAGAAACAGAATTTACATATCAGAACAGGTTTTTAATTATTTGGTAAACATCTCAAACATATAGGCTTTCCTGAAAGAAATAAAACATGCCTGCAATCGAAACCAAAACAATGGTTTGTTCAATTCACTTAAATTTCCTTGAAAGTGGTTTGTTTAATTATTTTTGAAATAATAATAAATCATACTAATCTATGATGACACCTAATGTACAGCTGTAACTGTAGAGTTTGTCCCATAAAATCCTAAACGAGGGAAAAATACAAATTGCATCCGTATTTACCAAGTCTATCTGGGTATAAGGCTTTCCGAGTGCTTTTTTTTTTTTTAAACTAGGAGCCTTTTAACTGCAAAGGAAATTCTTTGTTTACTGTATTGTACACAAACAATTTTGTATTATTCCATTGCCTTTTTGAGCCAAGCAATCATGTTTTCTCGTCATCTAGAAAAAATGTCCATTCATGATGTACTTACAAATCCCAGTTTGGAGCTTGCCGTAACTGCTGGGTCAATACAGAAAGCTGCAAACATGCATAAGCAGAGGCGATAAGGACAAAGAAAGACAACCAGGTTTAGGACACTAATATTCAAGAGATGATAAATGAAATGAAAACGAAAATGAAAACGTTAGATGCATTATTAATTTTTCAAATCTACTACTGAGGCTTTACAAAACATATGTTTGTGTGCATTAAGCACAGCAAACGATCAGTACCTGGTGTGTTTTAAGAAGATGCAAACAATACTTTTTGGTTTTGTTTAAATAAAAGCTGCATGACTTCAAGAAAACAATTTCATGATCTCGATGATGATTTGACTTTTTTCTTAATCTGTTGCTTTCATTTCCCTCATCCCAGTGTCCATATCAGTTTTATAAGTTTTAGCATTACAGCTACCAAAAATATACGCCTAGTGTGAGCATTGAGGCCGATCAAAGCTCATTCAAGGCCTTAATAAATGTACAACACGTTTCCAGGTGTTCCACATTTGAATTCAAACACAAGATAAGATTTTTTTTGGTTAGAAAATTCAGCTTGCATCTTTAAAGTTTTTATATCTTTATAAAATAATACATTGTTTTTCAAGTTTCTGACAATAAAATCTGAATTGTGGCTTGCATTTGTATTAAGGGTTCTTTACTTATGGTACATGATACATGAAACCCAGTGTAACTAACTCCCTTTAAAAGTTGTATGATTGGTAAATAGAGTACACCTTTGTGTAATTTAATCTCAGAATAACTGCAGCATTTCTGTGAAGGTCTCATAGATTTCTTAGAGAACATCAGTGAGCAAACAGCATCATGAAGAGCAAGGAACACAGCAGACAGCTCAAGCATAAAACTTTGGAGAGGTTTTAAAGGAAAAGGAAAGCTTTAATTGTTGGGGTGTAACAATACAACAATCCACATTGATATATTGATTAAATGATTAGCAATCCAATTACATCCATGCAAAATGAAAATATCGATCCATATTGTCATTTTGAAGATACAACTTTACTGTGAAATTCCGGCACGAGACTATAGTGAATAGGTGATCTATTATTGTTATTATTTTAAAATTAGAAGAATGGTGTTTTTGATTAAAATGCCTGATACCTGATAGAAATGAAATGGTCAAATCATATTTGTTTTTAGTGAGTGGAGCTTCTCCAATTAACTAGGGGTGTAAATCATCAACTTTGTCACAACATGATGTTATATCGATTTGTTAGGATGACGATACGATATTTTCTGATATAACAAAGTCTGTTAGGATTGATGCGATAAATGCGATGCGATATTATCTGCCCATCTAACACTATTATTTACATTGAACCCAAGAGGAGGAGCTACAAATATCCACAGCTCAGGTGGAAAATCTGTACATGCAACAAGTATTAGATGTGCAAGCTATAAATCTGGCCTTTTCACAAGAAAAATAAATCTTTGAACAAAATCAGATAGTGATTATTATTTTTTATTATTTTTTACTGGTTTTATGCACCATTCTATTTTCCTGACAAACTGAATTGTTGTTTTTTATTAGTTTAATAACTGTGATTAATGACATTTTCAGAATTAAATGCTCCAAATTTATCCATCTGTTTTTAACGATAAAAGAGTTTCCCCTTTTAGAATTGAATAAAAAACATTTCTCTTTTTGATGATATTCTAAACAAACGTAAGAGATGTGGGCAAAAATCTTTAGATGTGCAGAACGGGTGCCGACATTCTCCACAACACTCGCTGCTGCCATGAATAAAAACCAAGACAGCAGCAATAAAAAGCCTCACATTTACATACTCCATTTAGTACTCCTTGCTATAGCAACAAGAAGTTACCAACCAGACTGAGCAAAAAAAAACTGTACATCAACACATATTTCAATTTAGAAAACATCCCAATGGTGACAGCTAGGGCCCCGGCACTGTTATGTTACCATATGCTGAGACACAAAATATTATTTCAAACTACACAGTTATGCTCATTAAACCCAGACAAGATCCATTCCAGCAGGAAGCTGAAGTAAATGTTTTCCTACCAGCGTTGAGTTAATCAGCCTGTCAGCGACAACCGTGTGCCCAACTATACAGCAGAGGTAGCACAGCAGGTTGAGTCTAGAGCGAACAGCTGTAGACTGAGGAAGAGCAGCAGAGGAGGGGAGTGGCACGGACGGGCTCTTTTCTTCAAAGCAGGAATGAAGTTGTGACAGAAAGCCAGTCCACTCATCGTCACTCAGAGAAAGCAGCTTCTCGACTGCAGAAGACGGATAAAAGCTTTGACTTTGAGTATCTCCTGCTAATGGCCATATATTTAGGTTTATCTTCATTCAAGACTTTCTGATGCAGACTAGTACATACCTGAGTATGCTGGTACACAAAGGTTTCTGGGATCAAATCGTACAGGAGTACTCTTAAGAATCTGGTAAAATAATCAGAGAGAGAGAGAAAATAATCAATGTCAAGTAACCGTCTCACGTTTTGTTGTAGCTTTGTTCACCCATTTCTTATTCAAATTTACAAAGGTAGAACTTTTAAACAATTCCAGAAGAAAATTATGTGTTCAGGGAAACACTAATTTCTGAAAAAACAGAAAGGCTAATTATAATGATACTGGATCTTAAAAGATTTTGCCTGTAAACATCATCTCCATGCCCATACCTTGGGATTGTCAATGATTTGGGTGACACTCAGATCAGAGTCGGTATGAAGAAGACGCTTCACACAGCTTGAAACGTCAGGATCAGTGACAACCTAGGAGAAGTCAGTGGGTAGAAAATTAGAGTTGATGAAGGGAATATACACTCCCTATCCTTTTTATCAGGAACTGTGTTGACCCCTTTTGCCTTCAGAAATAGCTTTACTCTGTCTTGCATAGAATCAAGCTGGGGTTAGAAACATTCAGATATTGTAAGGACATCACACTGACGCTGCAGACTTTTCTGCTGCACATCCATGGTGAGAATCTCCAGTTCCATCACATTAAAACTATTGAATTGAGATCTGGTGACTGAGGTTGGACGACAGTAAACTCAGACATATGCTCAAGAAATCAGTTTGGGAAGATGTGAGCTTGGAGAAGCTTGTGAGTAGTGAAAGTGCAGTATACTTATTTTGCTTCCCAGCAGTGTAGCTCACTACTGAGACTGTGAGATTTTCATTGTGTTCATCAGGGAGAGAGCCTGGGGGAAGAAACTGTCTCTGCGGCGACTAGTTTTAGCAATTAGTGCTCTGTAGCGCTGACCTGAGGCTAAAAGTCTAAACAGTTTGTGTGAAGGATTTGTGGTTCTCAGGGTTCTAGCCAGCGCATTTCAGCTTAACGACTTGTTACACTGTCAGTTGTCAAGATTACGCTGAAATTAGACTGTTACGTTCATTTCTAATCAGCGTAACAGCGTAATTAATGGCTCACTGGCAGACATCTGTGTTCCCTTTTCTCAAGATTTCCTCCACTGACTTATCCCCATCTGCCCAAACTGTCAGACTACTTCTGGCAGCAGCGCACAGACGCGTCTCCTCCCTGCAGCCGCACACCTGGTCCAAATAAAGAGCATCTTTATAGACAAAATAAAACACAAAATTGTTGTTCGGAAGAACTTTCCCAGGCAGGCAGTCAAGAAAAGCAAAATTCTGAACAGTGCTATATGCTAAAGGCTGGTTCACATGGCATGATATTTAACATGTTGGATTGTCTTGCCCTGATATCCTAGCATGTGTTGTGTTCCCCGAGGAGAAACGAGCAGGCAGCCAATCAGAAAGCGAGGTGAGGGATTCTCCGAGAGAAAAACCCCAACTCGCCTCCATTTCATAGTGCAGCAAGCGTAGAGCCACCGGTCTTGTAGCTGCTTCTTTAACCAACGCCTTTTCTTTTTGTTACGTTTTTCTCTGTTAAAATCAGTCCACAGACTATCACCATTATTCTCCCCCACCGTTCATGTTAATTTACTCTTAACTCACGTTTGGTCTCGAGAGGATTCACATTTCCTGTCTGCCATCTGAATGATCCTGAGTGAAATCTGTTTGTGTGTTGAGTTCACCGCCTGACCGGACACCACGCGGTGAAGTTGTGAACATAAGCTAATGCTAGCTGTTATCAGCTTGCCGGGCAGCCCAACGATGGGGTTCTGCCAGTCTGGGCCCTCCCCATCGAGCTGCACCACACAAAGCTCCACTGTGTGAATGCATACTGAAGCCCCTGATCCACTTCCTGTCTAAATGCGGACTTGTCCCTGTCCTAATGACAGCGGTGTCATCGGCAAACTTCAGGTGTAGTCATCTGTGCACAGAGAGGAGTAGGGAGAGAACACACCATGGTTCTGGTGGTTCTTGAGCAGGAGACGATTCTCCCCAGATTCACCTGTTGCTGCCAGTCAGTCAGGAAGCTGGTGAACCACAGACAGAATCTTGCATTGTGAACCAGCCTTAATGTCTGGGGTTGGGACTACATAGGGTTGAGTTACACTTTAAGGTTCAATGTGTTGTAAGTTTTAAAGTTTGCATCGTGCGTACCTCAGTAGTAATAACATGTCAGCTGCTGTTGAACCAGTCTAGCTGGACTAGAATAAGGCCTTTTCATTCACACATCTGCTGCTCACTGGGTATCCTCTCTGTCTCATAAAAGCTAGGAGATGGTTATGTGTGGAAATTTCAGAAGATAAGCAGTTTCTGAAAGAACCATACAACATTTAAATTCAATTAAACCCTCTTTCTATCCCACTCTGATGCTTGGTCTGCACTTCACAAAGCCATCTCAATCATAAATCCAAGCCTAAATAAATAAATTTGCTGTGATGTAATTGGTCATTTTCTATTTGAGTTAACAAGCAGTTGAACATTTGACACTAGTAAAGTTGACTGAGTCCATGAAGATATTTAAACATTTACCTCAAGCTCTGTGTTGTGGTTTGAAGAGTCTGAAATGCTGCATTGGCTTCTTGAGTTGCCGTGAGCACTACTGAAGAAGAATCAAGAATGAATAACAATAGAGAAATAAATAGAGATCATGTTTAAGTCAGATTTTAAACAAATACCTAAGCAGAAAGATTGTATCGGAGTTGTCCTGATTCACCCCACTCTTTGGTTTCAGCTCTAGGACATTCCCTGAAGATAGCGCAAAGTTGAATTTTTATCACAACATATGCTTATGTGTGAAAAAATTGTCAAACTCAAACATGCAAGTGACGCAAAAAAAGTGATGAGTTAAAGAATGGCTAATACTTGATTTTAGATAAAAAATTTCCAGAAATACCATTTAAAAATCAAAAAATAACACAAAAACCATGTAAAAGGCTAATGAAGAAATGCAACACGTATAAATAGATTAGGAGAACATAGCTTTATGTTTCCAAGTAAGAAACTGTTTTGCCTAAAAGTTGAACCTTATTAAAACTAAAGACTATCTGTGTTACCTGTCACATATAGTTTAATAGGCTGTGGCGTGTGGCACACCTCCTCCACTCCATTTGGTTCAGGCAGATCTCTGGTCTTAACTTGATCCTCCCTTGTTCCTCCCCATCTCATCTCTTTATTTGAGCTCTTGCTGTTCTTTAACTTTCCACCAGGATCACCTGTAACAGACTGTTGGCTTTCAGCTTCTGTGCCATGCAGCCTGTCTGGTGTTGTACTTGTTGAATGAAAAGACGTTTTCTTTGACACATCACAACCTGGCTGGCTAATAGCTGAGAGGCTACTTGGTAGGCAGACTGTCTGTTCGACAGGAAAAAGATCACTGGTCCTTTTGTGCCTGTAAAAGAATAAAAATACATGATAATTCATTAAGTCACTCAGACACACTGGTCACACGGGTACTTATGGGCAAAAGAAAATGTGAACATGGAAGAAAAAGGCATAAATGAGAACATTACACTTTTTACTAAATTGTTGCAACCAAAGCATTGTGAAATGCCAAGAGATAAAAAAAAACATACATCTACACATCCCATGTTAATGAAGTCAACTTTCTCACAGAAAGGATTTCCCTACTTTTCAACCTCTTCATCCTCTTCTTCCCCATAATTAGCGTTATATTCCTCCTGTTTTACTTGAGTCCAGAAAGGATGATTGACCAGCTCCAACCAGCTGATCCTGATGAAGAAAAATAACACACAGTTTAACAGAGGAACAGCAAACATAAATGACACAAACCTCAGCAATGAGAAGCTACCGCAGTCTAAACCCATTCAACAATTTGACATCTAAATGCATCTTAGACCCTAATTCCTAGAGACAAAAAAAATAGAAAATGTGTATATTTAGATAAAAAGTTTAGATAGTTTTGAGAAATGATTGCATGTTTGTGTAAAACAAAGGTTACATTAATACATTAACTCATGTTTCAGAATCATAACTTCAGGTCTTTTTATATCTTAAATATCAAGGTCTAAGACAGGGGTAGCCCTCAAGAGCTAATATTCTGCAACTTTTAGATGAACGCCTTCACCAACACGCCTGAATCAAAAGTATGGCTTGTTATGAGGCCTTTGCAGAGCTCTGCTGATGGGGGCATTCAGCCTTTTGATTTAGGTGCGTTGGAGCAGTGACGCATCTGAAAGCTGCAGGACAGTCTTTTAGATGCCTGGTCTAAATATTGTTTACTATGAGCAAACAACACTGCAGCAGAATTTGATCTTGTCTTGGAGGTAAGTCAAACTAGAAGTAATCTTAAAGCAGGCACTCTGATAAAAGAATATGATGACGATGGTAACCGCAGTAGGAAGATAATCTATGATGGAAATTGTGTGTTTGAGCCTTACCGCATGGTTGGGTTTTTATTTAATAAGCCTTTCAGAAGACTCTGGAATTCCTGACTGGGAGGATTTGGGAGAAACACTGGAAAAGACAAAATAAGTTAATTTAACACTTTATTTAAAGTTAAGTCCAAATGTGTTCGTACCCCTGGTAAATATAGGTTTGAAGTAATCTATTAATTTTACAAACATGTTTCTTAAAACTGGAAGCAATATTAAAGTTTTTGAGTGGCCCAGCTAGCGTACAGACTTGAATCTAATAGAGGGAGCTAAAGACTAGAGTGACGACATTGAGGCCTTCCAATCTGACCTCATGACTCAAGATAAATCATCTAAACACCAGTGGAAACATGCAAAACGCTGCAGAGCAATTATAATCAGGTAATAACAAAAAGATTTTTCCCCTGATAATTGAGAATTGGAAAAACTATTTGAGACCTGCCTTTATTGTTGTTCTTAAAAATCATTTTATTTTACAAATTTCATACTCCTTTAAAACTTTTATTATATTTTTAAGAGTTTCCTGTCTCATTTCTTATCAGACATAAACTTTTCTGTTGAACGAAAATCCTTTCTAATCTAAATGTGCCGAGGGTATACATTTTTGGCCTAGCTGGAAAAAAAAGCAACTTGTCAGAGATAATTGCCCTTCAGTGAGTAAATATTCGTGTGCTATTATGTTTGATATGCCATTTATTACCTGTCTGTTTTAGAGGAGGTGGTTCCTGACGCAAAATCATCTCCTTCAGGTCAGTGGGGTTATCAGAACAGAAAGGAGGTTTACCTGGGAAACAAACCTAGTTGGTAGTAATCAAACAACCCCAATCCTCCAAAAAGCTGGGACAATACATAAAAATGTACAGAAAAACCAAATGCAATGATTTTTAAAATCAAATGGATTTTTAAAATCAAATGGAACATTCTTGAGTAATCTACCGAAGCACAATTTAGGAAATTGAACCATTTTTAGACAACAAAAGATGAATTTGATGGCAAAACATCTCAAAACTATAGCTGTTCAACAGTCCTGGATCTTCTGTCAGATTTTCCATGTTGTTGTAATAGATGCAGAACGGGGTTTAACACTAAGAAAGACGTGATTTAGATGGGAGCGATTTGTTCTAAACCCTGCTTAAACTTTTCTGCATTGATGGTTCCTGTGAGACGTTCAAAGCTTTCCCTTTGCCTCAGTCAGTTAAAGAAGGCATCTTTTTGGGTGATAGTTTATGGCTTCTTCTCTGATTGATAAACCTTTTAGCCACATTGGTGGTTGCCATTGTGTTTACAGACAATGATTTGTGGACGGGCTCCTGAGCCCAAGCAGTGATCTCTGCTCTCCTGTTAAATTGTAAATTACCTTACTTGTTCTGAAAAATGGTACAATTTCTTTATTTAAACATTTTATGTGTTTATTATGTTCCACAGTACATAAGTTACGAGTCTAGAAAATTTGAAAAACATTATAATGTTTTCTGTACGAAGCCCAACATTTCGTTGGAAATGGGGTCATGCACAAATCAAGCGGAGCACAATGGTGTAAGCTGTTTGCTCCACTTGTGAAAGCAAAATCTGTCGAGCTCTATTTGGCATTAGACAGGACACTGGGAAAAAAAAAAAAAAGGAAATGGGGTCGTAAAATTATAGTGGCAGTGAATTCAATCCACTTACAAATGATGATTAAAAAAAGACAAAACAAATCAGCACAAGAGAAAATGTATTATAGATAACTCATTTTTATTAATATTACTTTGAACATGTGAATGTGTTACTATGTAAAAATATGCAAGAGGGTACCTGTGTACATATAGTAGAGTACACAACCGAGAGCCCAGATGTCAGAGCTCCTACTGGTTTCTGATCCCTGCAAAACCTCTGGAGCCCTATAAGCTGGAGAACCTGTAAATATATAACAGAATCACATAGATGCAGTTACAAAAAAGGCCTGATGTGTTAGGCTTTCCTGTATGCAAGGTCCAAAGTATAAGTATTCTTAAAATGCAAGTGCCTAGTATCTGCTTGCTTGTGTTTAAAAGTGAACTGTTCTGTAGTTAACCAATTAGAAGCCAGGTAAGCTTTGCATTACAGGCTGCCTCTGGATGTTTTGTCATCCTTATAGTCACATACAGCTTGTTACATTTACTCAGTTATATTTACTTGAGCAACTTTTTGAAAACAAATACACTTGTAGTAGTTTTACTGCCATACTTTTAGTAATATTACTCTGAAGTAACACTACTCTTGAGAACAATTTCTTGCTACTCTACCCATCTCAAGTTTCTCCACTGAATAAAGCAGAACATACATGTTTAACAAAAAAAAAAAAAAAGAAAACGCACTAAACATGGTAAAACGCTTCCATTTTGTTAGACTTCTTATTGGTTCATAAGCTTTTTGTTGTAAAAAAGTGTGATTTAGAAATGTGGGATTCTTCAGCCTAAATTTGTTATTCTATCCATTCAATCCTCCATTTTCTTTACTTGCTTCTCCTTGCAGGGTGGCGGAGGTGCCAGTGCTTATCTCCAGCAGTCATTGGGCGAGAGGCATGGTACACCCTGAAGTACAGGAGTTATTTTTATAATGATTTATTTTTACTCGTTTTTATTTTCCTATGTTCTTTAAAATACCAGAATTTGCACATAACTTCATATTTCTGTCTGTCTGATTACCTCATTATCAAGAATCATATCACATGTTATGTTTACTTGAGTAAAAACATAATTAAGTAGTGCTACTCTTAAGTACGATTTTTGGCTACTCTACCCACCTCAGCATACAGGCCAGTCCATTTCCAGAGAACCAGAACTCTTTATACGTTTATATTTGAGCAATGTTTCTCCATGCTTTCTGTTTTTGTCGGGTTATAGGGTTGCTATTTGAAAATAAACCTTTCAGATTTGATTATTTTCTGGGGAATGTTTTTAAATGTGCTTTGAAATCCACAAAAGCAAAGTCCTATGTTATAAAATGTTGCCCATCTTGGTATTATAAATACTTAATGTTCTCACAACAATATTAATATATCAAATGCCAGTTTTTTTAACACGACCAGTCAGATTGATAATGTGTAGCACTCAAATTATCAGTCTGGGTCTGTTCCTATCAAATCCGTTCGAGGAAAGAAGGGACATTAAGCGGTACTTTCCGAGCTGATTGGGCGAAGCAACAACTAGTGCCCGCCTACCAAAGCCAATCACGGTATCAAATGAAAATGTAAGCAGCAGGCGCCATGAGAAACCACAGCAAGTTATGCTGGTCAAGGCGCTTCTTGCAGTTCTTCCTTCAAAGAAGAAATTGTCGATTCTTACCAAAACAGATGTGATAGCAGCAGCTATGCATTTGTCCTCCTGCGCTGTGGCTTGGCTGTGGCCTCGGCAACTCTTGCTTTAGTCACAGCTGTATATTCTCGTGTGTTTGGGAACACACAAATACCATGAGAAGTCACTTGGAAATCAAGTCTTGGTCGGGTTCCAGTTCCAAGTTGGAAAACCAGGGAGTGATATGCTTGGGGTGTTCTGATGCCACCCTTCATAATATTATAAGAAAGTTTAGCTCTTTTTTAGAAGAATATGAAAGGTGGTTGAAGACTTGCATGGTATTATAAAATGTTTCCTAGGCATATAATTCAGTTTCCTACTGCATAGTGTGGGCAGTCCAACTTGATCTCCAGGGTTTATATTAGTAAAATTTATTAAATTTATGTTAATGCTAAACTCTGACCTTGCACTCTTGTTCTCATGTTCTTGCTGTTTCCTTCCTCTGCAGAAAGCATTGTAAAAATGTCCTCCAGAGTCTCTCCCTCACCCTTGGACAAAGAGAAGTTACTAAACTTCAAAATGCCGCTACCATCTAGTAGAATCTAAAGGGGGAAAGAAAAAAAAAAGATTTTTATCACTTTAAATACCATAACATTGTTTTAATAGTTGTTTTTTTGGTTTCAGATTAAAATAATTACATATCCCAACCTTCGCAGGGCTCAAGTCTGACAGGATGATTCCCAATTCATGGATGTGTCCTAATCCTTTGACCAAGTCCCATCCAAACCTTCTTACAATGTCTTCTGACAGACATCCATCATGAGCAACTACAGACTCCAGGGAACCGCCTAACGGGTAAAACCATTAATATTAAAGTTAAACAGTGTGGGACAGTAAAAAAAAAAAAAAAAAAACACACTCCGCTTTAATTTCATCCACAAGATTCAATAAATTCAATCTTTATCTGGGAATAAGTTTGGAATTACTGACCTGAACAGAGCTCCACTATGACCCACAGGTGCTTACTTGTCTCAAACCATTCATAGAAGTGAACAATATTTGGATGATCCAGATCCTGACTCAGTCGTACCTAACAGGAGAGAAACACGACATCAAAGTATTACTTTTCCCAAAAATCTGCAAGTAATATCACCAAAGCACTTTCTTAAATACTTTATGCATCTAATAAATAGATTTTTGCGTCATTATAACACTTAAGGATTCCTAATTGTCTAACGCATTATTTCATGTGTGTTCAGGTGCAACCAAAAATACACAAATTCAACGTGACTCAGTGTAGCTAATACATGGTTTGTGATCTCCGGTCTCTTGGTTTTATCTGTGCAGATGATGGCGACATAGCACAGATTGCTCTTTCTCCTTCCTTTATAGACAACAAAGCTGCCGTCTGTGCCCAGCTCCTCATACAGGATGAAGTTCTCCATCTCCTGTGTGGAATAAGAGAGAATTTAGCACAAAACGAGCTCTACGGAGTCTCATAAGAATGGTGGTCAGAACTTTACACAAGTTCCTCATCAGCATAAAATCCTGTCGGTCTTCAGCTTTTAATGATATACTTAAGTTGATTAGTATTATTATTAGGGGTGGGAGATATGGCTTAAAAACACAAGCTCCAATGTTCTACAAAATCCGATTAATTGATTTTTTCCCTCTTTTTTTTTGTTTCACAAAAAGAAATTATTCAAAAAAAACTTGCTTATATGTCAAGCATTACGTCTGGGAGTTGACCTGAATTCAAAGTGTACCTAAATACAAGCTGAGAAACAAGATGGTGGCCCTGCCATTGTAAACAATAAATATAAAATAAAATGTTCTGTGTGCTGTTAGTGGCATTACACAAGTGAGGCTTCACTTCACTTGTGTAACTTCAAACTAACTTAAAAAAATAAGTAAATGAATAAATTAATGTGCCTCGTATTATGGTTAAAAAAAAAGGTTCACTTACTCGGCTTCCATGAAGAAGCCGAGTAAGTGTATTGGCAAAATAAAATCCAGATTTTCAAAAATGTAACCTTCAAAAATTGTAAATTCGAATGAATCAATTAAATCATCAAATACATTATTATATAACAAACAACTTTGGAAAGAATTCAAAGACTTTGAATCTATTGTTGATTTTCGGAAAGAGTAACACGCCTAATTAAAACACAGTCCAACTAATATTTTGATAAAAGCTCCTTAGCATGTTGCAAAGACATTTTATGCTTTTGTTACAATCATTAGGTCTCTTACATATTTCTAGACTGGTATTTGACTATTCTTCTTATCAGAATTGGTGAAGCTCATGGAACTTGGTTCATGTCAAGCCAAACACTCAGCCTTTCAGTACAGCAGCTACATTTTGTGTTAAGGTTGGGACGATTCCAGAAACTTAATGTTAGGCTGTTCTATTAACTCCAAAAGCAGTTTTGATGTTTTAGCAGTCATTTTCTTTTTTGGTTGGAGCACCAAGTGGTGTCTCAGTTTCAACCAGCTAGCTGTTGATATGAGGTGAACTTGAACAATTTGGACATAATCCTCCCTCTCCATTTTTCCATCTACTTTGTGCAATGCACCAGCACCACTGGCATCACAACAGCCCTCTACCACCATCGTACTTAGCGGGTGGTACAGTGTTCTCAGATTAGAAAGCCTCACCTTGACTCCACAACACATACTTCCTGCCATTCTTGCCAAAGGGCTAATGTTGCATTCCATTTACCTCAGAAGTCAGAACTAGGACCTGGAAATGCCGTATCACCAGAGTTAGCAGCAGTCCAGTTAACACAGAAGTCGCGATTCCAACGCACACACAAAAAAACATCAAAAGGTCGGAATTACAATACGGTGACAGCCAAGGAAGCCGGGCTTGTTTTCATAGCAACTCTTATGAAGGTGGTTTAAAGCTGTACTTTCCACATGTAAGCACCATTTTTCATTTGTTCGGTTTACTGTCGTAAATTAAACATGTTTTCATCACTGTTTACTGTGTTTGCTGTGAGGAGCTGCCATACTGGATCAGACAATAACCCTTAAAAAAGTTCTCCGACTATCCAAGTGGGAATTGCGACTTTAGGGTAGGGCTGGACAATTAATCACATTTACAATATAATTGCAATTTTAAAAAATGCAATTTCCAAATCGCAGAGGTCTGCAATTTTTGGTTATGTAACAATGGATCAGACACTACCTTTAGGTGTCGGTAATGTGTTTAAAGTGGGTTTGCCGCCACATGGAAGGGAAGAGAGTTGCAGGGAGATCATTTAATTTTATTATTTTATATAATCATACTTTTTTACCCAAAACTTTCAGGAATCTCACTATAGCATTAAGTAGTGGTCAAACTGTTTAATACATAGACTTGTTTGTTGGTTGCACTTCATGTTCAACAAGGATTGATGTCCAACTCAATTAAAAGCTGTTCTCTTGAATAATAATATTCAGATTTATAAACAGTTAACTTTCTTGTTTTAAATAGTCCTTGTTTACAAACATCTTTATCTAAAGGCCAACCCAGAACGTCAGTCAGTGACAAATGCTGTGATCATAGACTGTGATGAATATTGAAATTTTGGAAATGTCATATCACCTTTATGGAATAAAGTTATATCACGATATATATTGCCATTGAATTATTGTTCAACACTAGTTGAAATATATTGCAATTTTGATTTTTGGCAAAACCATACAGCCCTACTTTAGGGGCCGTTCCAGTTGATTCTTCCGACTCAGAAGTAAAAGATGTTCGAGCTCCGACAGCATAAATCTTTATCTCGTCTATTAAACCTTTCTACAGAGGGCATTGACACAGTAGGATGTTACTTCTAGACAACAAACTTAAACACACAAAAAAATAGTTTAGGAAGTGATAAAGCAGGCTATCATTAGGTTTATGGACTGGCCAGGGCCTCAATTCTATCGCAAAATGTATGGACTATGTTTAGAAGATAAGCACGTGCCAGAAACCAACAGGTTTGTGTTTTTATTTGAATGAAGCCTACCTCCCATCAGCAGCTTCTTTAATGTCTTCAGGCAGTTGTAGCCAGTAGTACACAAGGGTTTTAGATTATTCATGTGCCTTTATAATCTGTAGATTTAATAATTTGCTTTTAATTTTCCTAAATGGGCTTTGGTGCTAATTAAGAATGTTTAACTATGTAAACTGACACTGGACTGATCTGATCTGCACTGATATGTTGATGGTAATGTTGGATTGCTGTCAAAATGTATTTTTAACCATTAAGTAATATTTAGTTCTCATAACGAATGGGTCTACCTGCAACTGAAATGTCTTGTGGAGATTAATAAAGATTTCAGAATCATTTCTGATAAGAAGAGAGGCCAAACATCCAGCCTAGAAATTCAACAATCCTGAAAATAACTAAAAATGTGTCGCTTCTCAGCAATTTGCTAACGGGCATTTAACAAAATATTAGTGGGGTGTGTACATGTTTACATTTGTAATGTAAAAGAAATTATAATTTTTAATCTGCTTGTATTAGAGAAATGTTCACATTAAATTTGAACTTATGCTCCAAATTCTTGCCTGTTTTTATTCACTGAAAGTGTTCATTGTAAACTTCCTACCGGAACTGTAGGTGGCCTAAGTTTACTGAAATTGCTCTTTGTTTTATAAAGCTTAAAACAATTACTATTTTATAAGGAAGAAAAAATACATTTAAGCATTTTTTAGTATTATCGCGCGACTTAAATCGCACTAGAAGAAAACAGCAACAAATGCATCTATCCTTTTAATTTGCTAACGAATCTTTTCAGTGAGGGAAATGGGATGAAACACACCTGTGCGAGCTGATGCCTAATGAGGTGAGCAGCTGCTCCACAGTAGCAGCTTGATTAGACCCGGGAGCTATAGGAGACGAGCAGCTCTTTACCCAGCAACCAAGGACCCTAAAATGTGTATTTAATAAAACCAGAGCGTGAACGTGTAGGGGGTGAATATTATGTGAAGTTTTCTTGCCAGGCGGTGTTTTATTTAGTGTTGACGTTTTACTGTGAAACACCAACGGTTAGTTTGAATGTGACCGAACTGGCACGTAACGTAACTCAACGGAAACCGCGATAAAAACACTGGAAAAACAAACACATCGCCATTAACACGGTACGACTCTAATGATAGCTTTAATATAGAATTTTCTATGTCTGGTGCAGTCTATTATTTCCAACTACCTTCAAACTTACCTCTTCAACGACCCGCTGCTTGTCAGCGGAAGCCTCGTGGACTACGTAATTCCGTCTGGGAAAGGGAGGCGTGTAATTATGTATCTAAATATTAGGGTTAAATTACCTCTTTGTGGTTAAGCATGTATAAAGACGCACATCTATGATTACTGGAATGTGTTGTTGGTATAAGATTCAGGTTAAAGTTTATTTATTTTTTGTTAAAAGCACTTTAATGTTTTATTCATATCCCCCTTCTTCCGTGTCTAAGTGGAATATTCCTGCGTTGCTAAGATACCAGACTGAAGACAACAGAGAGAGCGCTGGGAAGAACAAAACGCATTGAAAAATTATTTTTCAACACGCCGAAACTATTGTGATTTTGTTTGAATGGAAACAGAAATCAAATTAATTCTGTTGCAAAAACAGTATCTTATATAAGACATATTCCCTCGATGATTTATCAATTTTTCTCTTAAATGGGTACTTGTAGTAAAGTAATTACTTTACAATTGGCATGGTGTCGTCCCTCACAGATAAACGCTTCAGTTTTAGTCTCCCATGTTTAACACAACATTTCTGCAGAAACCATAGGGTCATCAATGTCCCGTGGTCATTTGCAAACTGCCAGCTGGCTTTTTGTGTTGAAATTTGAATTGTAGCTTCTTCCTCTGAGTGCTTTTTCAGCTGTTTGTAAAGAAGTAGTTGCACTGTCAGAACCTTCTCAAGGTCTTTACATTTTTCTGGGATTTATTTGCCCATTTCACACCAAAACACGTTCACCTCTAGGACAAAATGGCTAGGTAGTCCTATGATGAATAAGATTCTTTCAGCAGATGATTTTTGGCACCTTTTATTTATTTAACCAGGAAAGTCACCATTGAGCTTAAACTATTTTTCAAAGGAGACTTGGCAAAAAATAAATGAAAATAAAAACAAAAATAAAAAACGGCTACAAAACATTACATGTAAAACATAAATGGCATCCAAAGACATTAAAAAAATTAAAACTGTTAAATGTTACATCCGACAGACTTAAAACAATTGACAATTGTCAAAATAAGTAATTTCTATCAATCTAGCTTTAAAATCATCTTTTTGCATATGATTTTTTATTTATTTTTAAAACGGCAGTGATACTTTTCCTTATCAACCCATTCTGGGGGCATTGTCTGCTTACCTTTTGTTGATTAACGTTCCCCCATATTACTCACACACACATGCATGAAGACATTAGAAATGAAAAAGAAATAGGTAAGTTGTGCTTTAGTGGGGGAAAAACATGAATGTGAATGCCATTATTGAAAAAGCAAGATTTTAAAAACGTTAACGTCCCCAACCTGCACGGTTAGAAATGAACCAACAGGAGGCACCAGGCCTCTTCCAACGCCGCAGCATTCAAACGCGCAACCTGTAACCAAGCTGCACCATGACGCTAGAAAGCCGTTTCCTGCCGACATCGTTTTTATCGACAAAATCAAAGCTTCGGCTGTGCGTTGCCTCTGCAAATCCTAAACCGAGGCTATGTATGCAATTCTAAGTTATTGTAATTAGGCGCCCGCCTATGCATTGAAAATGCATGGCGGAGGCCTTATGCTATGCACCTAATAAGGATTTCTTTATAATTATTATTGTTTATTAATCTTCCGTCACCGTTAATACAGCCCGAACCGTAGGGTCTACCCCCACATACTATATATCGAAACGTTCGTCTCGACGCCGCGATCAGGGCTTTTTGTACTTGACGGCATTTCGACTTACGGTTGGAACAAAATTCGCAAAAAACCACCGAAAAATGGTCATTTTCAACACTCTACTGTGTCGTCATGCTTTCACCTACGAACATCGTTTAACTTCCAGTTTGTAGATATATCTTTGAACTATTCAGAAGTGAAAACGGAATGTGCATATCTTTTATCGTTTTCTCATCACGCCATTTTCAGTTACCATGGTGACAAAATTCTCCAAAAAACACAGAACAACTTTAGCCTACTTGCTCAATTTTCACTCTACGTGCACAAATTATACATCAACACGTAGGTATTTCTGTCTGGATTCAGGAAATGTAACCCTCATTGGTGTAGGTCTTTTAGATTTCTTGCACATCACCTCAGACCGGCAACAACCCCAAAGTGAAACTTATGCGAAAAACACCAAACAACTTTAGCCTACTCGCTCAATTTTCACTCTACGTGCACAAATTATACATCAACACGTAGGTATTTCTGTCTGGATTCAGAAAATGTAACCCTCATTGCTGTAGGACTTATAGATTTTTTTCATCACGCCATTTTCACCTACCCTGGTGACAAAATTATCCAGAAACCAACAAACAACTTTAGCCTACTTGCTCAATTTTCACTCTACATGCACAAATTATACATCAAAACGTAGGTAGTTTTGTCTGGAATCAGGAAATGTAACCCTTATTGGTGTAGGTCTTATAGATTTTTCGCAAATCACCTCAGATCGGCAGCAACCCCAAAGTCAAAATTATGCAAAAAACAACGAACAACTTGAGCCTACTCACTCAATTTTCACTCTACATGCACAAATTATACATCAAAACGTAGGTCTTCTTGTCTGGATTCAGGAAATGTAACCCTCATTGGTGTAGGACTTATAGAATTTTCGCAAATCACCTCAGACCGGCAACAACCCCAAACCTTCCCCAAATTCAGCGAGTTGTTTGGGGTTTTTTTGTGCTGCAGCCATCCATCCAGGGCCGGTCAAAGCCATAGGCGTACTAAGGGGCTGCTTGGGCCCACCGGTGCAATGGGGGGGCCCCCAAATTTTTACAGGCCGAACCGTAGGGTGTACCCCCACTTACTATATATCGAAACGTTCATCTCGACGACGCGATGCAGGCTTTTTGCACTTGACGTCATTTCCAGTTACGGTTGGAACAACATTTGCAAAAAAACACAGAAAAATGGCCATTTTCAACGCTCTACTGTGTCGTCATGCTTTCACCTACGAACATTGTTTAACTTCCAGTTTGTAGATATATCTTTGAACTATTCAGAAGTGCAAACGGAATGTGGATATCTTTTATCGTTTTCTCATCACGCCATTTTCAGTTACCATGGTGACAAAATTCTCCGAAAAACACCAAACAACTTTTGCCTACTTGCTCAATTTTCACTCTACGTGCACAAATTATACATCAAAACGTAGGTATTTCTGCCTGGATTTAGGAAATGTAACCCTCATTGGTGTAGGTGTTTTAGATTTTTCGCAAATCACCTCAGACCGGCAACAACCCCAAAGTGAAACTTATGCGAAAAACACCAAACAACTTTAGCCTACTCGCTCAATTTACACTCTACGTAGACAAATTATACATCAAAACGTAGGTCTTTTTGTCTGGATTCAGAAAATGTAACCCTCATTGCTGTAGGACTTATAGATTTTTTTCATCACGACATTTTCACCTACCCTGGTGACAAAATTATCCAGAAACCAACAAACAACTTTAGCCTACTTGCTAAATTTTCACTCTACATGCACAGATTATACATCAAAACGTAGGTCTTCTTGTCTGGATTCAGGAAATGTAACCCTCATTGGTGTAGGACTTATAGAATTTTCGCAAATCACCTCAGACCGGCAACAACCCCAAACCTTCCCCAAATTCAGCGAGTTGTTTGGGGTTTTTTTGTGCTGCAGCCATCCATCCAGAGCCGGTCAAGCCATAGGCGTACTAAGGGGCTGCTTGGGCCCACCGGTGCAATGGGGGGGGGCCCCAAATTTTTACAGGCCGAACCGTAGGGTGTACCCCCACTTACTATATATCGAAACGTTCGTCTCGACGACGCGATGCAGGCTTTTGCACTTGACGTCATTTCCAGTTACGGTTGGAACAACATTTGCAAAAAAACACAGAAAAATGGCAATTTTCAACGCTCTACTGTGTCCTCATGCTTTCACCTACGAACATTGTTTAACTTCCAGTTTGTAGATATATCTTTGAACTATTCAGAAGTGCAAACAGAATGTGGATATCTTTTATCGTTTTCTCATCACGCCATTTTCAGTTACCATGGTGACAAAATTCTCCAAAAAACACCAAACAACTTTTGCCTACTTGCTCAATTTTCACTCTATGTGCACAAATTATACATCAAAACGTAGGTATTTCTGCCTGGATTCAGAAAATGTAACCCTCATTGGTGTAGGTCTTATAGATTTTTCGCAAATCACCTCAGACCGGCAACAACCCCAAACCCTCCCCAAGTCGAGCGAGTAAGCTGCAGTTGTTTTCCGTCCTGCAGACAGCCAGCCAGGGCCGGTCAAAGCCATAGGCGTACTAAGGGGCCGCTTGGGCCCACCGGAGCAATGGGGGGGGCCCCCAAATTTTTTTTTTTTTTTTTTTTTTTACAAGTAACAATTAAATTACTTCAGTTATACGCACCACCAGGCGGGCGCCTTCTTCAACTTCTTCAGAAGTTGAACGTTTCTAGTTTAAGTGTCTTATTTTACAATGGCAGAATTGGGGGGGGGGGGGGGGGGGGAATCAATTATTTAAAGCGCTGAGGCTTTCCAGTCTATGCCTTTATTTGCATGTAAACGCTGGAACAGATAGACAGGCCACAATCTAGAACGAATACATCAGCTCTTGAATATAGTAAGAGATTTATCTTTGCAGCTTCTAGTTGAATAATTTCCATAATAGCAAGCCTCTTTTGCTCTCATTTTTGGATGATAAAAAACGTAGATAGTGTTTCTTCAAAAGTCTAGGCAATGTAAATCATATAAAAGAAACCTTTTTTGTGTTTTAAAGTATTTTTCAAACACACAATGATACTTGAACAATTTACAATGTTGTTGTTGTTGTTTTTGGGGGGGGAGGGATATAGTGGGACTAGGGGGTCTGTATTAGGCACTTGTTAGTACAGACAGCTGCTTAGCTGGAAATGATACGTTGCGAAAGGTATTTTATGTTTTAAACCATTCAAAATGAAGGCTTGAAACAGTGACAGTATTACAGTAAAAAGTCAACTATAAAGGTTTAAGTCTTTGATCTCACTGTGTGACCTTACTGTGAGGTCATGCAATCAAATTATTACCAATGATCAATCAATCATTTAGCTATCAGTGAATCAATGATATTCAGTTCGTAATGGTGTATTGCATTTTTTTTTTTCAAGATCGGCTTAAGATCACTTTCAAAGTGAGTTAAAAATACACCTAACGTCACATACTTTAGGATGTTTATTTTGAAAATTCTCTAACCGGATGTAGTACTCCTTCCCTCCTGCTTTGCAGTAGCTCGAAGCAGCGTGTTCAACAAGCGGCACCTTCTGTCTGCTTAAGAAATCAATGATATAAAAAAAAAACAGTAGAAGCAAGCCGCTGAGTTTATAGAATCTGCGTCGTGCTTCCTTTGGACTACATGTGTCCATTCACCGATGCGTCTCATAGTTGATGGTGATACTTTTGTCCCAGTTACTTCACTGGATAGTTTTTAGACTGCAGCATCACGGCTGTAGAGCCGCTTTGGGAGCCGCACCGGTTTTTTCAAAAAAAGACAAAACGGAGCTATATTCTCTATTCTCCATCCTACAGATCGGTAAGATGCATTTCACTGTTTTTATTTTTCAGAATGTAAAAGTGGGTGAGAGTTGTGTGTTTGTGCCGACGCTTGACTTTGCAAAGTTTGGAAAGTAGGAACCGTCCCTTTTTTATCTGAACTATGTCACAGAAAACGTGTTCAAGTCAAATGAAAGCGTTAAGAAGTGTTGGATTAATCCGACGAATTGGGATCTGTTAGTTTTATACCTAACCTTTGCTTTCCGTCCACTCTGAGTCAAAGAACCTTGCTCCTCGTGTTTGACAGGAAGACTCTGACGAGTAGATCATTATTTGTGGAAGCAGGTTTATCTGGCGTTATCACAGCCTGGAGGGTTTCACGTGAGTTCCGGGCAGATTCTGGTCTCTTGACCCTGTTTGCTCAAGTGACGAGAAATGATTATGGCACCAATCTGACCCGAATCTGTCTCTCTATGCAAATGACAACGAACAAAAGTAGATTTATTCAAATAAAAACATTTGCAAGCCAATCCCGAACAAGGAAGCTTGCCAGGACAAAGACGGGTTAGAAAAAAAAGTCATTCTATTTTAAAATCCACCTTCTTCCGTAAAATCCTCCACAACGGGCATTAGGATGGCGTTTCTTTTAGAAATTACGTGCATGAAATCCATTTATTCCGTTTTCCTATAGAGATGCACCAATATATCGGGAGAGGATTGGAACGGCCAATTGTTCCTTGATCAGCTCTGATGGAGGTTGGCATGGTTCAAAGACCTGAGCGTTTTTCTTTTCTTTTGGCTAAATAGGTGAAAACTTTAAAAACTCCAACATTTTCGGTCTCTAAATGCTTCAGCATACCCTTTTTGGGGGAGGTTTGATGAAAATTGGATAAGAGTTAGAAACTAGAGCTCTATTCAACCACAGTATCCATGTGATGGATGCAATGGTTGGTAGGATATTATGTTTTAGGGGCCACACAAGTAAATTCTGCATGGCAGTGATGTATTTGGCTTAGGTTAGGACAGCCTACACTCATAATGCCAATATTGGATTATTATTTTTTGTGTGCGTAGGGTACTAAAGCCCACAGAGTGGTGGGGACACCGTGATTGTGATCCATAAGGAAAATTGACATGACAATATTCTCCAAAGGTATCGCAGTTACATGTCTTTCTGATATGCAGCTCATTTAGCGACATATACTGTCAGGTTACTGTGGTAGTTGTCTTGTGATCGGAAAGGTTGATGTGCCCCTTGGCAAGGCACTAAACCAAGTCGCCTACTGATGGGCACACATTCATATCTGTGTATGAATGTGTGCCAGCAGGTGAATGTGGCTATAGTGTAGAGCGCTCTGAGGGGTCAGTATGACTTGAAAAGCGTTGGATAAATTTAGTCCATCTAACCCTACTTTGAGGCATAAATGAGGATGAACTTGTAGCTTCCTAATTTCAATTAGATTTAAAGCTAATGTCTTGTCAGAATATCCACCGCACTTTTTTCCTGTTGTGTGTTACAGTTCTGAGAATAAAATATTGAGGGGGGAATTGGAATCGGCAGATCTGGGCTTAAAGAAAACTGTAAATAACTTAATCGTTGGTCTCTTGTATGCTACTGTTGGAAGTTTAGATGCATTCACCCCTTAAAAATGATTCACCTGCAGTCCATTGGCTGCACAGCCGAAGAGGCGGGTCTCTCAGTCAATTCTAAGAAGCTAAATAAGGTTCCAGCTACTTTGCCAGCGAACAGCACATGATCTGTGGAAGCTTCACATGCTGTCAGCACAACTCTGACACACAGCAGAGCTCAGTCTCCTCTGTGTCTGCAGAGAGAGTTCACACGACCTGAAGGTTGGATAAGACATAGGGTGGTGAGGTGGTATTATTGGACATCCATCTCCATCTTATTGTAAACATGCACACAGCCATGCACTATTTATCCAAAGACATATGGGTCGGTGAGTGTTGCTTATTCATGTGATATCAATAATGTGTAAGCTTAAGTCTACACCCCAAGCTGGCTTGAACCTTGGTGGGGAAAAAGCTCTAGAACATGTATGTGTTTATAGTAAAGGTAATGGAAACAAAGAGGAGGGTAAGTTGAGATATTTTAATGATTGAAGAGGAAGGCCAATAATTTACTTTTATGTCTCTTGGAGCATATTTGGTTCACGACTCTGCCATTTTACATGTATCGGCTTGTTATTGCTCTGCTGTCATTCTGCCCGTTCACTGAGGCGTCGTAGATGTGTGGATAATGGTGAGTGACCGTGCCGATTCTTTTTCTTGTTTTCAGAAGAGATCCGTCCAGGCGCATTCACGGCTCATGCCTTCAGTCTGTGTGGTTGCAAATGTTTGGGTTGTACAGGGTCTGCCACAGTGGCACCCTGTGACCATTTATGTCACACACACCCCAAATTCCTAAATTCTCCTTCATGAAAACCTGCCCAATTGTGTCATACCACCTAAAACTAACTAGGAAAGAAATTGATTTATTCTCTTTTAAGGAGAACCTAGACACTGCTAGATTCTAATGTTTGTGCTGGGGTTCATGACCTGAGCTAAAGAAATCCCACTTTTAGCAACACCGTCCAGCAAATAGCTCATGCTCTGTTAGACTGCATGGATCATGTCTGTAAACATACATTTTGAAGACTTGCAACAGACTCTCCTTTGGAATTAGGTCTGGGCTTTGACTGGGCCATGGATATGTTTTGACCGTAACCATAAACATTGCAGCTCTGGCTGCATGTTTAGTGTTGTTGTTCTGCTGGAAAGTGAACCTGCACCCCCACCTCAAGTCATGCTCATCCTCTAACAGGCGTCCTTCCAAGACTCTCTTTTATGTATCTGCGCTCATCTTCCCCATTTACTCTGCCTAGCATCCAAGTCCCTGCAAAAGAAGAGCTAACCCCACAGCATGATGCTTCCACCACCATGTTTCAAACTGGGGACGGTGTGCTCGGCATAATGTCCAGTGTTGGTTATGTGCCACACAGCTTTTAGCAAGTAAACCAAAAGGTTTAGTCTTGGTCTCATCCGGGTGCGTTCTTCTCCATGTTTTCCCGTGTTCCCTGAATGGCACAGCTTAAACTGGATTACTTATGGCTTTTTTAGCAATGGTTTCTCTTGTCCATGTTCCATATGGGCCAAATGTGTCTAGTATGTAAATAATAGTTGAATGAAAGATTAAACCGAGCCATTGAGTTCAGAGGCTCCTCCAGACTTACCATAGACTTGATTGATCTGTTTTGCCGGTTCGTCCGTTTGTTGGCCATGTCTTGGTGGGTTTGCAGTTATGCTGTACCTTTTTCCATTTCCAGATGTTGCTCCATGAGCCATCCAAAGTTTGGGATATTGGTTACTTTGGATTTCATTTTGCTATATCAGTTTGAAAAGGGCTGAGTACAAACACAATACCTGTCAGGTTTTCATTTGAAAAGATGTTTAGAAAGGATCTAACTTACTTCCCCTTTACAATTTTGCTCTAAGTTAGCTGGTCTGTGAAATAAGATCCCCATAAAAGACAGCAAAAGTTTGTGGTTGTAATGTGATAACCTGTAAAAAGTTACGACAGTGTAAATACGTTTGCAAGACACATTATTTCTCACAGTATTTTAATGTTTCCCTATCTGTAAGCACTACAGGTGTCTACTGGCGCCAACAAGCAGGTTGCTCTAAAAGAAACAGTCCTAGATACATCTTGTCCAAGCAACAGCTTCAATTTAAACTAGTGGAGTACCCAGGAAGTGTTAGTCTGGCACTGAATGACTAGAATAGATGGAGAAAATGAGATTTTAGCTCCCTTTTTATATAAGGATTTGGTCATTTTTAAAATCCATCAACAGCTTCCGTTTATCTATTTTTTTTTCTTCCCGTTTTCTTCTCTCATCCTCCTGTTAAGCCTGTGTGTCTCTATGAGTAATGGTGGCAGATATGTTTTGTCTGGCAACAGGCTTGGTTGATCTGAGTTTGGAGGAAAACAAAGGGCTTGTTGCCATGCACCTTTGAGAGGCTTCAGAGAGCTTTGCTGAATGAAACACATCAGAGGCACTAAATGGAGACAAAGGGAAGACCAGATTTTCACGTTCCTTTTATCTCAAACCACTCTCTGTCTGCAATTTACACCACTGGACATTCAGACATTCAGACATTCTCCAGTGATGCAATCAGCCTAATAACACAGAGCAGGTCTGTTTGGCAACATTACTCAACACAGCGTTAGGAAACTGGACATAGCAGGGAGACATTTGTGTAGTTTGCTTTGTAATAGACCCTAGAGTGTGCACAGGGCTTTTTGCAAGGAGTGTTTGGTAAGGAGTGTTTCTTGATAACGTGAAAACCAATACATGCATACTTGTCCAAAACGCTGTGTGTGCTCTGAACTATGTGTTTTGTGCATTTAATGCCAAGCAGTCATCCTCATCTCATTCTTTTTCATTGCAGAAGGTCATGAAGCAGCCTTTTCCTCGAGGCCCCTTTCTGGTGGCAGCAGCTCATTACCACCAGTTGCTGCCGAAAACAAGCTAATTTGTTTCTACTGTATACGTTTGTGGGTTAGGATTGTCTGAATAAAAACGGTAACTGCTCGTTCTTACAAAAGACACTCATCAAATGGATGTCAGCTTAGATCACTGGGTCCGACTACAGCGTCACATTTTAGTGAATCACAGTTTTCATCAAAATATGTGCAATATCCCAAAGGACAGATTTGATGCAACTTTTAGTTGACTTTTATATCTAAACTACTATGCATTCATGCTAATACATCCCTTGGTGCTTATACTTGATACGGTTTGGGTCCCTAACTCCAGTCCTTCAGAGCCGCTGTCCTGTGACTATTACATGCCTTGGTGGTAAAACACACCAGAATCCCATGAATGGTCTGCCACCAGATCTCTGCAGAAGTTATTCTGAAGGTAATTCAGCCATTTGGAGCAAGGATGCATTTAAAATATTGAGTTATTAGGACGTTGTGATCACATAAAAATTTATCATTAACATCTAATATTTTCATTGCAATAAAGTTAAACCATTATTTCAATTACATGTCGTACTACTCTGCAGCCCTAGGGCATAACAAAATACTTTTGTGCGAGGTTTGAATTGAGGCTTTTCTGGTTTCTAGTCAACACTGTGGAAGCAAATATTGATACTTATCCTTAGCTCTCTTGTGTTACAAATTCTGCCACTCTAGTTGTAAAGAAATGGGATTGTGTGTGTTTTACATGTGTCCTTAACGGGATCCTGCAGAGCCCTACAGTCTAACTATAACAACGGAGCAGCTCATATCTGTTAGATGGTCAGAATAAATGAGGCCTCCATTAATAAATGAGGCCAGGCAAAGTGTTATAACTACAATATATTTCTACAAACGTATTAAAGCAGACCTGGACTAAGAGAAATACTGTTACTATTTCAACTATTTTTTTTGGAAATCTGCTTATCTAGTGCTGATGAGGGAATAAAACCTGAAAACTTCGTTTCCTAATGAAGAAGAAGCCAATAACGACGTGCCACGCCCAGTTCAGTCAGTGCCTAGCGGGGTTAGGTTCTTCCTTCTAATAATTTAAAGATTTCTGTAGTAAGACATTGAAAACTGCTGAGACAATATTCACCAAACAGGAGTGAGGTATTCAGGTCTGACGTCTCACTAATGGCTACAGAATCCAGTCGTGTTTGCTCTTCATAAACCTAACATTGTTCCCCGGTGTTAAAACCTGGAAACCTTTAACTGCTGATAAGGTGGTGGGAGTCTGTTGTAGCTCAGACAGACAACTGTCGCATGAACAACAGCGACTTTGCTCCACTCCTGCTAATGTGTACATTTCTACACAGTGTTGTCTTTACCACTTGTGCAGGGCTCAGGTTGAAATCCAGGATGAAGGCAATTAATATTTATCTCAAGAAGGTCTGGAGAAGGCGGCTGTTCAAAGATTGTGGTGTAAACAATTAAAACAATAAAAAAAACCTGGAATGATTTTCACAGATATAAATCAAAGATATACCAAATTCTTTATTTAAATTTATTGCCAATACAAAGAATGAGCCATACAGCTCAATAAAATACTGTTTCTTTTTTTTATTTGTTTTACAGAAGCTTACAATAGATACAACAAAACCTTCTCAAGATCAAACTCTGTGCAGTTGAGCTTTCATTCACAACATGAATAATCTCTTGGGGGTTTCTCAGCAGTACTCTCACACCTGATGACAAGGACACAATGATAAACCACTGCCGGGCAAATTCAGCTAGTTATCAGAGGACATTTTATCACCATGGGAAAAATAGCTCCCTGGATTATTTGCTAAGTCACCTCAATAATTCTTTTCCTTGTGTCTTGTTTGTCGGAGATGCCAACTCGAGTTGCACTTAAGTCGCAACATAAGACCTCAAACCCGACTTTGACTTGTGCTGCAAAGACTTGAAACTTGACCTGGACTCCTGATCTGAGTCTCGTGCCTTAATAACACGCATCCAGATGGAAAGGCCGGTATGTGAGCTACAGGCTGCAGCTCTGACGGATGATGTGCTGCTGCACTCGTTTTATTGTGACTAGATGCAGTTGATTATTTGCTAGTGACATCAGTGAAATATGGGCTGCAGCTTCATAGTAATGATGACATTAATGTCCAAAATAATGATGAATTTGGATCATTTAGATAAGTAAATAAACCCAAATTGTACCCTACAGTCTCACCCTGTGCCTTCCTGGCCTGCGGGCTGCTGCTCCTGTGTACAATCTGCATCTGTGCATGGAGTGATGTGTTGTGTCTCTTTGCCTGGGACTGATGAGGCCATCCTTTTCTTCTTTTTTTTTTTTTTCTTCAGAGCAAACCTGCCCTGGCACTTGTAGGCAACCAGCATCTCTTTACGGTATACCTGAAATGGACACGTGGAACAAAATAAATAAAAGCACTTATTACTTACACGTTTTTCCTTAGTTCAGAGGTTTAAGTAATAATTTGGGCTTAAGGAATCTTAACCTAAAGAAAGACACTGTTAACACTGCTCTAGATGTTAAAGATCTCATAAGAAAATGTTTATTTTAGTCATTAGCTTTTTGAAAGGGGACAGTGCAGTTTTAATAAAACACAAGACAATCCAATAGTTAAAAACGCTAGAAAATAGCCAAAAGGCTATTTTTCATTTGTAGTCCCTTGCTTGTGATTATCTCTGGTTTATGCATTTTCATTCCTGTTAGCAAATAAATGAAAAAGGAATACATAGGACATGGCTAAATGGTTTCTTTTCTCTTCATGGCGAGACTTTATATAATTCAAGTTTAAGATGAGGACTCGTTTATCTTCGATCATCTCATGTTCCTTTCAGTTCTGTAGCTGTTTTTTAAAAAGACAAAACATTTTCATGAATTACAAAAAAAATTATCAACCAAAACAAGGAGTACTTCAAAAGTTCACACATAACAAAAGTGCTCACTAAAACAAAATGATGCTTCTCTTGTCTGGAAGATGATTAAAAAAAATACTTATCTTGCGGAGAAATGTTGAGTGATGAAACGGAACTGGGAGGACAGCAAAGCCCTGCCACATCTGAGCAGTAGGTGGACCTGCCTAGAAGAACCAGTGCTGGCGTGCGTTCAGTCTCCATGGTAACCAGCCGTACTGGCTGAAGCAGTGCGATGGTCTCCTCTGTGTTCATTGCTTTGGTCCTTAACTCTGATATGCACTGCAGCATCAGGATTTGCAGCAGGCCTACCACCCAACTGATGCTCATCAGATGAAATTGAATTTAAAAGTTTTAACACCGGCGCCATTATCAGATCTGCATTTTAGTTGATTAGTTTTGTTCCTTTTTTCCTATTTAGATTGTATCTCTGGTCACAGACACCACAATGGGATATTGGTTGGACTCATTGATCATAAAGTGGATAATGGTGAATATAATGGTAATCCTCTTAAAATGTCCTTCCTTTACAGCTTCCCAAATAATATGTTTCTGTTACCAGTGTAAAACAACGTAATCAGTGTGTTACCCCTACAAACTAATTGAGTTGGATGTCTGAAATCTATTGAGGAAATTGACAGTCGGGTCAAAATATAAACTTCCATATTATGATGGGGTTGTTGTAAATAAACTTCTTCATGACTGAGACATAGAAGTCAAATCTAAAGCCGAACTAAAACAGGTTTTTGATCAGATCAGTTCTGCAATTTCTCTCCTTTTATGCACACGTGTATTTGACCATTTATACGGGTGTTTAAAACATGAGAAGAACATCTGCTGTTTTTTTTTTCCTCAGCCGACAATGCGACCGGAAGCCGTCTTTGTCTATGGGTAGCTCAGGGTTTCCTGCGTTTCAGCTCCGCTTTTATGACACTTTTATCAGCCACAGTGAGTCGGCACAGCTCTGTCATCACACCACCGGGTCCGGTTTTCCATCAGCATAGCAGCTCATGTTTCAATTTCAAGGACACAGTAAATTTATGAGCACCCAGGACTTTAGTCAGTGTTGCATGATCTACTTTGGAAAGTTTGGAAATCTCCTCGAGCAAGGACACATCTGATCACTGGGTTTGTAGAGTGCTGCTGGAGGTTGTTATATTGACTGTTAGGGAGTGCTTAACAGCACACAGGCTAATGGTATAAACCTTTTAGGCAAGCTGACCCACTGATGAGAGCATACCCTTATTTAGACCCCAGTCTCATGCGTATTTAAGCTAATAGGTATTTTATTTTAAACTTAACACAGTGGGATGTTGCTCAACCAGCACTTCCTGATTATCAAATAATAAATTGTGTTGTTTATGTATTTACAACACTTTTTTTTCTATGTTCTTTCCCTGTTATTTGCCCTACTATCATGTAATTAAATCAGTATGTCACTGATTAAAGAGCTTTGATGGTCGGGGCACTATCTCTCAAGAACAAGTGGCTTGCTTGTGTTGCAGCTCAGAGTTCACATTGGTTAGGATTTGTGTGTTGAAAGTCACTTTGGTTTCTGCATATGGCACTTCCTGTGTGTTGATGAACATCTTTCTGTGTAGGATATGGGATCCTGTGTTGTGAAAATAGCTTTGTTCTGTTTGTGTCTATTGTGCTGCCTTTTGATCTCAAGGTGTGACAGTGTAAGTTGTGAAACTTTAAGAACATAAAGGTGAACCCGACTTATTCTGCGTGGGGAGCTTACCAGAGTTGCTAACTGAAGCTTGGGCGTTGCATTTCTAGACCATTTAAGGAACTGAAAATTAAGATTTGTGGTTTGTGTTGGATTGTGCAAATTGCTAGGGCTTTCAACTTGAGACGGGCATAACTGAGCAACCGAAAGCGATACCAATCATCTATGTTGTGGAGAGCCTTTAGCTGCAATTTATTACAAATAAATACCATTTTACCTAACTAGTGTTCAATCACATTTGCTGTTGACACTTTTCTGTTTTTTCCTTGCTGTTGGATTCAAAGGTAAACATGACTAAAGCTTGAGCGAGGCACGTGTCTGCATTAGTTGAAAGCTAACAAATACAGGTTACAGACGTGGCTTTGTAAACACAGAGATTTCTGCAACACAGAAAATATTGAAGGGAGAGGATGTTCTCCCTGTGCATGCGTGGGTTCTCTCTGGGTACTCTGGCTTCTTCCCAGAGTGTACCTCGCTTCTCGTCCAATGACTGCTGGTGATAGGCACCCCCCACAACCCTGCACAGATAAGCGTATAGATAATGGATGGAAGAATGATGAGAAAACTGGATGTGGAAAACAGAAAAGGAGTTATTGTGTAAGCATTGCGAACAAGTGTTATGCAGTGTCATAAACTGGAACATAACAACCGATCACAACCTTCACGTTATGTGTTTCAGTGGAGATGCTTAGTGGGGGAAATGTAAACAACTTGCTCGCGACTTGTATCCTTTGTGTCGGAATTCATCAACTTAACTTTGCTACGACAGCAATTACTTATTGATCCTAAAAACAACTTAATTAAAAGCCGTATTTTCCATCGGAGAGGTTTGCCATACCCTGTCCTTCTGATGCTGTTGTTTTCTCAAGGCCCAGCTCCACTAGCACAATGCAACCCGGAGTTTCCTTTATAACTCCACCTGACCATGTTATTCAGGAGGGATGTTGGGAACATAGCGTTTTAGATCCTGGTATTGTTGGCCGTCACACTAATGCACTTGAAAATGCGCAGTTGTTTTGCCAGGATACCAGTTGCATACAAACTGTATAACAGGGGCACGCCCTTCACTCACTTTACGGTACCACGTTTTAACGGTTCAGGGGCGCTGAAAGGAAACAGTGGAGTTATAAAACACATTGGTAATCCATACTTACAAGTAATAGCTGTGGATTAAATTCACCTTCACATTCCTGAACTAAAGAAACTGTTAATCATGTGTTTAAAGCAAGTGTATGCTATGTTGTCATTAGCAACAGTGTTGCTAATGACATTTGGATATCATTTGCTCCTAAATAATGGAAACTGTGGCCTAATTTCTGCTTTCCACAACGTTCCATATGTTCTGAGGCAACATGTCTCCGAGTAAACTGGGGCAGAATAGGAAAACCTGTCAGACGTACATAGTTGGCTGTGGATGAATAGGCACTAAGAATGATAGTGATAGTATGAGCCTTGGAGTTCAGGAAACCTGACTTTGAAGCTTGTGTGTGTGTGGAATAGTTGGTATGAATGAAGACTTTCTGTTTGGTATGGGATGACAGCTTGCTGAAGGGTATTTTCTGTTTTACTTTAAATTTTCTCTTTAACTTGGTTGCCAAGTTTCCTTTTTAGAAAGCAAAGGGATTACCTGCATCGATTCTGGAAAGGTTAATCAACAACAGGCGAGGGTTTATGTCACAAGCAAAGGTGGGGAGTAGTGGTTAATTTATCGTTGTTAGTGAGCAAGTTATGTAACATGATGGTTTTCAGTGCCAAATGAAACATATGGATTTTGTCATCAGGGATGTAGGTGTTAAAAATATGTATGTTTTAAAAAAAATCCACTT
The DNA here is from genome assembly GCA_037039145.1 of Fundulus diaphanus. Classification (NCBI taxonomy): domain Eukaryota; kingdom Metazoa; phylum Chordata; class Actinopteri; order Cyprinodontiformes; family Fundulidae; genus Fundulus; species Fundulus diaphanus. The sequence goes on along the minus strand of CM073130.1, from coordinate 20,418,347 downwards.
ACATGGCTGTGATGCACAACAGTTTGTAGCCACGCGTTGCCATGTTCTATCATGTGTTGATATCAGGTGAGGTGATGCCAGAGCGGCCGGCATGTTGAAAGCAAAACTATAGATCCACTGAACGGTACAGATCTGATAAAGGTCTATGCTAAAGTGCAGGATTGTGTTTTTGGACCAGATAGACTCCACAGTTTAAGGAGACAGGTAATTCAGGGTGATTATAGTGGATGTTATTCTTTTGCTGATCTGACTTTTTGGAAATCTTATCTGTGTTAGCGTCTTAGAATAAGCTGACAAGAAGTGCTTCTCCAGCCTCTGATGAAGTTGTTCATCAGAGCCCAGGTAAGACTTGGTGCCAAGTTAGAACCCTGTTTGTAAAGTTCTTTGCTTTCAGAAATCATTGATGGGGAGAAAACTCCAGTCATAGTTTGGCAATGGAACTGGTTTGGTGGAAAAACACCTTTGGTTTACAGCCGTGGCTCTTGTTTCATTTTAAATCTAGACGATCACCTCAGACTGCTCCGGTACATAGTTTTACTTTTAATAGTAAAACCCTGTTCAGCCCCCAGTTCACCACCAACCCGTCTGCGTTTCTAACAAATTTTCCCCACTCAGCGACACACCCGCTGAGAAGCCGACCCTGATTATTGGGAGCTCTATAGTCAGAAACGTGGCACTAGAGACACCAGGGACCATAGTTAAATGCCTGCCAGGGGCCAGAACGGGCGACATAGAATCTTACCTAAAACTGCTGGCTAAGGATAAGCGTAAATACAGTAAGATTGTTATTCACGCTGGCGGTAATGACACCCGGTCACGCCGATCGGAGGTCACTAAAGTTGGTGTTGCTTCGGTGTGTGAGTTTGCTAAAACAATGTCGGACTCCGTAATTTTCTCTGGTCCCCTGCCTGATCTGACCAGTGATGACATGTTTAGCCGCATGTCATCATTCAACCGCTGGTTGTCTAGGTGGTGTCCTGAAAACGACGTGGGCTACATTGATAACTGGCGAACTATCTGGGGAAAACCTGGTCTGATCCGGAGAGACGGCATCCATCCCACTTTGTATGGTGCAGCTCTTCTTTCTAGAAATCTGGCCGGATTTATTAGTTCTCCTAAATGCTGACAACCCAGGGTCCAGACCAGGAAGCAGAGCCGTAGTTTAACACACCTCTCTGCAGCTTCTGTACTGTTACCCACCCATTATCCTATTGAGACGGTGTCTTTCTCACGGCCAAAACTTAACAGATCAAAAACTTATCTAAAAGTAACAAATCATAAAAACCTAATAAAAATCAATACGGTTCACCTTGAACCTAAAAATAAAACAATTAAATGTGGTCTATTAAATATAAGGTCTCTCCCTCCAAAGACTTTGTTAGTTAACGAATTGATTTCTGATAAACAGATTGATTTGTTTTGTCTCACAGAAACCTGGCTACAAGAGGACTACGTTAGTATAAATGAGTCAACTCCCTCCAATTATTCAAATTTCCACATTCCCAGATCTGTGGGAAGAGGAGGAGGAGTGGCAGCCATCTTTCAGTCTGATTTATTAATTAGTCCCAGGCCAATTAATAACTACAGTTCTTTTGAACATTTAACCCTCAGTTTCCCTCATCCAAACTGCAAAGCAATAAAACCTCTTCTGTTTGTTGTTTTGTATCGTCCACCAGGCCCTTATACTCAGTTTTTGGATGAGTTGTCAGATTTCTTATCTGATTTGGTGTTAAATACTGATAAGGTTATTATAGTGGGTGATTTTAACATCCATGTTGACACAGAATGTGATAAACTTAGTGTAGCCTTTAAAACTATCCTAGATTCAATTGGTTTTGCTCAAAATGTGCATAAACCGACGCACTCTTGGCTCCATACTTTAGACCTTGTGCTGACATATGGCATTGATTGTGAAGAATTAACAGTATTTCCTCACAACCCTGTCCTATCTGATCATTTTTTAATAACATTTGAGTTTAATCTAACGGAGTTCTCCACCCCCAAAAGAGGGTTCCATTATAGTAGATCTTTATCGGATAATGCTGTATCAAAACTTAAAGAGTCTGTCCCCTTTTTAATATCCTCCGTATTGCAGAAATGCCCTGTAGATGGCAGCAATGTTGTTTCTTCCAATTCACAAATAGATGTCTTTGTAAACGGTATGACTTTGTCATTGCGTTCTGCATTAGACAATGTAGCTCCCTTGAAAAAGAAGGTGATTATTCACAGGAAGCTGGCTCCTTGGTTTAATTCAGAGCTGCATTCCTTGAAGCACAATGTTAGGAAATTGGAGAGAAAATGGCGCTCTACACACCAAGAAGAATCCTACCTAATCTGGAGGGACAGTCTATTGTTGTATAACAAGACCATTCGCAGAGTTAGAGCAGCATATTTTTCATCATTAATTGAGGAGAATAAGAATAATCCTAGATTTCTCTTCAATACAGTTGCCAAACTTACCCAGAGCCACAGCTCTGTTGATCCAGCCATCCCCTTAGCTCTTAGCAGTAATGATTTTATGGGATTCTTCATAAATAAAATTGATTCCATTAAAAATAAAATAATTGGCATCCTCCCAAACATGATTACCTCGTCCTCAGTAAGTGAGGCAGCATTGGAGGAATCCTTAGAACCTGCGCAGTGTCTGAACTGTTTAAAAGCAGTAGAGCTTTCTGAGCTATCTAAAATTTTAGCTTCATCTAAACCTTCTACCTGTATGTTAGACCCAATCCCAACCAAGTTGTTTAAGGAGGTATTCCCTCTGATCAGTGGTCCTATTTTAGACATGATTAATCTATCCTTAGTAAATGGATATGTACCACAGGCTTTTAAAGTAGCTGTTATTAAACCTTTACTTAAGAAACCTTCTCTTGATCAAGATGAGCTAGTAAACTACAGACCTATATCTAATCTTCTTTTCTTATCTAAAATTCTTGAGAAAGTAGTTGCTAATCAACTTTGTGAACATTTACAAAGTAATGACCTACTTGAGGAGTTTCAGTCAGGCTTTAGAGCTCATCATAGCACTGAAACAGCTCTGGTGAAGGTCACCAATGATATTCTCATGGCCTCAGATAATGGACTTGTGTCTATACTTGTCCTGTTAGATCTCAGTGCTGCATTTGACACAGTTGATCACAATATTCTCCTACAAAGACTTGAGCATACTGTAGGGATTAAGGGAAAAGCATTAGGCTGGTTTAAATCTTATCTGTCGGACAGATTCCAGTTTGTTCATGTTAATAATAAATCTTCTTCAAACTCTAGGGTCACCTGTGGAGTACCACAGGGGTCAGTCCTTGGACCAATTCTATTTACTATATATATGCTTCCGGTTGGCAAAATTATCAGACAGCATGGGATTAATTTCCACTGTTATGCTGATGACACTCAGCTATATTTATCCATAAATCCTGATGAATCCAATCAGTTACTTCGACTGCAGTCATGTCTTGATGACATCAAAAGCTGGATGACTTTAAATTTCCTGCATTTAAATTCTGACAAGACAGAAGTTGTAATCTTTGGGCCAGAGTCCTCAAAAAATAAACTTCTTAATCAATCACTTAATCTGGATGGCATTAACTTGGCCTCTGGTAATAAAGTTAAAAACCTTGGTGTTGTTTTCGACCAAGACATGTCATTTAAATCCCATATTAAACAGGTTTCCAGAGTTTCCTTTTTTCACCTCCGGAATATCGCCAAAATTAGAAACATTCTGTCCAGGGGTGATGCTGAAAAACTAGTCCATGCATTTGTTACTTCAAGGCTGGACTATTGTAATTCTTTACTATCAGGAAGTCCACAAAATGCAGTTCGAAGTCTTCAGCTGATCCAAAATGCTGCGGCAAGAGTCCTGATGAAAATCAACAAGAGGGATCATATTTCTCCAATTTTAGCTTCCCTTCATTGGCTTCCTGTTAAATCAAGAATAGAATTTAAAATTCTTCTTCTAACGTATAAAGCCCTTAATAACCAAGCTCCATCATATATCAGAGCTCTGATTACCCCGTATGTTCCTAACAGAGCACTTCGCTCTCAGACTGCAGGTCTGCTGGTGGTTCCTAGAGTCTCTAAAAGTAGAATGGGAGGCAGATCCTTTAGCTATCAGGCTCCTCTCCTGTGGAACCAACTCCCAGTTTTGGTCCGTGAGGCAGACACCCTATCTATTTTTAAGACTAATCTTAAAACTTTCCTTTTTGACAAAGCTTATAGTTAGAGTGGCTCATGTTACCCTGAGCTATCTCTATAGTTGTGCTGTGATAGGCCTAGGCTGCTGGAGGACATCAGGGTCTAATTTTCTCACTCTACTGATTTCTACTGTTCTTCATTCTACGGTTCTCCAGATTTGCATTGTATTACATTGAAATGACTGTCGTCATTTCAGCTTTTAACTTTTTGCTCTCTCTCTTTTTCTTCATAGTAGGTACACCTGGTCTGGCGTTCTGTTAACTTTGACATCATCCAGAGAAGACGGCTCACCCGTTACTACCATCTAATGTAGAACAGATTACTAGATCAATGTGTGCTTCTGTGCTTTTTGTCTCTCTTGTTGTGTCTCTGCTCTGTCTTCTGTAACCCCAGTCGGTCGAGGCAGATGACCGTTCATACTAAGCCCGGTTCTGCCGGAGGTTTTTTTTTCCCGTTAATGGGTGGTTTTTCTTCCCACTGTCGCTTCATGCTTGCTCAGTATGAGGGATTGCAGCAAAGCCATGTACAATGCAGACGACTCTCCCTGTGGCTCTACGGTTCCCCAGGAGTGAATGCTGCTTGTCGGGACTTTGATGCAATCAACTGGTTTCCTTATATAGGACATTTTGACCAATCTGTATAATCTGACCCAATCTGTATAATATGATTGAACTTGATTTTGTAAAGTGCCTTGAGATGACATGTTTCATGATTTGGCGCTATATAAATAAAATTGAATTGAATTGAATTGAATAGTCTTGGTGCAACTTTTCAGAGCTGAGTTTGTGCTGCCTGTGTCTCTGATCATTCTGCAAAGAGAAACCATGTGTTGAATTATTTGCTGTATAACGTGTCTGCCAGCAGCCTGTCGGGTATTCAGCATAACTGCTTTATAATTAAGCGCTTTTTATAGATGGTTCCAAAGGAAACCAATTATAAATACTCTACATGTATCGTCAAGGAAAGGTGCGTTTTGTGCGTCTCTAGTTTTATAGCTTGTTCATGTAGAACATTTTATAAGATGTAGGGCTGGACGATATATAAAAAAAGCATATCGATAAAATAGAAATCATATTGATCGATATTGATGATTATCAAAAGATACAAAGCATATATTTTAAATGTAGTCCTGGCCATTTCATCTGTTGCTTAATGACCTAGTGTTAGATAAAGAACACATAAACACCGAATTCAAACTCAACCCTTTCTTCAACCAATTGCCCGAGCAAAAAAACTTAAATCTTTTATTTCTGATATTTCTGGCTTTTATTATTTTGAAAGGAATATGTGAAATATTTTCAGCCAACAACCCATAGAAAGTGAAACTATGTCTAAAATGGTCTGCCCTTTGACCACGTGTTCAGTTTATGTGAACGTTGCAACACACCGATTAGTGGGTCTATAAAAACTCTGACCACGTCTACATATTGCCTGTAATTATCACTTTTCTAAGAGGGCTAGGGGGAAAAACCAGGAAGCCTTTCTTGATTCCCATCAGTAAGTACATTTAAGAAGTGGACATTTAAAAAAATTGTGTGAATGTTTTCAAAGTGACAGTGTTTTAAGTCCTTTACCTGCAGTGGAAAGATGTTTTTATTGGTAGAGGTTGACTGGTGTCCATTTTGACCACAGCATTGGAAAGAGTACATTCCTGGTTTTCTTTATGTCTCTGGAAATGATCCTGTCTTACTCAGAATCAGCTGATGAAGTGGACTGATAGAGCCGGCAGCTTTTCCCATCCTAATGACGTCTTCTGGCTGAGATAAAGTCGACGTCAGAGTTTAGGCGTAAATTCTCGCTCAATTATTTCTGTATGACTCAAAATTCATAAATGTTGAAAACCTTAATAGTTTCTATCCCCTCTGCTTCTGCCCTTCCTTCTCTTCCAGGTATGAAGTGAACACTCTTCGCACCAAAGTGAGCACTTGGGGTTTATCAGCTGCGTCATCTGACCTGTGCCGCTGAGTCAGCGTGACATCAGTTTTTACCTCCCTGGTCTAAAGATGCACACGGGGCAAATCTGATCCAACCTTTTGTGGATCTGAGCTTCGTCCATGGCTAGCCCTGTTGTAAACCGGTGACCACTCAGCGCCAAGCTGGACCCGAGGACTCAGACTCCCGACACCCGTTCCACCGCCCCAGCCCCTGAACAGTCCTCGGATCACAGACGCATATCTGAGCCCCACGATCCAGATCTTCTATTGGCCAGTGAGGAAGAGGAGGAGTATGTTGGTGTGGCGACTGCACTTCAGGAGTTCGAGGCCACCTGCAAGGATGCTGAGACCATTACTGGTAATGTTCCACGCATATTATCATAACCCGAGGTAGAAGAAGCTTATGAGTCCATTTGGTTCTGTTGAAGCAGCACTTTGTGAAAAGGTATATATAATTCATCTGTCAACTATGCATAGCTTTAAAAGTCCATTTGGCAGTGATACCATGTTTTAGAAGTTGTGCCCCAGAACATGTCTCGCTGTAAAAGCAGCAGAGTTACAAGTTCTCCGTGTTGGGTTGGTTTGGAATTAGGCTGGCTGAACGTTGCGGGCTGAAGAACTTGTTGCCTGTCGGAGCGAGGCACATCTAGTGGGAAGAGTTTGTCTGTTTCTGACCCTGTTTTAATGTCACATCCTGTCACCAGAGGAGCCTCAGGGGGCCTCGGCTCTGTGTGCAAATCAGCATGTGAAAGAGAGAGGAGTCCCCAGTAGATTATCAGTTGTTTCTTTGCCCATCTCCACTGCTTGTTTTCCAACCCCAGTTCTTGGTACTTACAAAGAGAAAGTTTTGATCTTAGCGGACAAATTAAAAACGCTTTTTACATCATATTAGCTGATTTTAATGCTCCTGTCTGTTTTTTGTCTTTTTTGATGGTCGATGTTGTTTCTGGAGTTAGCAAATCCCGAAAGCTGCTTGCATGTCAGCAATTTGTTTCTCAGGAGCTGCATGCACTCCAACAAAATAAATAGCTTCATTACAATCAGCAGGCTTTCTTTTTCATGCTGTAGTGATTGAGAGCTGTTCTTTCTTGTACATTCAAGCAGGAAGAGTCCCTCCCCTCTATGTACATGACCTCAGTTCCTTGTATTATTTGAACAGCAATGTCTCTCTATCCTATCATCACTTTCCAAAAGAATGTCATTAGTAAATGTAGGAGAGCTGGCGCTCCTACTTTTAGCATCCATCATTTTTGGGTACAAATACTTTTTACTCTGGGTCCTGCTGCACGAATGGAAAAATGGTAAAAGGCATGTTCCCATAAAAACGATGTCCGTCCCTTGGTTTATCTTTTTGGCTTTGATTTTTTTTTTTTAGCTTTTAATCTGTTGCAAATCTAAATTGTGGTTTTATACCTGAAGGTCCTCACTGTCCACTAATAGTTTAACTTAGACATGGTAAATATCGGACACTATATTGGTTTTAGGCTTCAACCTCACAGTTATTAGTTCTGAGTAAAACACTGTGGGTTTTTTGTGCCTCCCTGAAAGTCAAACATGCCAAAAGCACACAAATGTTTAAATGCCTGGAGGGGGATGCTCCCATATTTTGCTTGAATTCTTGCCAACCTCCTTTCCACAACAAGTTTACTAAACCTACTTTCTGTTATACAAAATCACGTCCTGAAATAAGGGGCATGCTGTGGAAATTTCTACTGTAATCATGTGCCTCTCCCATCACCATTCACAAAGGCAGAACGTCCAGAGAACATATCAGTACTGCCCCCTGCTGGTTAGCTGTGATAACCGTATACAATTCAATCCAAACTGTATGAAAGTTTGTAGTTCAGCACATAAACTGTTGCGATTCCTTATAATGCTGCTTCCCAGTGCGTCTTTCTCTCTCCCTCTTACTTGATTTGTCGTCGCCTTTCAAATTGTCAGTAAATCCAGAAGATCAATGAACACAATGTGATGAATGGGATAGCCTGTTGCCATGGTGAGCTTCCTGGGTATGAGGTTATTTGTCTGTGGTGAGCAGCCAGCAGTGATGTAAGACGTGAGCGGAGCCACAGTGAAATTACGGGACCCAACCAGGAGAGGCGGACCCTACAAAGAAATGGAGACAGAGGACTTTATTGAAACACTGACGGAGTTATGTAACAATGCAAGCACTGTTTAATCAAAACAGTTAAATTGGCTCTCTGGCTCTGATCTGACCACAGCATGAAAAAGCATTGTGCATCAACGTTTTAACTTGGCCAAGTGTTGGCAATGACTTTCTTTATTATTATTATCACCAAAGTACTTTTAATTGTTTCATGGACTATGGAATTACATCTAGGCAACAGGCATAAATAGTCCCAAAGTGTCCTGATTTATTGGCTCAAAGTTCAATCCTTTCTGGTTTAATGTTACTCAAAGCCTACCTGCATGTGACTTAGAGTAGGAAAACATTCTATATGTGAGACAAGTGGTGAAATCGACTGTCAAGTGGTGCAGGATATGATGACAGTGTGATCTTCGCTAAATATTTGAATTATTAAAAAGTGTTATTGTCTGTCTGCTTTGGGTTCACAGCAAACATAGACCCTGGGTTGTTGGACTATCCAGCTACAGGGAACAAAAAAATTAAATATCAGTCTCAACAATAAGGTTTTATTGAAAAAAAACTGCTGCTGGTGATTTTTAAATATTTTTGTTCATTTTTTTATATTTGTAGCAAACTTATTTGACAAATCAAGCAGAAAATCTGCCGGTTTTCAACAGCAGCCATTTTCTCTGTTCATTTCTGGCTTCTTGCGTTTATTTTTTGCGTTAGGATTTCATGTGATAGACCAACACGGAGTGGAACATAAATGTGAAGCAGAAGTAACGAGTTGTCATATACATAAATAATTCAAAGTCTAAAAACTGTGGCGTGCATTTGTATTTAGCCGCTCTAAGTCGATACTTTATCACTCCTTTTTGCTGCAAGCACCACTCCAAGTCTTTCAGGATAGGCCTCTGACACTGATAATTAATCTTAATCCTGTTGTTCTTTGCTATAGAGCTCATCTCAGTCAGATTTTAATGGGGTGCCTTTTTCAACAGGGATTTAATAAAAGAAAAACAAAAATAAATTCTGCATTGTTGTCCCTCTGGAAGGTGAATGTCCACTCTAGTCATTTACAGCCTTTAGCAGATTTTCTTCCAGTATTACCTTTTTATTCGTCTTCATCCAGCCTCCCATGCACTTTCCCTGCCTCTACTGAAGAAAAATATTTCCACTGTGGGATGCTGCCACCACCATGTTCCTCAGAGAGGATGGTTAGCTCAGGGAGATGTTGACTCTTCGTCTTTCACCACATGTAGCCTTTTTTATTCAGGCCAGAAAGTTTGATATTGGTTTCAGATGACCTTCTTCTTGATGTTTTCCTTTTGTTTCTCTGTCCTCCACATGGCTTGTGATAAATTGGACATCTTATGCTTTTCTTTTAGGGTTAACAAGCTTTATGGACTCGCTAGTCAGTGTTCGAAATTAACTTCCTGATTTACCGGCCAAGGTGGCCGGTAGATGTAAGAATCAACCGGCCAAGCATATTTTTTTTTCGGCCAAAATATTAATTCTGACCCTAACCCCTGCAAAATATCTCCACATAATCCCGCTACGTAATTAGCCTGAGCTAAACGCTAGTTGTTAGCAAATGGACATACTGTAGTTCTCACGTCACATGTGCGAGTGTTTGTGTATGGGCGCGTTTGTTGTCATACAAACTGAAAGCAGAGGAACATAAAGAAGCATCCACCCAAATGATGACTGAAAAACACGACTTATTTGGTGCAAGCATTTACGTGCCATGTGGCAGCTAGCTAGCCCTCTGAAATTTACTCGCCAAATGGAAAATTTACTCACATTTGGCATCTGGCGAGTGTTAATTTTGGACCCTGTCACTAGTATTTCTAAACTATTTTGAAACCTTTCCCTGCCACTTCACTGTCAGCCTGATGTGTCGTGCCATCACATCACAAAAAAAATCCAAGTTTGAGCTTTCTGAGGGAGAAATGCGTGGGAATGTAAAAAAGGTTTAATGGCCTTTTAATTCTTTTAGAAAGCTCTGTAAGTGGATTACATATTGCCTCAGTTTGGTATTCTATTAATAACTACACTGACCTTTCTTATGAAATATCTGAAGGAAAACTAGTATAGTTTCTTAATGTAATGACTAAAAAATTAGAGTTTTAATATTTTTGGCATATTTATTAAGGAAATTGTAAAAAGTATAGGCTTTTCCCCCCCCAAATTTGACAGAAGTTGTTTTTTCATTATGTCCTCTTTACCAAAGTTGGACAAGTTCCTGCTGATTTATTTATCAGTTACTTCTGTGCTTCTATAGCGTTTCTACTTGAGCTTTGGAGCATAAAAACTCATATCCAGTTTACTTTATGTGCCAGATGCTGGTACTTGTGGGATTCGATGAAGAAAAGCTCAGGCTGAGCTTTTTGAGCAGCATTTGCTCATGTTACCCAGGCAGTGATTATTGCTGTCATCTTTTCCACTGACCTGTTGCTCTCCCCCCTCAGCCGTTGGCTCAGACTTGTTCTCAAAATGACATATTTAAAGTGTTCAATGGCTCTGCCTCCCACACATTTGGAGCATCTGTTTCTCAACACAGAGGCGGAGGCAGGCAGGCAGGCAGTCATGAACCGGGTTAGGCACGCTGTGACCTCCCTGTGTTTGCACCAGATCAGCGCTTCTAGAAAGTTTGCGATTCGCTCAGCTCGTAGGAAGCGTCCCACTGGGTTTGTTGGCTTTAAGGGTGGGGGGAGGCTAGACAGCCAGGGCTGGGCGGTCCATGTGGTTATCGTCACTGGCATGTCAGGCATGACGGACCAGTTTGGCTCAGGCTTCTCTCCCCTCCTCTCCGCTCCTCCCTCCCCCTTTTCCTCTCTTTTTGTCTCATACACACAGAGCTGTCCTAAAAGTTTCAGCAGCCGCTCTCTAGCTCTTCCTGTGCGTCACCCTCGCAGCTCTCTCTCTGTTTCTCTCTCTCTCTCTCTCTCTCTGTCCCCCCCTGTCCCTCTCCTGGACCAGTGGAAAATGTGACTGAAGGACAGGGGAGTAGGTGGTTGTCGGGCTTCAGACACCATGAGTGAGTACGGACACGGCTCTGTCAGCTGGCATCTTTTAAACTTTACAGCCGTTCTCAGCAGTGTTTTTTACTCTGTATATGTCATCCCTGTCTTTGTCTGTTTTTGTTGTTATTGCTGTCATGGCAACTTTTCAAGCTCGCTGCTAGTTGTGCAGTCGGTGTAATTTAAAGCTTAGAATGTTGTCATGTTTGAGTGCAGAAGGTTTACCACAAGCAGCATTACTGCACGGTGGTGGTCAACAGGAGGCGGCCATGTTGAACTTCAGATTCAGAACGTCCTCTTTATATTAGGCAACACTGCAGCGCTCCCGTCCAGGTGGTTCAGCAATGTGACACCGGCACCATGTGTCAAGCTGGAAGCCAGCCCACATGCTTGTAACGTAGGGGTTTGCTGTCCTGTTACCCAGCTCGGGCTTCTGCATCAGTGAACGCGCTGCGTTGGTGGCCAGACCTCACCATGATTCTGTCACCTGCGCTCGTACTGACGCGTTTATTGCTCAGCGTGACAACAGAGTATTCTAGCATCTGATCCAGAGGCTTTTGGCTCCAACATGTGTCACCCTGTTCCTGAAGCTTTTTTTTTTTTTTTTTCTTCGCCCTCTGGTCTATAATTACATTTAAAGAGTGACCTTGAACTTGAAATCCTCCATGGTCCTATCTAAACACATGTTGATTATGATCGTCTGAAATCTTTTCCTGCCAAGCCTGTTTGTAATTTTCTGTTTTTGCATCCCAGTAAATTGCTTCTTTAAGTGCTTGATTGGCTATGTGTTTCCCCTCAACAACAGCTTTTTACTCTCATTTGTAGGATGCAGTTTGGTATGTGAGAACATACCCAGTGCAGTTTAGTTTAGTTAGTTCCTATTATCCACATAGGTAAGGTTTGGTCTGAACAAACTCTTTGATTTACATTAAAACTTGGTGTTTGATGAAAGCAGCCATCATCCACCCTGTAAAAAGCCTAGTCTGGATCCAGATGAGTTTGCAAACTATAGTCTTTTTCCTTCCTTACATTTCTGACCAAGGTCCTCAAGAAAGGTGTTTCCTCTCAGCTCCAGCTCAAGCTGAAGAGCAACAACTTATTTGAAAGGTTCCAGTCAGGGTTTTGTTCAGACCATAGCACAGAAACAGCTTCGCTTGAGGTGACAAATGACTTGCTGATGGCCGCTGATGTCAGGTCACCATCGCTCCTCATTCTGCTCGATCTATCAGCTCCTGATAGATGGACCATACTATCCTCCTGTATCGGCTCAGTGACACTGCCGGACTATCAGGCAGCGCCTTAGCGTGGTTTAAAATCATACCAGGGCTGAATATGCCTTGTGGGGATCATTTAAGTCCAGACCCCTCCCTTTTCTGTGTGTTGTCCCCCAGGGATCAGATATTCTCCCACTCGGTCGTGTCATCAACAGACACAATTTATCATTCCGCCGTTATGCTGATGACTCAGCTATACATCAGAACTGCTCCCAACCTCTCTATAGCCCTGTCATGTGTTGCTGCTTGTCTTGACGAGATTAAGGCCTGGATGAACAATACCTTTCTTCAGCTAAACAGAAGCAAAACCAAAGCTCTACTTGTTGGCACATCTCACCAGATCATCATCTACTCTATATCCAAGCTCTCCTTTGACGGCCAGGTCATCGCTCTCTCCCCCTCAGTATCTAACCTTGGTGTTGGGTTCAATCAACAACTAACCTTTGACAACCACATAAAGTATCTATGGACCTCAATCTACCATCTCTACAACATCTCCCTCAGGTGCAGGTGAGGGTAGGGAGTGGAATGAGCTCCTCCAGGTCCCCTTTACCAGGCTTCGAATCTTGGGGGACAGAGCCTTTTGCTCAGCCGCACCCCTGCTCTGGAATAGCCTCCCTCCAGAGCTGGGAGGTGCAGTACTCTTTTAAAGTTGGACTTCAGACATTCCTGTTTAGAAAAGCTTTTAATTGCTAATTTTCCTCCCATGTAGTTTTATTCTTGTGTTTTAATTGTAGCACTCTGAGATTCATTGGAATGAAAAGTCAAGTGCATTATAAATAATTTGTATTATTATTATTAATATTATTATTATTATTATTATTATTATTATTATTATTATTATTATTATTATTAGATCAACCAAATGGTCTGCTAATATTTAAAAGTACCTATATACCAAAAATCATTGGATTTGCAAATATTTCCAAATCCATTATGTTCTGTGAACAACAACGGTTGGAAGCTCAAAAAGATAAAACAGCAGCTTTATGGTTTCTCATTCAGCCTTCCTGTTATCTGCTGTTCTCTCACTCCATAATTTGAACCTTATTGGAAAGCCTACATGTCTCAGTAGAAAATACAGGTTTCTCTCTGAAACCTTCTAACAGCTCTTGTTTCCCCTGACTTCATTTCAAACACCTCACTAATATAAACTGCTCATAAAAATAAAGGGAACACTTAAACAACACAATGTAACTCCAAGTCAGTCACACTTCTGTGAAATCAAACTGTCCACTTAAGAAGCAACACTGATTGACAGTCAATTTCACCTGCTGTTGTATAAATAGAATAGACAACAGGACAGAATTAGAGGCAACTAGCAAGACCCCCAATAAAGGAGCTGTTCTGCAGGTGGTGACCACAGACCACATGATGTTTTGGTCACTTTTGAATGCTGGCGGTACTTTCACTCTAGTGGTAGCATGAGACGGAGTCTACAACCCACACAAGTGGCTCAGGTAGTGCAACTCATCCAGGATGGCGCATCATTGTGAGCTGTGGCAAGAAGGTTTGCTGTGTCTGTCAGCGTAGTGTCCAGGAACAAGAGGAGCACTGCCAGAGCCCTGCAACATGACCTCCAGCATGCCACAAACGTGCATGTGTCTGCTCAAACGATCAGAAACAGACTCCATGAGGGTGGTATGAGGGCCCGACGTCCACAGTCAGGGGTTATGCTCACAGCCCAACACCGTGCAGGATGTTTGGCATTTGCCAGAGAACACCTAAATTGGCAAATTCACCACTGGCACCCTGTGCTCTTCACAGATGAAAGCAGGTTCACACTGAGCACATGTGAGTGGAAACGGCATGGAGAACGTTCTGCTGCCTGCAACATCTTCCAACATGACCGGTGTGGCAGTGGGTCAATAACGGTGTGGGGAGGCATTTCTTTGGGGAACCGCACAGCCCTCCATGTGCTCGCCAGAGGTAGTCTGACTGCCATTAGGTACAGAGATGAGATCCTCAGATCCATTGTGAGACCATATGCTGGTGTGGTTGGCCCTGGGTTCCTCCTAATGCAAGACAACTCTAGACCTCATGTTGCTGGAGTGTGTCAGCAGTTCCTGCAAGACGAAGGCATTGATGCTATGGACTGGACGCCTGTTCCCCAGACCTGAATCTAATTGAGCACATCTGGGACATCATGTCTCGCTCCATCCACCAACGGCACTTTGCACCACAGACTGTCCAGGAGTTGGTGGATGTGTTAGTCCAGGTCTCGGAGGAGATCCCTCAGAAGACCACGGCACCTCATCAGGATCATGCCCAGGCGTTGCAGGAAGATCATACAGGCACGTGGAGGCCACACACGCTCCTTAACCTCATTCTGACTTGTTTTATGGACATTGCATCAAAGCTGGATCTGCCTGGAGTAGGGATGGGAATCGAAAACCGGTTTCTGTTCAGAACCGGTTCCGTGTGTTCCAATTCCATGGCACCGTTTGGCAGCTCGCTTAACGATTCTCTAATCGATTCCAGGCAGCACCAGAGCCGGGCAGCACGACTTACGTCACGTTTTTTACGCAAGTTACGCACACGGCATTCAGTAAGCAAGTACGAGTTGACCAGGCGTAAGAAAAGCAAAACAAAAAAAATGGCGGCCCATCGGGTAAAGCGATCGAAAGTCCGGTCAACAAGGAAAAATCATTGGATCATTAGCTATACCTAAAACTAATACGTCCGTGGTGATTTAATGAATTTAGCGTTAATCAATAAGAAAATAAAAGCATAAATTGTCGTCTCAATCACTGTGTATGGGGGCGGCCATTATTGCCCGACATCACATCCTGTGACGTAATGTCGCGGTAAGGCACTGCGCTCTACAACAACAATTGTTTCGGATTTCCAGAGGACTTCACCATTGAAATTCACGAGAGCTATTGTTGAAGCAACAATGCCCACGTGCATGGCCGTTGGATGTTCCAATACATCGGTAAAAGTGAAAAAAACTGTTTTTTCACCTTTCCGATTCATGATCCACCACGGGCTCTTTTGTTGGATTGCCAACTTGCCATCGTGCTTCTGGCCAGAGAGAAAGCGCGTCGTCTGCAGCCAACATTTGGAAGAAGAATGTCTTTAAGATGACATGAGAGCGAGACTTTTCCGTAGGTTTTTCTTTTTTATAATGTAGAATTTGCCGTAACATTTGTTTACCGACCAGAGGGGTGGAGTGATACGACAAACTTTGATAGAATGCACACTGTTGTGAAGCCCACTTATTTTATGCGACTTTGGTCTTATTTTTTCTAGTCGCTTGTAAATTTCATGAGTTTGGGGTTGCAGTTTTTTGAGCTTGTTTCTGAAAGTGAAGTTGCTTGTTTTGGCTCTAAACTAAAGGCCCGTTTACACTACACTTTTTTATCCGAGCCGAGACCAGTCCGAGCTCGGTAACCGAGATAACTCTTGTGTAAACGGTCAGCAGACAGAACTAGACCACGCTAAACATAACCGGACCACGCTAACTGCAGACCAGTTCCTGAGCAGGTCTCGGACTGTTTTTTTTTTTTATCCCGGTTATCTGATAACGAAGAGCGCATGAGCAGACCGCGTCATCCCGTTACAGTCAGCTGACTGTCCGCGGTTTTTCCGCCGTGTCTGGTTGCACGTCCCGATTCAAATTCGGTTAAAAAAGTGTAGTGTAAACGGGCCTATAGTGACGCTGAAATATCCCTCCACCTCATAACGCACTGCAGCTCACCCTGACAGGAGCAGAGTAAACTCAGAAGGAGCCGCTCTGCCCGTATTTTCTGCAGTTTACGGTTGCAATAACTGATGATAACTGCTGAAAGTAGATTAGGCGGTGCAGATCACCATTTTGAGCAGAGATTGGTTCTAAAGATGAGTTTTATACTCAGCTTATAACATTGCAGAACCCAACCTATAAACCGTACTTTAATGTTTATTTGTTGTCTTTTTATGCCTCTAAAATGTTAAATTAGTATTACTTTAAATTTAAATGCTTAATACAATGTCTAATTTTGTTTAAGAGGTTAAAAAAATTTCCCCAAATTGGAATCGATAAGAGAATCGATAAGGAATCGAATCGTTTCACAGAATCGATAAGGGAATCAGAATCGTGAAAATCGTATCAATTCCCAACCCTAGCCTGGAGTGTGTTTTTCCACTTCAATTTTGAGTGTAGCTCCAACTCCAGACCTCCATGGCTTAATATATTTGATTTCCGTTGATAATTGTTGTGAGTTTTGTTGTCAGCAGATTCAGCTATGTAAAGAACAAAGTATTTAATAAAAACATTTCATTTATTCAGATCTAGGAAGTTATTTTAGTGTTCCCTTTATTTTCTTGAGCAGTGTAAATGGCAAACTTGGAGTCGTTTTCCCTCAGCAACACCCTTCACACCTTTTTCAAAAGTAATATGCAGACTTACACAGCAGCTTCTGTGCCTCTGCTAACCTTTTTATCTTTTACAGCAAAAAAGTTTTAAGTTATCTGTTATAGTTACAATTGTCATATGAAAGACCATTTCTGGGCACCGCATGGCGGCGTTCTCCTCAAGAGTGAGTTTTGTTCAAATATGGAGCTGATTTCTGACGCTGCTACATTGCAAAAAGGTTGCATACAGAGCAAATTCAAAAGCCAAACTATTTTCTAAAGACAAAGAACATTTACATTCAGTAGATGGCCTAAATTGGTCACTTAATGTTAGCTGTTATTTTCTCTTTCTGTGTAGATAGGGGTCCTGCTCTGACTTGTGCACTAAAACACAGGAAGGCTACTGAGTGTGCTTGCTGTCCGATTTACCAGCTTGTGTGTGTGTGTGTGTGTGTGTGTGTGTGTGTGTGTGTGTGTGTGTGTGTGTGTGTGTGTGTGTTGCATTTTTCAGCACAGTCAGTCATTCAGTTTGGATTAGCAAACTGTAAGAGACGGCATTGTCACAGCGACATAGACGGACAGTGGAGCAACAGAGCAGCAAGACAAAGAGCATATTTTCCCCCCAATGTTAATTCTCATTCAGTGTCTATACTAGTTCTGTCAATTCAAGTTTTACTGTTGCACAATTCTTGGAAAAAAAAAAGACTAAAACATGAATTCTATGTGTGAACAGAGACATGGAGACAAATAGAAATGCTTTTAAGAGCAGACTGAGTGGATTAATGCACAGAGGCTCAAAGGCCTGGACTTTGACTGGGCCATTCTAACACATGCATATGCTTTGATCCAACCTTTTGGCTCCACATCAGGGACTTTGTCCTGCCTGAAGGATCCACCAGTTTCTAGTCTTTTAAGCCTCCTACAGGGTTTCCTCATGGACTGTCCTGCCTTTAGCTCCATCCGTCTTCAGAGTACCTTTGACCATCTTAGCTTTTCCTGCTCTAGGAATCCTTCCCCACAGTATGATGCTGCTACCAACATGTCTCTCATTGGCGACGGTGTATCTGGGGTGGTTTGCAATGCTAATTTTCCAGTCAGACATTATGTTTTGTGTTTGGGCCAAAGTGTTCAGTTGTGGTCTCATCTGACCAGAGCATCTTCTTCCAGAGGTTGGCTGCATCCCTTGCCCTCCTTGTGGCAAACAGTATTATGGACCTTCTTATAGCCGTCTTTCATCGGTGGTTCTCAGCTCAGGCCAGAATTGTGGAGTACATGACTAGTTGTCCTATAGGCAGAGTCTCTCACCAGAGAGATGTAGTTTAGTCGTTATGATGCTGCTGGTTATAATAACAAACCTCCAAAGCCTCCACTGAACAGCTGCATTTATGCCGACATTAGGTCATCCACAGATGGACCTTGAGCTTTGGTACCAATTAGTTACACTTGTATATATTTAGGAACATCGGAGTGAAGAAGCTGGATGCCAAAGGTTTCACAATTTTATCTGTAATCACATTTTAAAACCATACATAATTTTTCTTCCACATTACAATCATACACAACTTTGTTTTGGTCTATAGCATAAAATCCCGATAAAACAAAACAACAGAAAAATCTGGGGTCATAACTTAAAATTTGAACAAAATCCAAGGAGTGTTGATACTTTTGCAACTTTGACTTTTTGGATTTCTATTCATTTTTGTGCACTAAATCTGTGTACTTATGGAGATGTTTCCATGCTTCAGTGCACCTTGTCACTCTGATTGAAGTTCCTTTAACAAGCAGGGCAGTGTGCCCAGAGTACCTGGTTTGAGAAAATCTCTTTTACATGAGACTGAAATTTTTACGATAGCCCAGCTATATCTTTAATCATCCACTAGAGGGCCACATACACCTTCATCTCCAGCTGACTCCATGACCCTGTTAACTCATTTTCCAATTGTGCGGAATGAATAACCAGCACTTCTTTCAGCATTCAAATGTTTACATATAACAAAAAATAAATAAAAAATGCTTTAGTGGATCGAAAAGTGATCTACTGAGATATAACAGCTGGGAGTCGAACTTTACTCATCAGATGTGACATTTTCTGTTTGTTATCCACCCATCTGACCGCAGTTAATGATTGCTTTGAAAACCGTATTGCCAAAGAGAGTCGCAGCTACTGAAGCCTATCTGTCTTTCTGATTGTGCAGATGTGTGCAACAGTACTGATTTGCCAGAGCTCGAGATTATCAGCTTACTGGAGGAGCAGCTGCCTGTCTACAAGCTGAGGGCCGACACCATCTTCGGTTATGATCAGGATGATTGGCTGCACACGCCGCTTGTGGACCCCGACGCTTCCCTCGACCTGACCAATGAGCAGATAGAGGAGACCTTCAAATACTTCTGTAAGTTAAACGCCTGTGGTTCTATCAGAGTGAAAACGGGCCTCGTAATAATGCTGTAAAGACTAGATTTAAGGTAATTCTTATTGATTGGAGCCAGAGAGGACCTTCTGCTCTGATGGTCATCTTTCCATTACAGCGAGGACACTGTTACCACAACAGACTCTCGCTGCACCTCCACCACTCGGGTTAATGTTCAGCTTTGTGTTGTGCTCAGCACTTGTGTTTCATATATGTATCTGCTTTTCACTTATCAAAGTGCCTCAGTGTTGTTTCTGTTTAAGCTGTAAAACATGCACACCCATGCGCACCACACTTAGATACATAAGAGTCCAATAAACAGAAGCAGGCTCACTAAAACGTCTCTCGGCGGTGCACGCAGCAAACCAAAGGAACATAAGCTGTTTTCTCTCACCATTAATTATTCAGTTCTTCTTGATTTCTGCTGTAATGGTGTCTCAGGGTAAAACATGGTTACCTAAATTAGATTACATGTCCCATTTATAGCCTCAGCTGTAAACTTAGACGTCACCTCTGTGTTCAGTGACTAGTCACTGTGGCCTCTGCACACATACGCAACAAGGTCAACCCCTAAAAGGAATTTTTTTTGGGGAGGGGGGGGGGAATTCTGCCATGCTTGTTTCTTGTTCGTATCCATGTTCCACGTACGAATGCTCCCGGCTGTCTATATCTGCAATTACCGACGGTCGCTTATCACCCCAGACAGACGGTCTGGGTGTCAGCATCACAAATGAGCGCTGCCAGACATATGGACGTCTGCCCGGGTCAGAAGGCCTAAGCGGTCTCCAGTATCACACCAGAAACCATAAAGAGTGGTAAGGCTCATCATATGAGCGTTCAGTTATCCAGTTAGGTACCCGACCTTAAATCATATATTCAGCGCTATTTCATAAATTATCTTTCAAAGCTTTGCATTAGCAGCAAAATGTGCTGATGTGACCTGCTATGCGAGAAGGTCATGTCTGAGGAGTTGGTGACATGGAGGCAGCTGATCAGCTGAAAGCAGCTGTCTGTTGTGATGGTATGCCATCCACATGGTTAACTAAACAAAGGTCATAGTTGTTGTGGACTTTATACTTTGTCTGATTGATAGATTTAATTCCATTGGATTTTTTTCCTGATAAGCATTGAATAACAATGTGGCTCATCAGTGAAATGTACTGCAAAGTCGTCCATTTTTGAAGTTTACTGAAAACAATGGTTTTATAAAAATAAGTTTAATCGGGATTTCTTCAAACGAAATAGGTCTAGCTGTTGGATCAGATGTTTCATTACAAGTTTCTTACAAGGTGGATGTGTTGTTTTTGGTAATATAATTTACAGTTATACTAAACTAAATTCAAACAAAGTTTTAGTAATAAAAAATAATAATTATGGAGTTCACATTTTAAACTGTCATTAGCATCTTATTATCACAAATAGCACAATCATTGTGGCTACTCTCTGGCATTTCCAAAATGCTTCCAACAATCTCAAAACAATAAAACAGAGCAAGTATGCTGTACTTTATGCAGCTTCCCCACTAATCTGCATATACTCTTCTGCTCTCTCAACCCCTCACAGCCTGAATAGACCACACACGTCTTGACACATCATAGAAAATACAGTTTAAATTTAAATAGCTCTCTGTGCTTCTTCTCCCTTCATTCTTAAATGTCCACAATTCAATTCAGTTTTATTTATATGGCGCCAATTCACAACGCATGTCATCTCAAAGCACTTTACAAAGTTAAATTCAATCATACAGACCGATTGGTCAAAAAGTTTCCTATCTAAGGAATCCCAGCAGGTTGCATCAAGTCTTGACAAGCAGCATTCACTCCTCCTGAAAGTGTGTAGAGCCACAGTGGACAGTCGCCTTGTCAATTTCTTTGCAGCAATCCCTCGAACTGAGCATGCATGAAGTGACAGTGGAGAGGAAAACTCCCCTTTGACAGGAAGAAACATCTATTGTAAACGGCATCAGCCACAACTGACCGGGGGTTAGAGAAGACAGAGCAGAGACACCAAAAAAGCACAGAAGCCCTGATCTAGGAATCTTTTCTATGTTAGTGGGTAATGACAGATGATCTGCCCCCCTGGATGGTGCCATAGCTAACAGAACACCAGACCAGGTGTACCTACTATGAAGAGAAAAAAGTTGGAGAGAACATAGTTAAAAGTTAAAATAACAAATGATGCAAAATTGGAGAGTAGTAGGAGAACTCAGCAGAGTGAGAGAAATGGCTTTTGATGTCCTCCAGGAGCCCAAGCCTATAGCAGCATAACTACAGAGACAGTTCAGGGTAACCTAAGCCACTCTAACTATAAGCTTTGTCAAAAAGGAAAGTTTTAAGCCTAGTCTTAAAAGTAGACAGGGTGTCTGCCTCAAACTAAAACTTCCCATCTGTAATAACATCCACACTGAAGGCTGTTGGTCAGGGTGCGCTTACAGATCATAAAACAATGTTTTTGAATTTCTCACTGGCCGATCATTGTTCAGGTCTGAGTGAGCTGAAAATCGTCCAATTCCAGTTAACACATTTGACAGTGTATCGCTAATGCTAAAACGTAGTTATTTATATGTATCAGATCTAATAAATGTTATATAATCTCATTGTAAAGCTGGTCATATGTAAATAAACTGATATTTGTCTGCATTAAAAAAGTAAAATGTAAAATATTTAAATATGAACCACAAAACATATAAAACCTAGGAAGCAACTAAACTTGTACAAAATGTGTAATTTTAACAGTATTTCAGCTGTCTTGTTGTTCTACGGTACTCTAGCAGACAATGAAGCTTATATTGTTTTAAACTCAGTAGTTATAATCTAGTTGCATGCTTTTTACCGATTGTTTTTGTTTTTCACATTGTAGTCAAATCACACATGGCTCAAGCTTTTAAGCTATTTGCGTAAAAGAGTACACACGTTAAAATCTGTCAAGCAATTGCTCCGTCACTCTTCAGGTGGGGACTGATCGCTAAAACCTAGCGTGTTTGAACATGTTGGGCCTGCCACGTCACATCTGCCAACGCTGCACAGCTTTTCCTGCTAGCAGCATCTTCATGCTGAAAGGCCTTGGAGTCTGAGCATGTTACTATAGCAACCACTCCAAAGGACACAGCAGAGGAGAGGAGGGAGCAGATGCTGACATGCAGCAGTGGGCGGGCGCGTGCTGGGGATTCTTCTTCCTCTCTATTGGCTGGAGGCTTCCTCAAAGCCCGCCCTCAAAGTGTCGTCATGCTTAGCATCATTTCTGCTGCAAAACCCGTGACTGCTGCTGCTGCTGCTGCTTGCTCTGCCTTGCTCTCTTGTCAGTGTATTCATTGAGTCACTGTAATAGATGCAGAGCTCCATGTGTAGGGTCAGTGCTGCCTTTTAGGAAGCGGTGTTGTATTAAGGGAAGACAAGGGACAGAATTTGACCTTAAGGGGACAGTATCACCCAGGAGTCAGACCAAGACGGAAGACAAACTAATGTGAAGCTTCACATGGCTCAGAAGACGATAGGATTTGCATCTTTTTGACTGAAGCTTGAGAGTGACTGAGGAAAACCGATGAACAGAAAAAAAGGAGACAACACACTAGAGGACAAGGGGAGACCAACAGAAAACCTTCTGCTGATGGACATAAACACAACAATGTGATTTTATTTTTCTTCCGTCTGCCAGCTGGGTTGACATGCCAAAGTGGTATTATATCTAATGAATAGAGCTTAATACACAGACAAGCTGAAAGGACATATGATGAGAATAAGAGGACCTGTACCAACAGAATGTGGCCACAGCTAATCACTGAGCATGGGGAAAGCAGAATGACTGATTGACCCCCAGACGCTATTTGTGATTATACAACTATGTGATGGCTGAACTCCTTTAAGCATGCTGGGATGTTGGACTTACCAAAGATGCTAGGGCTAAACGTGCCGGGACCTCAGTGCGTCTTTCTGACAGAGCAGTGAGGATGAAGAGACGAGGCCACAGCAGGGGCCAGAGGTTTGTCAAGGCCGACTACTATGAACTGGACTGGTACTATGAAGAGTGTACGGATGGTAAGAGCCACCCACAGTGTATTTTATGGAAAACCATGTTGTTGTTGTTACTGTTCAGTATATTCTATAGCACCAATTCACAACAAATACCATCTCAAGGAACTTCACCAGACAAACTGATAGAAGTTCCCACTAACGTCCAACTAATCAGTGGCGCCAACATTAGCCAGTTGATGTAGTTAATAGTTTGGGATTTCAGCTGAGAGAAGCAGTAGATTAATTGAACAGTAGACTTGTCATGATGTTATACTGAGATGCATCTTTTGGACAGGTTGTATCGAGATATTGAAACAATTAGCATTTTGTGGCAAATTTATGTTCTAGCAAACGGTTGAACTGCTGATGTCAGTTTTGACCAGTTTTGACTTCTCTTTTCTAGCCTTTCTGTTGTACTTGTAATTTGATAAGGTTAGCACTGCTAGCAGAAAAAAACAGATATTATGTGTAAATATCCAAGAGAATATAGATCCTTGCTTTTAATCTAAGCTTTCCGAAAGGCCAGCAACAGGAACCCAACGTGCTCCATAACAGGCAAAGGTTGAAAGTGCAGACAGATAAAACGGAGGGACAATGCTGTACACTGTGCGGCCTTCCTGTTATCAGCTGAAAGTCTTACCCTCCCGCAGCCTGAATGAACCACAGATTTGTCTCAGCTTGGCATCGGAACCAGTTTCCATGATTTCAAACGCTTCACTGATGCTGAAAAAAATTACAAATTTTGAATCCTCTTAGCCTTAGTTCAAGTGTTCACACTGAAGAGTGTTGTTGTCAACATAATGTTTTATCACTTAGGCAGGGTGCATTTTAGGGCTGCATGATATTAGGGAGATAAGTGATGATGTTGGTAAATGTCATGATAACAATAAAACTTGCAATAGATAAAGAAATACTTAACGAGTGTTAATGCCTTTTTGCTTTGAGGTCATCACAAAACTTCTCACTGAAATAAATACCTGCCTAGCTGGTCAAGCGGAAAATTGTCTAAGTTGGGTCGATGCAGTTAAATGCAGCACCTATTTGGGAATCCAATCTCACTAATCCCTTTTCTCCAACATATTCACAAGCTGATGAGTGATTTGGGGGCTTCACTGCGTCGAGGCATAGATATTATGCTTTTTGAAGCTGTCCTGAGTGCTTTACCTGAAGTAACACTGCGTTCAAATGAATGAATAAAGCAAAAAACGCAATGAGGCGTAATCACGTAAAGGAATACCCGAGCAGTAAAATGCCTCCCAGTGAGGAGGTGTCAGTGCACTGACAAGTATTTATGTAATGCACCAAGGTCGGTTACAACATCATGTAGGATTATATTGCTGGACCGCCCGTATGTAACCTGATGGGGAGGGTAACGATGCCACAGATTGATCCAAGTGCTCACATCCCTGTGGCTTGTTGAGGATGCCTGGGGTGACGGTGCCTGGTCATGTGACAGGTGGGGCTAAGAGCAGCAGGTTGGAGCAGTCGTTAGCGTTCTAGCAAGCTGTGGCTCCGGCTGTGTCTGTGATTTGTCCGTGTCTCCTGTCACCCGCTTTGATCTGGCTTCACTGCAGCTTCCAGTCAGACGTGGCTGCCGGCCGGCTGCTCATAACATGCTGGGCTGTGTTGATGCTTTAAATCTGTCACCTCAGATGAATTATGCGACGCAAACCGGAGCATTTATATGAATTTCTTGTATCTTTATATTCTGGGATGCAATTCCATATTTTGTGTGAATGTCTGGTGGATGGAGGAGTAAAATTATCAATTGCATGTCTGTGTGCTGTAATAGCCATGTGCTTCAGGGATGCTCTGTAAATTTTCTTACGTAACAGCGTGGGACAGCTAAGCGCCTTTTCTATAAGACTTCATTTCCATCTGTAATGTTCAACTGCCAGACAAGCTCGGATATCTAGTGTTTAGTGTTTTGACTTCCTTGGCAACCAGAGGGGATTATTTTTTGAGAAATCTCCTCATGGAGGCAGGAATAGCCAAGCAGCTGATTTTGTTCTGAGTTCAGAACGAGGAGAGGGAGGAGGAAGTAGGTTGGCTTATATTTAGCTCAGTGATTTGCATGAGGCACCAAGTCCCTTTTTTTTACCAGCAGATTGCAACACTGGATGTTGCTTTTAGAAGCCTTAGAAAGGGCTGGGTCGGGTGCACAGAGCCTGACCAGAACAAAGGACTGGGTCTGGGAAAACGGCTGATCCATTGTTCCACTGGGAATGTGGGGGCTAATTTGGCACATTGAGTCTGTATGGGGGATATGTTTTGATTTGTACTTGATTTAATTAAGACTTCATAGCCAGTCTGAGTGAGATGGGGTGTTTAATAGCTGACCTGTTCTCAGATATTGCTCAGTAAGTAAATTTATTTTCACTTTTGCTGTTTGGGAATAAAGCCCCAGTTTATATCTAAAACGTTCGGTAAAATTTAGGAAAAACCTGTGTCACCAAAAACCGGTCAGGAATAGGCAATTAAGCACAAAAGCATGAAGGAAAGGAAACTAGTGGGCTGAGAAGAGGGAATGTGACCAGAAAAACAAAACTTCCCATAAACGGTGAGGGGTGTTTGTTGGGAGCGCTTTTATTGTCTGCAGGACTACAGAACTGTTCTGTGGGACCATTGAGTGGAGCCACTCTAGCGTGCCAGGTCGGCCTGAGCTGGAATCACTTTTCTACACTAACTACAATTAAAAGCTTGAAAATGAGCAAAGGATTGAGATCCCGGACCAAAGTTTATGAAAGTTTGCGGCTCACGAGAGAATTGAACATAATTTGTCGTACAAAGTGCTCCCATAATAATCCTTTGGGTTCAAAAATTAAAAAGACACACATCTTTAAAACCAAACGGCTAAAATTAATTTAAAATATTTAAAGGGATCCTTTCAAAAAATAGGCATTAAATGTGGCATGCAGTTGTAGTCAGCCCACTTGAGAAAATATTTGACAGAAACGTTTTCTGGACATTTTCTGTGTTAGAGCTTTAACCAGCTTTACACATTTAGAAGCTGCAGTTTTTGACCATTGCCTTCCTAAATTTCATCTTTGAACATCAATTTTCAAGGTTTGCCACAGATTCTCGAGCGGATTCAATTCTGGGCTTTGACTGGACCATTCTGACACAGCGGAGGAAAACCGATGGATCTAAACCGTTCAATTGTAGCACTTTACTGTATGTTTAAGGTTGGTGTTCAGCCCAGTCTCCAGTCTTGGGTAGTTTCCAATAGGTTCCCTTTCTGCTTTGCCATCCCCCCAAAGAGGATGGCAAAGAGCTACAGATCTGTAGCTCCCTAAACACATTCTCTAACAGATTTAAGTCAGACTCTGGCTCAGTACCTCCTTCCATATTCCTATTAAACGCTTGACAAGCTTTCCTGTCCTTGTTAGAGAAAAGCATCCCCACTGTCTAACGCTGTCACCACCACCGAGGGGATATTTGTGTAGCTAAACTATCTCCATAAACCATAATACTTCACAAAAACACAGAATAAAACAGGGGGAGGCTTAAAACTTAACTAGACTTGACTCTCAGGTGCTGAAAAAGCGGGCCTAGTCTTTTACAGACCCAGCTAAGAACTGATTCCTGCACCAGCCCTGGTTAAGCACTTGAATTTCTTTGGTGAAAAAGTCCATGTGTGGTTCAAAGTCTGCCACACCCACTAGGACATGACTGTCCACTTAAACCTTCTGGCAGGGCGAGGAC
Organism: Fundulus diaphanus; assembly: GCA_037039145.1. Taxonomy (NCBI): domain Eukaryota; kingdom Metazoa; phylum Chordata; class Actinopteri; order Cyprinodontiformes; family Fundulidae; genus Fundulus; species Fundulus diaphanus. Next base: position 20,391,378 of record CM073130.1, on the reverse strand, counting down.
GGCATTTATCAGAAACACAGCCACTAGGCTGAGGGTAGCTGTGCATGTCCTGCAGAGATAGCTCAAGTTGGAACAACTTTTAGTCAGACTAAAAATAGGTCTTATAAGAGCAAGAAGAAAGCTGTTTTTGGAAAATAAAAAATGTACAAGAAGTCCCACTTGCACTTTGTCACAAGCCATGTAGGGGACAAGCAAACATACAAGAAGGTGCTCTGGCCAGATGAGCTAAAAATTGACATTTTTGGGTTTCATACGAAATGCAACGAGTGGCTCGTCAACCTTAACGTACCATCTGCAGAGTGAAATGTGGTGGTGGTGGCATCACGCTGTGAGGAGGCTTTCTATCTGCAGGGATGGGGTTGCTGGTCAGAGTGGATGTGAGGGTGGATGGAAGTGCATCTTTCTGCATGGCAACAACCAATGAGCTACAATGAACTGGCTTAGATCAAAGCATATGTATGGCCCACTTAAAGTTGGACCCAAATCCAACTAAGAATCTGGTGCAAATGAATACATATTAATTTAAACTATTTTATACCATGGTCTGGGTGAATACTCGATTCTGATTGGCTGCAGGGTGTCCGTTAAGTGTGATAGAACGTCTATAAAAAAAGTTCTGGTCAAATACCCTAATTGTTTTAAATTATTACACTGGCTCAAACATTAGCTGGCAGAAATTAATGGACTTAGCGGAAGCAACGGTCCAACGCACAACGGAGGACCGTTCACTCCTTCGCGTCGTCCATTAATTTCTGATTTTGGAGACCTCGTCTGGCATTATCCCTTACATTTTTATATTATTTCAGTCCTTGCAGTTCACAATTCCCAACTACTTTATGTTGGTCTGTCATATAAAACAAAATCTCACTAGAATAAAGGGTTTGTCATTGTAGCGTGTCAAAATGGGAGAACATTCAGGGGTTATAATGTCTTCAGCAAGGCAGCGTATGATGCAACATGATGCAGGACGGCTAAAGTTTGTAAAGTTGGCTTTCCAGGGACAGAACTTGACTCCTGCGGTTCTCCTTAATGTTTTATAGCCTGAAGTCGGCTAAAGAGGTTTCCCACTAACGCTGAGAGGCTTGTGTTCGTGTGGCACTTTAATTGAACTCAGCTAAAGGTTATCTTTGTGTTTGTGCCTGGTGTTTAGTGCAGCCAATGTAAAATGTGCAGGCTATGCTAAAAGACTACTTCTGAACAAGACACCCAGGGCATCAAACGATACTAATTATTTTAGATGTAGATTCAAGTGGCTACCTCTTGAGTGTGCTCTGTGGGAGGTCAGAAGTGTGTCCTTCTCATCAAACTGGAAGGACCAGACTGAGGGACAGTTTCTATTGTCTGCCTGAACCTGTTCTGTGGTAAACAAAAACAAGGCCTTATGACACAGTTTGAAAGGAATGCATGCTTTTTGGACGTAGAACTGCTGCGTGTTATCAGGCCACAGGGAGACAGAAAAATATTTATCAGAGTCTGACTTGATAACGACGTGCGTTGAATGCCTGTAAGCGTTCACCTGTGGGCACTTTGCATGTTTGGCCACGCCCTGGAAACAGGTGGCTGTCACTGTTTGCTCAGTTTGAGTGTCGCCATAGAGGCCGGGCAGGACTGTACCAAGGCGTTATCACCTGGGAGGGGTTGTGAAATGACTTATCTTCCTTTAGCCTAAGTAAGAACCAGCTCTCCACAGCTCTAGCTTTTCCACCTTCAGTTGCCAGTGTCTCTCCGGCGTTTAAATAAAGAAAATCTCAGCTATACAGATGCAGATTACAGGGTTATGAATTGAGTTCTTTAATCCCTTCATCTGTTGTGTTAATCTGTTTTAACCCAGTTTTCTAACTTCATACATGAGGCTCTCAGGGAACAAAGGGGTGTGCCTCTCTGCCCCGTGTCTGTGCTGAAGTAGAGCAGGCCGCAGACTGACCAGTCAGAGAGGAGAGGAGGAGGAGCTGAGCTGTCTGGGAGTCTCACCGACCTGCGTTAGGGGACAGCTGATAGTCACACTCCTATGTATTCACACAGCCGATCCAACCTGAAGCTGACTTTCCTGTCAGAGAGCCATGCACTCTGCCAGGGAGAGACGGACTTTTACCCCTCCCAGCACGCACCTACAGCAATGCACCTGGCACCGGTAGGAGACATGGCTTCGCCTCTGAGGACGTCGTGGTTCACTGGTTGGCTGTAGCGCCAGGAGGCGAAGGATGGCTCTCTGCGTGTCCGGCCCCGAGGACGCGGCAGAGTTCTCCCCCCTGCAGGATCGGGATGAGGAATATGTTTGCTTGCCCATTCATGAAAGCACGAAGCAGGAGGAGGGGGAAGAAGATGAGGGAGAGGCGACACCTGCCTTTTTCTCCAGGGATGGAAGATGCAAATGGGATGTGGAGAATGAGGAAGAGCAGCAGATTCTTTGTGAAGGTAGTTGCTGGTTCTTCCGGGGATGTCCTACTAATCTGTAAAGTCCGTATGATCATCAGAAGTCTTCATTCCTTGTTTTAGTTATTTTATACTCTAGCTTTACTTTTCTGGAGGGAATCTCGTGTCCATCCTGCAGGTGCACTGTTTGTTTTTGTCCCACTGTAGACCATGCTTCATTCCCCTCCTGAACGACATGTTAGACTTGTTACATTTGTGGCTAAGATGAATTTTAACCCAGATGCAGTCATGAAATAATGTATAATATGACTTCATTGTGTGTTGCATGTTTACATTTCTAACAGACTGTTGCTGGGGGGAGTGAATCATTAAAACGACAGCTCCTTCCTGTGAGTCGCCTTAGCGTTTGCCTCTCTGTACCTGAAGCTCCTCAGTTGCTGGCCTCATCTGTAACTCCAGACTTAATCAGCCTTCTTACAAACTACACCTACAGAAAACGTTCTATGAAAATAAAATAATTGCATCCCTTTTAGTTAGAGATGCACCAATCCATCAACCAGGGATCAGAATTGGGACAGATTTTCTAATCGGTAATCTGCAGGTCAAATATACTTGACTTGACTTTGATGCTGCTCTAGTTGACGTTTAGAAACTGCAGAGCCAGATTTTAACCCAGATCCAATAAGGAAATAATTTTTATGTGAAATGCCACTGAGTTGGGTGTCACCGGTCCTAACAGGCGCTGTTCAGGGCATTGATTAAAATAAGCAGAGCCCCTTCCTGGGTAGTCCCTTAGAGTCGCCCTGTGCCTCAGTGCTGTTCACTGGTGGGTTGTATGTATCTGTGGCTCAGTCAGCCATATTGAAAATCCCGCAAACACAAAACATGCTAATAGGATCAGCTGATGGGTTAATAACTATTATAATATAACTCACACTTGCCTGGTAAACCTTTTATTACCCCTCATGGCTGAACAAGACAGAATGTGTCTTCTCTGTCCTTCCCATTAAAGAAAGTGATGGATAGAGTGGATGGGTCCGTCTTAAATGACCTGCTCTTTGTTACGTTACATCTCCTTTTACCTAATCCAAGTTACAGTCACCCTCTCCAACATGCCTCTCTGCCTTCTTATTGTCTTCAGAGCTAAATCATTACTCAAAGGTTAATCAGTAAAGTATCCATATTTCCTCTTGGCATGGAAGCCTTTGTGCATTAAACCGTCTTCCTGTATTTTACCTTAGTCATTTGACCTGGGAGGAGTGTGACCATGGAAATAAGCCAGCATGTTCAGCACGTAGACAAATATAAGGAATGGCAGGTAAACAGGTTGCACCCTGTCCTGCCACGCTTCCTCGCCAGATAGTAAATGGAGACAAATGTTGTGGTTTGGCCAGCATGTGGGTGTACCTGAGGGTAAATGTGTATTGCGGTGCCCTCTTTTTGTTTCTATTCATCCTCTGTCTTATTTGTCGCTGCTGTCACAGTCTGCTTCTGGATCAAAGTTTCGGTCTAACTTTGTTTTTATGATGATTTATTAGACTAAGGTCTGTTCTCTGTGACGATTGCATTAAAGCTGCATCGTGGTCGGTCAGGAGAGATGCACCAATTTTTACAGAATCACTCCTCAGGTTTCAGATATCCTGTTTCTGTGAAGCTTTGGCTTCACTGGTTCCAGTTTTGGTCGATCTTTAGATTTCTGTTTGAGAACCACAATGAGAAGATGGAACAGCATTCACAATATTTGCTCTAGTCTTGTTGCTATGAGCGGTCATTATCTCTTGATACTAGGAGGAGAGGTGATACATCATGTGTTTTAGAGCGCAATCGCTGTAAAATGCTGTTTTACTAATATTTTTAAACCTTTGCAAGGTGAGTATGGAGTTGATTCTTTAAAGCTGGCTCTAGCATCTTACGTTAGCTGTTGTGATGGCTAAAATTACTAAAGCAGCGGTCTCTGTGTTCCTAAAATAATCTAGAACCGTAACCCCGAGTTTCCCAAAAGTCGGCCAGCATTTCCAAATCCAGCGTGTTCCACAGCAGAGATTAAAAGCACATATTGTCGATGCGTTATTAATAAATAAGTAAATATAACTTTCTTTTAAAGCTTCTTGCATCTCTGTGCTTCCTCTGACATTATTTTAATCACCTTGCTGATACTGAAGATGGCTAACTTTGAGTGTTCTTGTCCCAGTAACAACTTCCATACTGAAGAGTGCTGCTGCCAGCCTGACCCGGTAGCGCTTACGTTTGTACGGTGCATTGAGTGATGAGAAAAAAGACTGATTTGTTGAGTGACCCAACTGGCCAGCTGAGCTAAGGATTGGCCCGGTCTGATCAACAGCTGTGATCTCAGTGCATGTCTCTTTACCAGCAACTTAGTGACCTCGAGTCCGCTCCAAGAATAGCCTAGCTCTTCCTGTGGTCTGTGGTGATCAAAGGGCCAGCAGCTAAAGTGACAGAAATCCTAAAGCACCTTTGGCAAAAAATAAACCACAGTCAAACACTCCCCTGTCCCCCTGTTTTTCAGACGTAGAGAAACTCTGAGAGACCATTCTATACCAGTGGTTTCCTACAAGTTTTACTACAAGTCTCTGCTCCAACACACCTGAATCAAATTATTGCATTACATCCATCAAGGGCTGCGGAGGCCTCTTCGTCGGCAATTTATTTAAGACAGGCACGTGGAGGCAGGGAGAGAACTAAAACATGGAGCACAGCAGGTCCCGAGGACCGGGATTAAAAGCCACTGCTCTGTAGCATTCATTCATATTAGGGCACCAATGTATAGAAGAGCTTATTTGTTAATAGGTTGATAGTATTTAACTGAAACAAAGCATAATGAAGATGGTGCAAAACCAGTCGAACGCGTTGCACTTGTCATTTTGGTAATTATACACTCACTTCGATGCATTTTAGTGAGTTAGTAAGTGGTAGACCAACACATTTTGCTGAAGTGGATGAGCAATGGTAAGTGGTTTTAATTAGGGGAAAACAAGAAGTATGGCATTTATATATTTTTTCTCCTTTGCTAAATAGCTGAAGCTCAGTCAAATTGGATGGAGAGCATTCAGTTTGCATTTTTTAAGTTTTGCCTCAAATTCATGTAAAATCCCTTAAAGTTACGTCTGGACTCTGACTGGGCCATTGCTAACACTGAACTGATCTGAGCTTGAAGTTTGGGGTTATAATATGCTAAACACAATATGGAAATGGTTTTTAGGGCTATAAATTCTTTTGCTAGGTACTGCATATCTCGTTTCTGGCAGCCATGCAATTGCAGTACATGTTGATAAAAAAAATGCATGCTTTGCATGAGCCGCCTCTTTTTTGCATTCTTGGAGGCATCCGAGTTCAGACTGTTTTGTATAATCCTTTTATGACTTTTTGTTCCCTTTCTGCTAAAGATGGACCTAAATCGTATCAGAAGTAATCAAATTTCTGGCTGTTTTATTCATTTATTTCTAGGTTTCCATGATGCTGCGTGTAACTTCCAGTATGAAATAATCATTGAATCTGAAAATGAAGGAACTTTCTAATCGTTCAGCTGAGCAGGGTCGTGTTTTTGACCTCTGATCTCTGGAGCTGTAATCAGCAGCTTATCTTTTCCGAGTAACTGGTTGGGTTAAATAACAGCAGGTTGTATAAATGGGCGATACAGGAGGGTTAATGAATTTTGATGACGCCTGTACTTCTAACTAGAAGTGGTAAGAAGACACTGGGGACAGCTAGGCTTTGTTTACATGCCGGTTATGATGGTTGCAAGTTGAAATCCAGCAAGTGTGAGCTGTATATCATTCAAAGTTACATCACGTGCGATTTAAAGTCTGCTGAAAGAAATGACGGTACCCGGGCCACTTCTATCTGCCAGGGTAAACACTGGGAACGCCTTTTAATTTGCAGGTCAAGGTCACCATATAATTTAATCAGCAACTCTAATGACGTAATGATGATTCTGTTTTGACTTGTAATTTTCTAATGTACTAAAAGAACATTGTGTGTCAGCATTATTTGGGCTCTGAAAGCTTATAGTACCTTGTAAAGGTTTTTAATTTGGTTTTCTTTCAGGGTTGCATCGCCTTTTGCTCCATCTCACTTCCCTGTCCCTGCTGAAGAAAGCTTTTCGTAACAGCTGTCGCAGGACTTTGCAATAAAGTGCATTCAAGTTTCCGGTTGTAACGGGGACAACACGTGCAAAAGTTCCAGGGGTTTACAGATTTGTGCAAGGCTCTTTATACAAGCGGGGATTAATGAGTGGACCTCTGTATCTTTTTTTTAATTGGAGGCAAAGATTCAGAGGGTCATGCTTTTAATGCACGCTTTAATTTGTGAATCTCTGAGTGAACTCAATTGTTTGTTAATCTGCCTTTGGGTATTTAGCCCTTAAAACGTCCCGTCCTCTTTGTGTCTCCCACCGTAGTGTTGTGTGCAGACAGAGTTGGCCAGATGACGAAGACCTACAGCGACGTTGACGCCGTCACCCGACTGCTGGAAGAGGTCAGTGCGGAAAGTGAAACACATCAAACAGAAGGCGACATTTTTAGGGGGATTTCTAAGCTCTTAAGTGGAAATGTAATAAGTGGTGGTTTAAAACGCAGGATTTTCTCTGGGTGTCAAGAGAACAAAGCCGTTAAACTTGTCTCCCAAAGCTGATATTTTAATGGAATTTATTACCTCCTGCTCAGGGACAAAAAAAGAAGATAATCTAGGACATCGGGAGACAAAGGCGTCTGGAAACCGGAGGGTGTCACTGTCGAATACCAGTTAAAATACCAGTCAGGTGGGCATGCAGGGTTCCTCTGGACAAAGCTCCGGCTGTGACCATGCCAGTCGCGTTGTGTTCTCCAGTTGCACATGAAACACGGTTATAGTGTGGCGCCTTTGTGTGCTGGACTAATTTTACTGCCAGGGACAAAATAGTTTGTTGTTAGCAGACCCAGACAGGTTCCCAGAGGTGAATAAGCCCTTAATGTTTGTGCAGAGTTGAATAATAGCATCTCTTCCTCTGCGCTTATGTGTTTGCTCATGGTTGGAGCGCTGCATTTACTGCCGGCCTTTTGGAAGATCAATGAACAGCCGTGAAACAAAAGGATTCGTGACGGCGGCAAAATAATCGCACAGTGAAACGCTGAGAAAAATCCAACCTTAGAATTGAGGTCTGTTTATTCAACGGGGGGAGAAAAACATCTGGTGGAAAACATCTGGTGGAAACTGCAAATAGACCAAAATTTCACTTGAGCTCAAAAACCTGAACTTTTCAGTCTATTTGCATGGTGTTAAGGCTGCTCATCATGCATTTATTTAAGCACTAAAATGTTTTTGTTATGTTGCATATTTAGACAGTACAATTAGGCTCTATGTCTATTGAGAAAAGAAGGATTTACTCACCAAAAAGCCTGTATTTTGTGTCCCTGAGTGAGATGAGTCCTTCTATGCCGGCCAGCAGCTCCTTATCCTCGGTCCCAGAAAGACTGAAATCCCGCTGGCAGCTGTTTGTGAGCCACAAACAGCTGCAGATGGTGGTGGTTGCCTAACCGGGCGCGTCGGTGGAGGATCGGTTAGACCCACAAGAGCCGACGGCGTTATGCGGCTTTCCACATTACATACAGCACCGTGACTCGCTTAGTAAAACCCATCTCCACCGCTTCGTGAGTAGAACAGACAGACGCTCCTAATATTTGGAGCGGTGAAGCGGGCTGGAGGAAATGGCTGCGTTGATTGTATGCTAAAGAGTCAAGCAACCAACGGCAGGCGATCCAGATGAAAAAAACATCACCTGGATCATGCTTGGTGTCCACCAGTTTGGTTTTTTATGTAAAATGTCCTGGTTTCTTAAAGACTTCACGATGCCCAGCAGTGTTCAGCAAACCCCATGTTTCCCTTTGTGGTTAAAAAAGCTTTTTCAGGTTTCACTTCCAGCTGGTTGGCGTACAGCAGGGTTTGTTATATAGACTTTGCTGACCCCATGATGCCTTTTGCTGCGGTTCTCCAACAGAGGTTCAGAGGTTTTTTTAACCTCCGTGACCTACCTTACACTGTTTGCTGACAAGACAAATATTTAAGATACTAGTAGCCAGTAGCTAAAGGAAATGAGCCTCTGTGTCATATTTATAGTCCAGGAAAACAGAAAGTCATGGATTATTAATTAGGCTTTATCAAAGAAAAGCTTTTGTTGCATTTCTTTTAAAGGAAGAAGGTTATGACCCCATCGTTTTTTGTTTAAACCTATTATAAAAAAAAAAAAATGAGCTGATATGCAGTCTCTGAGATGATTTTTCTGGGGGAAAATCACGTATAATTACGCGGTAACTGTGATAAATGTATCTAAAGGTGTTTTACACAGCTTGAAAGTCTTAATGACAATATGACCCGCGGCAAATGGATAAATACTTAACGAAGCAGCATTAATATGTTTCTACTTTGGAGTCGATGCCAACGGAGTCATAGTTTCTTATAACATCCTAGGACATTTTCCGCCCCATTAAACAACAAACACAACCAAATATAATGCTGGCGAGGACAGCCTGAATGCTGGGTCCTTCTATAATTGGCTAATATGTGTTGACAGTTCTTTGCTTTACTGATATGTCGCACGGTGATCATGTGATTATATTTGCAATATATTGTGCAGCTCAAAACTTTTCCAGGGGTTCCAGGAAATTTGGTGTGTGGGCAACAAGAGTTTGAACCGTGCCAATTTGAATCTTATTAATGTTATATTCATGTTTTCTCCTCTTTTAGATGGATATATTACTCCTCGGATGTGTATTCTGCTTTAATTTTTCTTTTACATGACTAGTTATTTTCTTCTAAGAACTGCATGAGCAAATTCTTCTTCTTTTGAATGAAACGTGTACCTGTTGTAGTTTGTGAGGCTACTAGTAACAGATGCCGCCATCTGGGGTAACATGTAGCCGTTACGTCGTCGTTTCATCGGTATACCAGCTCACTTCGGTTGTTGTTTCTTTCTAGAAATCTGTGCATGTGTAATATCAGATTCTTTCTAGTGTTTTAATGGAAAGGGCTTGTTTTGATTTGCTAACGCAGTGCTTTCGTCTGAGCAGAAGGAGCGGGACCTGGAGTTGGCAGCTCGCATCGGACAGTCGCTGCTGAAGAAGAACAAGGTCCTCAGCGACAGGAACGAACTGCTGGAGGAGCAAGTGGAGCACATACGAGAGGAGGTACGTTCCTGGAGGATATGACGTCCTCTGTAATCTCTTGGGTTCAAAGGTGTGGCTGCTGTCTCTTTAAAAAAAAAAAGTTTTTTTTTTTTTTTATCCTTCCAGGTGCTTGGACATGTGAGCAAAATTCTTAAAATCAGCTCTTTCATTTTCCTTTCAATGTCCCTTTGTTCAGCGTTTTTCTACATGTGCACATCCAGGTGTCTCAGCTCCGCCACGACCTCTCCATGAAAGATGAGCTCCTGCAGTTCTACACCAACGCTGCTGAGGAGAGCGAGGGGGAGTCCACCACCTCCACGCCGTAAGCCTCCTTTTACTCCCACGCCATCATCTGTCGGCTGCCTGCTTCTGGGTCGCGTGCACCAGCATTCAGCTGCTGGACTTACCTTTAGCCCAGACGCACGCGCCTAGAGATCGGACTGGCTTTGACGTGAAATGGTTGTTTCATCGTAAACCGACGAGGCGTTTCATTAGAGTGTTTATCAGTTCCCTTTTATTTAAATATCCCAACATAAAGACAAAACATGGGCGTGTCTACAGGGTACGTCTGAGTGAGCCTAATGCGTCGACCCCAACTTTGTTTCCGCTGGACTCCCTGCAGAAGAAACTGAAAGACCTGGAAGAGGAAAACCACTCGCTGCGATCTGTGGTACGTAGAAACACAAGCTGCTCAGTTATACGTACAAGTCCGGATACATACCCCCACCTCCACCAATATGTGGTGGAACATCCCTCTCTAGCTTACAGGGGGATCACACACTTACTGTAGCCGTCAGCTAGGCCCTGATGCGTTTCTGGCCGGGTATTTGACCTCTTTATTTCATTTAAATAGTTTGGTTCTTTTTCATAATATTCACTCGGTGACTCGCTATGGGATGCAGCCTCCTGCAGCCCTGATAGAAGCATTTATCTCAATCTGCCAATCCTGATTGGCCGGTGAAAGTGCTCGTCTTACGCCACGCCCAGTAGCCCCGACTACTAAAGCGTGCGCAGATCACGTCACTTCAATTCAAAACCTCTTCTCACCTGAGAGCTTATCTCACGTCAGAGCCTTTTGCTAGCTTAACTGCCCACAGACGGACCTTGCTAGTTTCCGTCGACGGACGCTAGAACCGGGCTCTGATTTCTGCCCTGTCCGCTCACTCCGGACCGGTACCGTTTTATTCCGTTCACTCCACGGCGGAATCCCTCTCGGCTCCCCTCCGCGGACGCTCGAGTCGGTCGAGCATTTGGCACACCAGCTACTTTTCTCGACCCCACCACGCTAGCACGCCAGCTAGCCACGGTCCCTTTCCCTACCAGCACTCCAGCTCGTCGGTAAATGGCAACCGTCAAAAACCCTCACACCAGAGGAGACTACCGTCTTTGTGGTTGCGGGAACAAAATTTCGGGGAAGGACACCCACCCGGTGTGCAGTACCTGTCTGGGGGTCGACCACGCCAGGTCAGCCCTCGAAGTTCCCGGGTCCTGTGGGCACTGCAAATCCCGGGGTTGGCAAAAAAGAAGGACAACGAGGCCCTCAAACTTTGTCTCCCTCGGAAAGCCCCAGCGCCTTCACCTCCGGTGCAGCGCAAAACCTTTGTGCAAGCTGCCTCCCAGCCGCCGCGGTTTAAAATACCGAGACGGCCACCACCACCTGGCCAGCCCCTCCCAATGAGGAAGGAGCGCGGAGCCGGCTGGCATGGGAAATCCGCCTCCCCGACCGCTGCGCCGCCGCCGCCCACAGCCGCCGCGACCTCGGTCCCCCAAGCGGTGAAGAAAAAGAGAGCGGCCTGACAGCCGCCCGTTCCTCAGTTGGTGCAGCCTGCAGTTCCCCGTTGCGCAGGCCCACCGTTTTGGCTTGTTCGTGCGCGCCCCGTGCCACCGCTGCTCGTTCCAGAGCCGGTCCGCGAGGAGAGGGACATCGCCTCAGAGAGTTGCGCTGTTGCGCCCCGAGCAGAATGTCCAGAAGCACACACATACACACACGTTCGAAGGTTGAACGGTGTGAAAATAAAAATGATAAATCTGTCACAACCAGGCCACGAGCCGAGGGTGCAGATAATAAAAAAAGCCAAAAACAAACAATGCTCTCTCCATAAGCAGGGTGGCCATTCAGCCCCCTGCAGCCCTGCTACCGGGATGGGCGCCGCCATCCCCGCGGAGCAGAGCAGAGCGCCCCGTCACACCTGCGGTGGTACCCGAGGATCATTTCCCGGCTCTACCACAGGGGGGCGCGGAGCAAAAGCCGCAGTATTCTCCTCCTCTTTCTCTCAAATGGGAAAGCTGGAAAGCAGCAGCGGCCCCACCGTGGGTATTACGCACAATTTCCCGGGGATACAGGCTTCAATTCGCCACTGTCCCTCCACGTTTCTCCAGCGTAATACACTCACATGCACAGGGAGAATCAGCTCGAGTCTTACAGGAGGAGATCCTCTCTCTGATAGACAAACAAGCGGTTTCTGTCGTATCTCCCGAACAGAGTCTGTCAGGGTTTTACTCCAGATACTTCCTCGTCCCCAAACGGGGGGGGGGGGAATCCGTCCTATTCTGGACCTGAGAGTCCTGAACAAATTCCTGCGGAAATACAAGTTCAGGATGCTGACACATGCAGCACTGCTGCGTCTAGTAAGACCGAACGACTGGTTTTCGCCCGTGGATCTGAAAGATGCGTATTTCCACATTCCCATTTACCCCCCTCACAGACAATATCTCCGATTTGCCTTTCAAGGGGTGTGTTACGAATACCGTGTTCTACCATTCGGTCTGTCTCTCAGCCCGAGGGTTTTCATACGGTGCACAGAGGCCGCGGTAGCCCCGCTCAGACGCCGTGGGATACGTCTGGCCACGTATTTGGACGACTGGCTCCTGTTAGCGCAGTCAGAACAGGAAGCCAGGGTTCACACACATATTGTCACAGCACACCTGATGGATTTGGGTTTTGTGATAAATATGGAGAAGAGCCACCTATCTCCGACGCAGGAGATATGCTTTCTGGGGCTATCCCTGCGCTCCATGCCGTTCACAGCTCGCCTATCGGAGGAGAGGGTGACGACTTTCAGAGCTTGCCTTGCACACTTCCGTCGGCACGGATCCGTCCAGTTCAGACTGTGCCTTCGGTTGCTGGGTCTGATGGCCTCAGCCATCCTCGTGATTCGCCTCGGCCGTCTTCACATGCGGGACTTTCAGCGCTGGGTCGCTTCGCTCCGAATGGACCCCGTGCGTCATGGCGCACGGCGGATAACGGTCACAGCGGACTGTGTAACAGCTCTGCGCTGTTGGCGAGCCCTGTCCTTCCTGACCCAAGGGGTGCCCATGGGCACCGTCTCGTCCAGGAAGGTTGTGACCACGGATGCCAGCCTATACGGCTGGGGCGGCATTCACGAGGGCAGGTCTGTGAGGGGTCGCTGGAGCCAAGCTCTCCAGCGCCTGCACATAAACTTTCTCGAACTTTCAGCTGTGTTTCTTTCCCTGAGACACTTCCTCCCATTCCTCTCAGGTCACCATGTCCTGGTGAGGACAGACAACACGACAACAGTCGCGTATATCAACCGCCAGGGAGGCTTGCGCTCTCGTATGTTGCACGATCGGGCACGCGAACTGATCCTCTGGGGCAGTGCCCACTTTCTCTCCCTGAGGGCGACGCACGTCCCGGGAGATTTAAACACAGGTGCGGACCTGCTGTCCAGGGGCGCGCCAATGTACGGGGAATGGACGCTGCACCCGCAAGTCGTGGAGCAGATATGGGCGCGCTATGGCCGCGCCCAGATAGATCTGTTTGCGTCCAGGGAAAACGCTCGATGCGAGCTGTTCTTCTCTCTCAGCACCCCGAATGCCCCCCTGGGCGTAGACGCACTAGCGCATGCCTGGCCGCACGAGCTGCTCTACGCGTTCCCCCCACTGGCCCTGATACCCCCTACTCTCGCCAGAGTGAGGGCATCGAATCACAAGCTGATCCTGATAGCTCCACACTGGCCAGCACAACACTGGCTGGCGGAGATATTCCAGATGCTATGCGCCCAGCCTTGGCAGCTGCCGCTGCGCAGGGACTTGCTCTCACAGGGGGCGGGGACAGTGTTCCACCCGCACCCGGAGCGACTGCGGCTGTGGGCCTGGCCCGTGAGTGGCTCAATTTGACCACTGCTGGGCTCCCTCAGAGTGTAGTTAATACTATCCAAAATGCCAGGGCTCCCTCCACTAGGACTCTATATGGCTCCAAGTGGGGACTGTTTGAGCGGTGGTGTTTTGAACGGGACTACGTTCCTTTTCAGTGTTCTGTACCAGCGATTCTGTCGTTTTTACAGGAACTGATTGATAAAGGAAAAGCCTTTTCCACGGTAAGGTCTATCTGGCAGCTATAGCGGCGTGCCATATAGGATTTGGGGACAAAACGGCGAGCCAACACCCTTTGGTGTGCCGGTTTATGAAGGGCGCGCGCAGGCTTCTCCCTGTCTCCAAACCTTTGCTGCCCCCGTGGGATTTGGTGGTGGAAGGGCTCAAAGGGCCCCCTTTTGAGCCATTGTTGGGGACCAGTCTTAAACATCTGTCTCTTAAGACAGTGCTGTTACTGGCTCTGGCCTCTGCGAAATGAGTCAGCGACATTCATGCGCTCTCTGTGAACCCCACATGTACTCGGTTCGACCCGGGGTACACGCGTATGGTTCTGAAACCCAACCCAGCTTTTGTTCCTAAAGTAGTTGGTTCTTGTTCGCCGATCGAGCTGGCGGCGTTCTCCGCTTCCCCCGGTGAACAGCGAGCGCACATGTTGTGCCCTGTTCGGGCCGTACGCTCTTATATGGACAGGACACAGAACATCAGGAGGAGTGATCAGCTCTTTGTCTCCTGGGCGGAGCCCCGTAAGGGACAGCCGATCACAAAGCAGCGCCTCGCCCACTGGGTGGTAGAGGCTATAGCTTTGGCGTATGAAAGCAGGGGTCTGCAGCCCCCGGCGGGTTTACGTGCACACTCTACCCGCGGGATGGCCGCGTCCTGGGCTTTATTCAGGGGAGTGTCCGTTCAGGACATTTGTTCGGCAGCGAGTTGGTCCTCGCCTCTGACTTTTGTGCGGTTCTACATGCTTGACGTGTCCAGACCGTGCGTGGCCAGTGCGGTCCTGGAGTCATAACGGAACTTATGGACCTTCCCCATTCGGCCGGTTCTTGTTCGATAAGCTGTCTAGCAATACGGGAGCTACCATATCCCATAGCGAGACACCGAGTGAATATTATGAAAAAGAACGTTTGGTTATCTAACATAACCCCAGTTCTTAGAATAATATGAGCGAGGTGTCTCGCCAGACAACCCTTCTTGCTGGGCGGTGAGAAGAGGTTTGCTTGTTGAATTGAAGTGACGTGAGCTGCGCACGCTTTAGTAGTCGGGGCTACTGGGCGTGGCGTAAGACGAGCACTTTCACCGGCCAATCAGGATTGGCAGATTGAGATAAATGCTTCTATCAGGGCTGCAGGAGGCTGCATCCCATAGCGAGACACCTCGCTCATATTATTCTAAGAACTGGGGTTATGTTAGATAACCAAACGTTTTCTGACAACGATGTGGCTTTTAAGCATATTTCACGCTTCCATACCAAAACCAGTTTTGAGGATTGTTTTCATGTCATTGTCCCGTTAAAACACCCGTGCGCAAATTTCAGCCATCCAAGTTCAACTTATAGAGGTTTGAGGTCCGTTCCTCTAATTTATTGCTCTTTGTGCAATGCACCAATTTTATTTTCATATTAAGCCTGTGTTTAACCAGGCAAGGATTTGTTTAGACGAAAGATCTCTTTGGCAAGAACGTCCTGGGGAAGACGGATAGCAGGACAAAAGATTTGTTTTCAGGTGTAAAATTCACGATCCAGATGGTCCGACCATAAAATCTAAAAAAGATCTATCTAAAAAAAAAAAAAAGTAAAGGATCTTTAAATTTAACAAAAGCACCTTCAAGCAGAAGGTTCTAAGTTTTTAGGAGGAGATGTAAAAATGTCTATTAACTAGCTCCGGAGGATTTAAGGAGTTTTGTAGTTTATTCCAGCTGCAGTCCCCACTGTGCATCGCAGTTGGCAAAGAGCTTTTAGCTATGAAAGCCTCCGCTTGACTTCTATAAACATTTTTGTCTCTCTGACCAGATCGCTCAGTCTTTGCCTCATCTGACCTTTCTCCAGAAAGCATTTGGCAGCATGAGGGCAGTCAAGCATAGGTTTGGGAGCACGGTGCCTTCATTGGTGAAACGCCTCTCAGGCCATGGTGGAGCATGACTGGCTTTACTGCCAGTCGTTTCTTCGAAAAAGAGAGGGAGAGAAAGCTAGCCTACCTGGATAGGGAGGAGACGAGAGCCGCAGCAGCTTCCAGTTTTATGATGAACTTGGTTCTCGCTGCTTCCTGCTTTATTGAACATCTTAACCAATTTTGTTTTCCTCTGAGAGGGACAATTTAGGTCATATGGTCACATTTGTAAGGAAGCAGGCGATTTTACATCAATTGCTTTTGAATGATAAAGGTTTTTAAAATATCCAGTCAGAGTTATGACAGAAACATGAGGGCGTGTGGCTTTGGTGCATCATGCTAAGGGACGTTTAATCGAATATTAGTGTGGTGTGGGAATATGTTTATTGAGCCTGTCTGGATTTGAGGGGAGAAAAAACACAAATGTGCACCAAATGTAGCTTATTAAAATGATGCACGTTGTTGTTTGTATGATACTTATAATTATTAAAAGCCCCAAATCAGTGATATTCAAGCCCACAATGACTGGAAATAAAACTTTACCACTGGAATGATGACGTGGTTTCCACCATGAATAAGTCTCCATTAAATGGGAATCTGATCATCCTTCTTCTATATGCTGAATGCTGAGTCTTTTCTGTAAAGACAACTGCAAAAATAAAGCTGTTGACCACAGTGTTGATTTTTCATCATCACAGGCTAGTCATTTGGAGACTGAAACGATCTCGTATGAGGAGAAAGAGCAGCAGCTTGTCAACGACTGTGTCAAAGAACTGCGTGAGTATTTGATCTCGTTTGTTCTTACTTCCATCCCTTAATCTGTCATTAAAGTTTCAATGACAGTAAGCGGGCAGCCTTTTCGCCCCCCCCCCCCCCCCCCCCCCCCCCCCCAGGTGCTGCCAACCTGCAGATTTCCTCTCTGGCCGAAGAGCTGGCCAGGAAGAGCGAGGATGCTTCCAGACAGCAGGAGGAGATCACGCACCTCCTCTCTCAGATTGTAGACCTGCAGAAGAAGGCGAAGCTCGTACGACAGCTTTGGGCCAACGGCAAATATCAAATTTAAACACATCAGATGGAGAATTCCTGCCAACCGTGTTGTCCTTGGTGTTCGCAGTATGCAGTGGAGAATGAAGAGCTGACGCAGCACCTGGGTGCAGCCAAGGACGCCCAGAGACAGCTCACTGCTGAGGTAAGCAGCAAACTATCATTACCTGACTGCATATGACAGCTAAGAGTATTATAACACATTTTTACGTGTTTTCTTATTTTGTGACAAAGTGAGGGTCTTCTGGTGTAATCCTCTACCTCTGGGGACCTTATGGGGACCAAAATATGATCCTAATGCGGGCGGGCTCCCGTTTTCAATGTTAGGGGTTAGAAATAAGATGTTTATTACGTTTAGGTGAATTTTAGGGGTTTATTGATAATAGGGGTGGATAACATGGGTAATCTTTGTTTATATCCCTGACAGATTTAGATTGAAAGGTTATTTCTGATAGGAATAAAGATATTTCTCTCTCAAAATGTAATAAAACAATGTAAGATGACTGCGATTTTGTAAAAAAAAACTATCTGTTTTTAACCTACATCTTATTAAAAAAACAACCTGTAATAAATCATTTATACACTTTTCAACAACATATTTAGATGGGGAAAAAAAATATAAACAGTGTCATAATGGTTCAGAGACGTTTAGACTAAATTGGGTGGATATTTGGTTTAAACTGAAGTGTTTTGTTTTTTTAGTGTCCACAATTGATTTTAAATGTTTTTAAGTCTGATGTCTAGAAGTGATCCTGTTTTAGCAAACACTGGCATTTAGGAAAAAGAACCTAAAATAAAACGGTCAACCCTGCTTCATGTTTTTCATTTGGGTCTGCCTTCTTCTTCCTTGTTCAGTTGCGGGAGCTGCAGGATAAGTATGCAGAGTGCATGGAGATACTCCATGAAGCTCAGGAGGAGCTGAAGAACCTGAGGAACAAAACTCTACCTCTCAGCACCCCGAGGCGTTTCCATACCCTGGGCCTGTTCCCCATGGTCAGAGCATGAGCCGTCACAACTTTGTGCCACTTAACCGTTGACAGAGCGCTTTATTGTGTCACAGACTGCAAGCTCCACGGCTGATTCTTGGTCCTGACACCGTAGCGACAGAATAAATGGTTAAAATGTTCTCTTCTCAGGACTCCCTTGCAGCAGAAATAGAGGGCACCATGAGAAAAGAGCTTCAGATGGACGATCCAGATGTGGAAGAGCAAAGGTGCCTCCAGTTTTACTGTTTATCCTTCAGGGACTTGTTCCTGCATCAGAATTTAGATTTAACACACGATCTCCATGTTAATGTGACGGTGGCTGGCGTTTTTTTTTTTTACCCAGACTGCACCCGAAGCGGGTTTTCCAGACGGTGAAGAACCTCAACCTGATGCGTCAGCAGCGCTCCTCCGCAGCTCCTTCCCCTCTGAACATCCCGGGCTCCAACCAGAACTCGTGCTTCACCTCGGGGCGCTCCAGCAGGGTGGGCACGCCTCGCTCCAACTCCATCTATGGCAGTGAAACGGGAAGTGGACTCATCTTGGACAACAGGACCGGCAGTATCCTGGAGGGTCCAGATGATGGGTGCGGGCATTTTTTTGATCTTCAGTCAAGCAGAAAACTAACTTGGAAATAAGAAAAAATCTCCCTTTGAGTTTTTTTTTTTTTTTAGCCAAAATAGCAAAAAGATTACTGATCATCACCACAGCCTGATGGCAAAGGGAACCTTAGAGAGTTTTTTTCCTTGTCTTCCTAAGTGTTTCTCTCTATGCTCAGGTCGGAAGACTCCAACAAGCGGCCCCCTGGTACTCCTGGGACCCCGGGCAGCAGGGACCTGGAGGCAGCCCTGCATCGCCTCTCCCTGCGGCGGGACAACTACCTCTCAGAAAAACGTTTCTTCGAAGAAGAGAGGGAGAGAAAGCTAGCCTACCTGGGGAAGGAGGAGGAGGAAAAAGGAGGGGTCGAAGGCAGCGGAGGCCCAGGGACCCCAACAGAGAGCCTTCTGTCGTTCTGCTCGCATCCCTCCTTAGGAAGCGTCTGGTCGGGATACTCGATCACAGCCAGGTCATACCTGCCCGACAAGCTGCAGATTGTAAAGCCGCTAGAAGGTGAATATTATTTTCAGAACCACAAACCCACCGGTCCTCCTTATACGGATAAAGACAAGGAAAATCTTACTTTTCAAAAAGTCTTCCTGAGTTCTACTGAAAACTTAAAGAAGGAAGAGCATCAGGACTACAGCTTTGTTTTTCTAAACGGTCCAGATAGTGAGACGCATATCGGTCCAAACCAACCCGCGAATCGGCACCAGAGTCAGTGTTTAATTTTTCAGAACCAGAGTCATCCACAGATCTTCCCAAGTGCCGCGCCAAAGGTTAGCGAGCAGCGCAGAAGCTCCAGCCTGTTGGAGCTTCGCGGCCTGCTGGGTTTCCAGCCTCCGCTCAGAGCTCCTCTGGCTCTGGGCAGAGGCCTGCTGAGGGCCCTGAGACAAGAGGAAGGTAGTTTAAACCTTCAGCACTCCTTTTACTTCAGGCACACACAGCCACGCTGCTGGTTCGAAGTATAGACACCATAAGGCACGCAGTGTCTGCACTGCGATGCTGCATCTCTTTTAAAAGTAGTACTTTAGCGTCACATGGTCTGTTTGCTTTTAAAAGGGAAAATACCTTTTGCTCTTAGGCACGACTGTTTAAGTCTCATATTCTGCACAACAGGCCTTATTTGTTAGGCTTAATTCACAGGATGTACATTAAACTATGTTTTCATTACTTGCTTTGAAAAAGGTTGGAGCCCAGTTCAGTGCAGAGAAGCTGTCACATCAGTGTCTGTAGTGAAAATGTTTGTAATGCATTTTACCTCCATGTTTAACAGCCTTACACCTGATAGTTTTAGACTTCAGTTCTGGTAGAAGTAACGTTTTAATGCATGAACCCGCTGAAGGAGGATTGATTTGATTCTTTATTTTTTTCCTCCACCTAGTGTTCAGAAATGGAATTACAGTCACAGACTTGGACAAATAAAATAAAAACAACTAATTACCACTGTCTTCTATTTGAAATCATATAAATTGGAGAAACGAAGACATGGTAGCCTCAACTATAGGAAGAAACTTTTTTTTTCCTTTTGCCTTGTACAGGCATCATATGTGTATAGAAATTCAGTGTTTTTAGAGTTGGGTTGAATACAGTAAACAATATACAGAGTTTTGTAAAAGTATTCACACTCCATGAATGTTTTTCAGATTTTGTCACTTTACAGCCACAAACTTCGATAAATCTTTCTGTATTTCCAGTGTGAATCAATTGTGAGGTGGGAGGAAAACTATCTTTTTTTTATTTATAAATCTGAAACCTTGAATTTTCTTTACCCGGCTACCGTGAAATAAAATCCAGTGCAGTGCAGTGCCTTCAAAAGTTACCCGATTAATAAATAGTTTGTAATTGAATTCGAACATAAGTGCAGCTTTTCTGTGAGAGGCTAACTTGAGATGGAAACCTGTGGAGGAGCTGTAGAGACCCACAACTCAGGTGGCAGATTTCAGGTTTTGTTGCCATGGGAAATTTTAGTTTTACACTCCAGGAATCCTGCCTATATGGAAGACTAGTAATAAGAAAGCCACAAGAGGTCTTGTTTCAAAAAACGGCCAAACTGGTAGAAAATGTGTCACAGTCTGCAAAGGACTTGAGTGGAGTGGAAGTTTACCTCCCAGCAGGGCAGTGACTTCAGACATGCAGTCTGAGCTCCAATCAAATGGTTCAGATCTAAATATGTTGACGTGTTATTATGGTCCGGTCAGATTTTAGAACAAAATCCAGCCAACGCTTTTGATTTTCACCGTCGTCCAACCAGCTGGATTGAGCTTTAGATATTTTGCAGAGACAAACGGGCGACAAAAATCTCTAGATGTGGAAAGCTGGTAGAAACCAAAGCTAAAACTGGTTCCTGAAGGTATCACCGACACAGGGACAAACTGCAGATCAAGGCACATTTCAGATTTTTACTTTAAAAACATTTTTTTATTTAATTTCCTGTTTTCTCCACATTTGTGTCTATCACAAAAAATCCCGATAAAGTACATATTTATTATCATTATTGAACCTTCAATTTAACAGGTAGTCTATTAAATCACGGGTTGTCATTTACGAGACAGACCTAAATGGGCCACAGGCATTGAAGTGTACGGTTGTAACGTAACACATGAAGACGTTCAAGCGTTGTCACTGTTTCAAGCCACTGTAGGGTTGTTACTGCTCTGTGTTGTTTTTTTTATAATCGTAATCACTTGCATGACGTCTGTCCTCTGAATCATCCCATTTACACATTTGTTGTTCCAGTCCCAAGACTTTTGATTCTCACTGCATCTTTTATTCATGCCTTCCTTTCTTATCGAATCCGTTTGTTCTGCTGTTACTTCTCTCCACTTCTGTCACTTTTTAACCCTTCCTATTGCTTTACTTTTATCTTTTTTTTTCTCCTCTGTTCAACTTCTGTTTTGTCTGTAAACAACTCCCTTAATAAAGTCTCATTTTCTCATCTTCCGGTTTTTTAATATCCTTGTGTTGTTTTGCTTTAATGCGCTGACACGTCCCCACATTTCACACGAAAAGAAACCATTTAGTAACAAAATAACACGAACCACCAAGCAGAAGATCTCGTTTTGCATAGACACTTTGCTTCCTTTGCTATCCTATCATCGGTGTGATGGGAGGCTCTAATTGTGCTTCATAAAGAAGAAATGTGTTGGTAATCCAGGAGTACAACCCGGTGATTTGTAGTATGTCCCAGTACGGACGCGTTTCAATGCTCTTTTAGGCGGCTGGAACAGGGAAACGGCCTTTTCTTATGTGAAACAACACGCGTGTCACAGATTTGGTTCAGGGGAACATGGTGCTGAAGTGAAGGACGGCCAACTCTCAGGAGCTGATCTGATTAAGGCTTAATGGATCGATTACTTCTTGCATTGTCACATGTTGGCGTGCATCCTCAGGCCGTTCAATCATTGCTCATCTCGGACATAAAAGCTTTGCTAAGGATTTGCACCAATGCCTCATTTTAATCTCTGCTGTCAGATTACCATTTTAATAGGCTTTAAATCTGCAGCTTATTATACCGTGTGCAGGAATCTTGTGGTATGCAGGCAGAAACTCCGCTGAAATACCCCGAGCTACTGGATCGCTAAAGCAACTTTAACACGCTTGTCGGTAACGTGAGGTCTTCCTTTTTGTCCTGCTGCAGGTTCCGCTACCCTCCACGCGTGGCAGCAGCTGGCTCAACCCCACATGGGGGCTCTGCTGGATCATCGGCCGGGCGTGGTCACAAAGGGCTTCCGCACTTTGGAGCAGGACCGGGAGCAGGAGGAAAGCTGGCAGCTGGACCAGCCGGAGGAGGATGAGGTGTCGTGTGACTCCTTCGCCGGCTTGTCAGGGGAGGGCTCTGCTCCAGTAGGTCCGCTTCACCCCACCTCTGCCGGCTCCGTCTCCGTCTGCTGTAACAAAGCGGCCGAAATCAAGGGCAACAGGCAGTCGGAAGGACTGAATGGAGCGATTTGTGGCCTTAGAGAGGCAGCGGAAGGAAGGGACGGGCACGTTGCAAGCAGGCCTCGTCCCCTTTCCTGCTCTTCCCCGTCCTCTCCCGTTCCCTCGTGTTCGGAGAGCAGCAGGCCCGCGGACCGCAAGGAGCGCCAAGGCCCGCCGCCCGCCACTGTGGACCGCATTCCTGGTGAGGGTGCGCTTTAGCTGGAACACCCCCTCAAAAAAAGCCCTTATTTTAAATCTGGAGCATGGGGAGAAAAGAAGGAACGGGGGAAGGAAGACGGGTGGGGGAGGGGGTTTCACTGGACATTTCACAGCCGTGAAGCGACAACCCTTCCTGCATGGTCACGCTCAGGTTCACGCAACCCAGGAGAAGGGCCTAACCCACGCAGCCGTCCAGCTCCATCCAGACAGAGTACCTTTTTTTTTTTTTTTTTTTTTGCTTTATCCTTCTCAGTTCCTCCTTCTGCCTACGCCACACTTTGCTCTTCTTTAAATAACACTTCCACCATGCTTTGCTAGTTTCTGAAACCAACACCTCTGCAGTCACAAAATGTGACTAAATACAGAAAGAAAGAAAAAACGATCGGAGTTGAAAACGACTGACACATAAGTGCAGCCGGCAATGCAGAGATAGAGAAGTGTCGTTCCTGCTTCCAGTCTGCTTGTGCGCGCGTACCGGCCGCATCAGGTGTCCTGAGCGCAGCTGTCGGCGTCACATGAACGCATGCCTTCCTGAGCTAATTCAGAGGCTCCGGTGCAGGGTCACCTCTAAGCGCACACTCGCACAAAGGTCTTCCTCTTGCTGATCTAAGTCCCAGCATGTCTGGTGCGGAACAAAGCTAATGTTCACATGAGGTTGAGACTGATTTCATAGTAAAAAGGGTTCATTTCATCTCATTCTTCTGTCGGTTTCCTTCATTTCCTGTCCTTGCTTCAACCTAATCAGAGTTCAGAGGGGTGCTTTTATTTCTCCTTTAATTTCTTTTGATTTAATCTGGATGTAGCAGGTCACTTTTAAAGATCATCCTTATGAATATAATTAAATGTAAAGTTTTCATGATGAATAGAAACAGTGGGGCTAATTAAAGCTGTGCTTTTGCTTGGGGCCCTAAACTATGACTGTGATCTATTTTCCCCTTCTTTAAAACACCTTTTTTCCTTCTTTTTTTTTTTACAGTGTATGTTTTTGGTGCATTTTGCATCATAACTAACTGTGTATTTGTTCTCCTACAATTTGCTTTAGTCCATTTCCCAGGGAAATGTATGTCCCACACCAGCTCCACCTACACCTTCACCACCTGCAGGATTCTCCACCCGTCTGATCAGCTGACCTCAGTGTCCCCCAGGTAACACAGCACCTGAATATTAGTCAACCGTTTCATGTATTTTTGTTTTCCGTTTTGGCTTTCTCTAATAGAAATGACATTGAAGTTGGTTTCCCTGGACACACTCTAGCAACTCTTACCTGTGTGTTGTATTTCTGGATGAAATGTCTGGTTACTTTTCCTTTCAAAGCGCATTTTGGCGTCTCAGGAGGCCGCTCGCTCACGGCCTGTCACTGCTGTGTGATTGGCTCGACAGGTCATGTGACGAGGAGGAAGAGCCGGACTTGTGTCAAATTGCTCTTGTGGCAGAATTAGAGCAGACCCATTGAAAGCACCTTTTCAGTGTGCAGATGGGTGAGAACGTGCATGGTTGTGCATATCCGACGCCTTTGTTTGGGTGTGTTTGAACCTGAGTAACGTCAGGGTTTACCTGCAAGTCTCTTCCTTAACTCGTTCTGTGGAAGCATCTTTTTGAGGTGGAAACTGACAATGCTGAAATAACAAACTTAATAAAAACAATGCTTAGGGCTATAAAACTTTATTAGGACTTTAGCAGCGACCCCGTCTTGTCGGTACGTCTACAACAACAAAAAGACTGCAGGTCCTAACTAAATCTAACTGTCCTGCACGTCCTCTAACCTTTTGGAGCAGAAAGTTAAAAGATCCAGTTTTGACTCAGCGAGGAAGCATCCAACCTGCCCCGACTCTATTCTGAATAGTTTTAGACAGATATTTCGTCTGGGTTTTTAACAAGTCATTTGACCGCTGGGGTTTTGATGTTGCTGCAAGAAAAAGCCGAAATGCCTCGGCCTCACCAGAAGGGGGCGGTAATGTCTGCATGAAAGACGGCTCAAATTTCAAAGGAAGATGATTGAAGCCATGCTGAGCAAAAGAGTACCCTAAACAGGAGTATCCAGAGTGTGGCCTGGGGGCCATTTACGGCACCTGGACTGATGAGTGAGGATTGCATTACTAAACAGAAGCCTCGGTGTCTATAGCCTTACTTGAATTCTGAGATTTCCATAAAAAGCTGCCAGCATTTCTAAATCCTCTAAACGTCCCAGGACAGGACGTGGAGCTTAAATGTTGAAAAGGATAAAATCAGAGCAACAATTTTGCTCCTTTCAGCCTTTCTGTTATCTAAGGTCTAACAATAATAGTCTAATAATTCAGTTTTTTCCATGTAACAGGCTACCAACCAGCATCTATTGGTCCTCACATTGATTGATGACACCAACGTTTAATTCTCCCAGGGTTTAGATTCACATTCTCTAGTCACTCATAAATGTAGCTTATGTACCTGTTTGCCTTTATGTGTTGGCATGTTTTTTTTTTTTTACGTCAGACGGAAGTAATTTCATAAATAAATGAAAAGAATTAAAAAAAAATAGTGTATAAAATATTGAGTGTCAATGAAATGAAATGAATATAAATATAAATAAAAGTGCCGGAAGAATTATTACATATGGATGAAAAAATTCAAACAATTTGGATTTTAGTGTTTTGGTTTAAGATTGAAATTAGGATGTTTTAAGAAGCATCTCAGCCCCTCAGTGTGTTTCAGCTTACCCTGCTTATGCGATAACTCAGGATTTCACTGTTGCCACTTTCAGCATCCTGCAGGTGACTGAAACATACTTGGCTTGTTTTGTTTTTTTTTTTCTTTTTGAAGCAAACAGGATGAAAATGTTGATAATAATGAAAAGAGATAATTGCACCGCTCTCTGCTTTCTTCAGTAGTTTTGGTAGAAATGTTGCACGCTGCTCTTCCTCACCCTTTGGCTGGAGGTGACAGAATGCTGCTTAGTAATTAGTGATAAATCCAAGTTCATCTGTTTCTGCACTCTACTACTGACTGTCTCTTATACCTTCTTCTGCCTTTGTCTCTTCTTCTCCAGCCCTGCCTTAGCCAGCTGTCAAAGCAGCTCTGCCATCGGCACTCCTAGCCACAGCTCCTCTCCTGTACCCTTCTCAGCCCCACACACACCTTCCTACACCCCCTGCTGCACCCCGCGCCGCCTCTCCCTTTCCCTTTCCCTCGGCGAGTCCTCCACCAACTTGAGGGACTCCACCAAGACCACCAGCACCTCTCTAGGCCTTGTGCGCCTCCTGCGGGAGCGTGGGATTTCTGCCTCGGTGTACGACCCATGCAGCTGGGACCGAGGGCTGGGTGCCAGCGGCACTTCAACACCCACGGGAAGAGTGCAGGTGGAGAGGAGCGCAGCCAAGTCCGGGGAGCATGAAGTCCGACAGCTGGTGAAACGGCCGGACTCTCTCCTCCTCCAGCCCTCCAGCCCTCCCAGCTCGCCCCACCAGGAATCTGCCTCCCCCACCACGGCGCGTCCCGCTTTTCAGTTCAGCCCTTCGAAGGATGATCCGCCGTATTACGACGCCTTCCTCGCTTCCAAACCAGCTCGCACCATTCTGAGGGAAGTGTTGATGGATCTGGAGAAGGAGTACGACGGCGCGACGGACGAAGACGGCCAGAACGAGGTGACGAACCTCGGACTTGTGGACAAACTGAAGCGTTTCCGAACACTCTCCCCTGTTTCTGCCTCAGCTTCCTCCGGGAGCGGTCTGTTGGCCCCCTTCAGCTCCAGCGGACTGGGCGGTGGGCTTCCGGGCTTAAATGCAGGACTGAGGAGGAACCGTAGCTATCCGGCCATGGTGGGGGCCAGTATGGCTATGAAAGACCCAGGTGGACCGCCCTGCACACACATCCCACAGGCGACGCCAACCTCACATCCACAAGATCCGGCGCCGACAGAAGAAACGGGCAAAGTGCAAACACACCCCTCGGTAGTCAGGAAGGCCATCCGCGTACCACAGACTCTACATGGACTGGAAGCAGCCACACCGCAGACAATAATACAGAGACACACCAGGTCAAACAGGGACTCAAAGGGCTCGGCGCCGCAAGACCAACACAGCGAGGGTCAAACTAGGACATGGTAGGAAAGACTCAGTGTTAGCCCAGAGCTACAGCATTTCACCACACTGTTCCTGTGCAAACACAAAGCCAAAAATCATACCTTTCTGCACACTGGTACAATTCACCCTCAGGCACACCGAGACCGTTCCTCATTTCCCCTCACAGCTACTAGTCTGAGAAGCTGGGTACAGTGTTGGAGTGCTAATTATAAGCAGTGGTGGCTGAAACTGTTACACTGTGTTATATTTAAATGCTGTCTGGCCAGATTAACAACGGAGTATGCTGCCTTCCTTTGTGTTGTTATCGTACAATGTACTGTATATGCAATATACTGTGTCATATAGTCGATTATTAAAGCCCCAGTCTGGTGTACGTCCTGACGTGGCTAAATGTTCACCAGCTGTTCTTCTAGTTATTCGTCACACTTGGAGATGCACCAGTTTCTGATCTCTGAGTTTTAGCAACTTCTCTTGAAGAGCTATTTAATAACTTTGAATATGGTCTGCTTTGACTCCAGTCCTTGCAAGCCACTGAAGTGGTGTGACACACTTGAATCTAATCTCTCTCTTGAACACACCGCTGCTACTGAAACCAGCCATGTTTAATTCGTCTTCTCTCAGTAACGGGGGTCCACACTGAAGAGTGTTGTCGGCACAAGCTGGTAATGCTTATGCTTATGTTATGGTTGCAAAAAGGGAATGGATTGCCAAGTTTAAGAACAGCCATTGCTGATTGAGCCTAAAATCCTTGGCTCACGGCCACCAGACGACCTCTTGACTGGTCTTGCCAAAGACATTAAATATTAGCAATGTCAATCGAATCTAAATGAAAAAATGTTTTTCTTTAAAAACGCCATGAAGCCATTTAGGCATCTTTATGAGATCCTAACTGCTTATTATTCCATTTTTCTGCACTGAAGCTAAAAACATCACATGATCTGCAACACCTTTTGAAGCTTTCTAATTTTGTTGTTTAAAAAAATCCAGATTGGGGCTTTAAGAGATCTTCTCGCTGTGACTGAATGTTCTTATGTGCCTAAAACAAACACTCTATTTCATTGGAATATGAGTTTTTTTTGTTTTCCTTTGGTTTTGCCGTGTGCAATAGAAGTATGTGCAAGGGACATTATTTGAGCAAATTCAGTGGTTTGCGTCTGATTGCCTGCATGTCTTGTTTCGGATGTATATTTTAACTTTTTGTTTTGAGTCCTAATGAGTTTCGGATTGTATGGGAATAGAGTACGTCTGTTAAAACAATGTAAATGTGTGGGAATCCCAGAACAATTCCCTTTTCTTCATGTGTTTTGTGCGATCTGTCTATATTCATCTAGGCAGTAAATGGAAAAACAATTCTGAACGCAGGAGTTGGAATTAGACAAAAAAATATGGACGCAGACTGGGAAATCTGACAAAAAACGAGCACAGTAGCTGCCGCATCAGCACGCTACCTGATCTCGCTTTAAAGACCAAAGGTAAAGTCAGTTTGCAGCGCATTTAGATTTTTTTAAAGCATTTCTCCGTTCTTTTTCTCAGTTCGGTCCACCTTGCGTCTCCAAGCATATATGGCATTAACGTTGGGTCAAACAGCAGAGAGAAATGCTGGCGAGTCTGAACCTTCATCTACAGCAGGTTGTTGCTAAAGGGAATCTTTATCAGGATCCCCGGCTCCTGCCGCTACAGTATTGATCAGCTCAGCCTTTAACCTTTGTTCTCCTGTTTAATCCACAGAGGAAAAACATCCTGAAGAAGTAACAGGAAGCGCTCTTGTGCTCATTGAACTTTCCTTCATGCCCCTTTTTTTTCTAATTCTGCTCAGTTACACCTAAATAAGGCGCAAGTAATACTGAAGCCTATCAAATAAAATAAAATGGGATTCCAACAGACGCAGCGTTTTAGACTTTTACACACGTTGATATTTAGGTAGTTTTGTTTGTTGAGTTTCGATGTACCTGGACCAAGAAGTTCTAGTTTGAATGAATGGAATATTTAACTGTTTTTTTTTTGTTTGTTCGTCGTTTCATTAAAATCAAGCAGGTGATATTTGCACATATTTGAGTGAAGGATGTTTCGGATTCTTTTTGTTTCGGTGTACGACTGACATTTGGAATCGTCTCTGCTGGACAAGATAAATACTTGATAGTTCAGTGGCTTTTAGAGCAATTCCTCGCCAACGGTGGCATTGATTGTTGGCCGTCTACAAGCCCATTTCTACCTTTGACTTCATGGCAGCCGCACGTTTTGTTAAGAAGGAGAAAAATAAACCTGCAGTATTTCAGAAGTGAAGAATGAAGCAGTATGTCGGGATGACTGTGGGTTTCTCATCGTAATCTTTTGTGCCACATCATCTGAATGCAAGTTATTATTCAGCTTGTAGGGCCATTGTACAGTATGATGCTTAGAATTGTGTTATTTAGCCATCATTGTAATTTAAATGTATATAACAGACATGTAAAAATTTGAAGATCTAGATACAGTATGTAAAAAAATTAATAAAAAAAATGTAATCATTAAAGTGAGTAGTTTAGAATTATAGGGGGATATGTTCTAAACAGAGACTGATGGGTTCTATTTTATAAAACATGTTAAACTGTCAATAAAATATAAAATAAAGGCTTAATTGTTGTCTTTACACTTTGACTTGATGCTGCACATCTGATTTACAACTTTAAGCGTTAAGGGGCTGCAACTGTATACATTTCTAAAGATTTATACCTTTATTATAATAGCCTACAATCATGTTATTTTATGTAGCACTAAATGATCATCGTCTTCTTAGACTACAGCTGGAACTCTGCAGCCTCTTCAGTGTTAAAACTCTTTAGTCATAATAAGCAAACCATCCATCCTTTGCAGAACAGCTGTACTTATTTTGTCTCAGCAGCCGAAATATGACTGATGTAAATTATGCATTAAGTTAAACCAGGGATGTTCCAACCAGGGCTTTTTCCCCCTGTTATCAGTAAGAGTCCCAGTCCAATGTATTAAAGTGTAAAATGGTAGCTTTAAAAAAGCCTAAAATACCCTATTAGGTTTAGTCAGTATCACACTTAACTGACTCTCCGATGAAAAATAATTTTTTGCATTGAAAAGAGAAAATGTCTCACAACGCTGTAGTCTTCAATGAACTCAGGCCTTGCTCCATCTGAATTAGGGGTTTGCAATCTGTAATTTATTCCCCTCTGTCCAGCTAAATAATTTTAGTTTAGAGAAGCAAATATTACATGACCTTTTGAAGGAAGATCATTTATAGTTTTTGATTAATGTCTACTATAGGAAAATAGTTATTTTTTAAAGCAACCCCATTTCATTGCTGTTTTTAGGTTTTATTTTTAATTTTTTTACAAAAGCGGATGGATACATTTTATTCTATAGGATGTTAGTGTTTGTGGAACAAATGTAAAGAAAATGGCAAGAAAAGGAGATTAAACATATCTGGTACTTTTAGTATGATTCATATGTAGAAATTCAGTGCAATTATTTGTTGAAAAACAAACTTTGAAAATCTTAATTTGTTATATCTATGTTTAAATACATCAGTTGTTTGTTTTTCATTTTTAGCCAAAGTTGAGGCACGTTAACCCCCGATCTGACCATCTCAGACTTGGGCAAGAGCCTTGCCCCGCTTTGCCTGCTGGCGGTGGTCAGAGGACCCTGTGGCGCTGATTAAATGGCCGCCTCGGTTATGTCAGTCTGCTCCAGGGCAGCTGTGGCTACAATGTAGCTCGTCATCGTGTGAATGACGGAACGTCCTTGGGTGTTCTCAGGACTTGATGAAGCGCGATACAAACACAGGCCATTTACCATTGTGTGGGTGCAGAGCCACCAGAGTGGTTGCTTTTTAGTGCTTTGTTAATGTCAGCATTAGAGCTGGCTGATATGGATGTAAAAACTAACAGATTCAATAGTTTGTTTTAATGCAAACTGAAAGAACAAATCAAAGTTTGGATTATTGATGACAGGTAAATGGAATTTAAAAATGAAGCTGTTTCAAACACCAAAATATCAACATGCAAAACCCAATTGTGGTAACATGAGAGAGCGCAAATATATAAGACAACAAGCTTAAAATAATACCAATCAAGTTCTTACCATTGGTTGCGATCTTTTCTCCAGGGTGTATAAATGTTGTTTTGAACGTCAGAAGATGTAATGGCGAGTGTTTCAGCTGCTCTCTGTCAGCGCTCTCTCCTACACCAAGAGCTGCCTGTGGACAGGAGCACAGAGAAGAGAGCAGGTCGATCAGACAGGATCTCTCACTCAGCGTAAACTCCATTGTAAACAGTGAAAAAGGCTTAATTGTATGCACACACACACAAAAAAAGAAAACTGATTCAACCGACAAAATAATTTTTAAGGACAGCAATATCGGTTTTTGTATTTTTTTAAGTATATTTGAATTTGAATTTAATTAGAGAGCCATGCACGGGAAAACAGGCTTTGATTGTTAAAAACCACATTTCTTGCCTGACAAAATCACAAACCAGCAAAAGGTAGGAGCTGAGTTTTTATTGGGACTCTGATGTGATGATTCAAAGACTGAGAGTGGAAATCAGGGATCAGCTCAACTCAGTTTAAACTCTGTAACTCTCAGAATAAATAAATCTACATCACTAAAGTAAAAAAAAATACTAGTAAAACAGGGTGATACTGGTCTGATGATACTCTGACTTTTAGGGAACAGCCAGTAAAAATAAATTTGTCCCCCTCTTGAAGTAGAGCTCAAGGGCTGTATAGTGAGACAGTTGTTGGCTTGCAGCAAAAGGTCCTTGGTTTGAATCCTGGCCTGGGGTCTTCTCTCTGGGTATGCCTTCCACAATCAAAAAAATGTTTTTGGGTTAATTGGTCCCTAAAATTGCCCTTAGTTATAAATGTGTGTTTTCATGGCTGTTTGGTTGCCCAGTGATGGACTGGCGACCTGTACAGGGCGTACCCTCCAAAGGCACGCAGGTAGACCATGGATGGATAGCAGAGATCAAGCATTTCCTTTGAAAAATGGCAACAGGCTTTGATTTACGTGGGTTAGGATTAAAGTCGAATAAATTTTTTCGGCTGTCATTTAAAATGCAAAATGTTTTTAGCGAATATCTAACGTTAAAAACACAAAGGCAAACATTTGTGAAATAACTTCTGTGTTGACTGTGCCCTGCCTCAGTCAGTTTCAATAATGATTGCTTTTGCTTCTTTATTTCTGTTCTGTGTCTAAAAACAAATAATCTAACACTTAGAGCAATGTCACGATGTCAGATCTGATAAATTGTCTAAAACTCATTTCGAAAAAACAACTGATATGTTTTGGGTTAAATCTGTTGTAATTACAGCTATTTCCCACAGGGAGGCACTGTGTTCAAACCACAGCCAAGCTAAAGCTTTGAAAAGAAAGCAGACCCGATTTAAAATCTGATGCATTTTATGATTTTGGCAAACAAAATAAAGATTAAATTACATTAATTCTCTATCTTGAATGATATTTATTTATTGAAAATCACTGTAGACACCAGAGGAGAAGAATGAGAAACCCTGACGATGGAAAGCATGACTACCCTCTCTCTGAATGATGGAGACCAGATTAGGACGGATGGATAAGCAGTGCCGAATGGTTTTTGGTGCTCAGAGGAAGATGGGCAGGTGTGTCTCCTACATGGGGAACATCAGAACATTCTGCATTGCTGAGTCAGATGGAAAAAAGACAAACTTCTTTTTCCCTTGGTACACAAAATGCTGTCATTTAATGTACCATGTTTGTGAGGTAGCTGCAAAAGACCAAGTCTGCACCAAAATTAAAAAAAAGAAAACACCTAAAAAAACTTGGGAGTGTTAAAATGTCACGCAGAGAAAATCTCCATGTTCTGCTTCAGCTGCTGTGAAGGCTTAGAGGACGGGACCCTTTGGCACTGAGCAATTACCAGCTGCTTGGAAAGAAAGTCACTTCAGAAGAGGGATGTGTGATCATAGTCTCAGAGGGTGATGAGCTGCATCCCGTTGCAGTGAACCCTCCATATAAAAGAAGATTGGGCTTGAATAAGTGACCCAAAGGGCCTGCTAGAAAACTCAAGCACAGCACAGAGAGTTTGGATAGGTGCTGGATGATTTACTGTGCGACATGGTCAATCTCTGGTGTTTAAGATGTTTTTCTGAATAATCTGTTTTGCCTGTGAAAGCTGCATTCTATTTGAAAAAAGTGTTTAATGTTAAACTATCAGATTAAGGGGATTCAAAGCACAGCAGACTGAGCCTTGCTTGATCAGTTATGTGTGATTTTTGCTTGAAGTAAAGTCACTTACATAAAAAAAAAAAAAAAAAAATCAGAGCATCACAAACTGCTGCTAATATCACGTGAAAGTACAAAAATACCCGCCTCAGCAAGAAAACTAAGGATCTGTAGCTTTTGTTTTCGGTAAAATGTAATTTCAAAATACATTTCAAAAAAAGATAAACATTATTTTTCGTAAAATGATATTCGTTATGAAATTAATCTGTTTTGAATGTCAGAATTGGCGTAGGGTTCACAGCGAACATGGGAAAGATGCTCTGGTCAGATAAGACCAAAACCGAGCCTTTTGGTGTAATGAATGGGGATAACTGAACCCGATATTCAACCAGACACAGGGGAGTGCGTTTAAGAGGTTTAATAAGGAACAAATGAGGGTCAGGTAGAAACAAAACAGAGACAGTCTTCAGGTGAGTCCAAAGGGGAGACCGGCAGAATAAACTGCAAGGAGCAGCAGCAGACCGGGGCAAATAATCCAGGGGAGAGACCAAGTTTAGGAGACCGTCCAGACTGGGGACACAGGTCCACACCAGGTCCGAGATACTGGCAACTCAAAAAAAGCAAAAAGGGATTAAACAGGCTCGGTAACTCACAGATAGGAAAAGGTCGGGTTAACAGGCAAACAGAATCCAAGGTCCAGCAGGCAGCTAAGGTCCAGAATCCAGTTGGGCAAAAAACAGAAGCAGACAAGGGTCAGGCATGAGGATCGAGACATTCTGGCAAAGAAATGACAGGGGAAGCAAGCTTAAATAGACAGGTGAAACCAGGTGACTAATTAACTAGGACAGGTGGAGGTAATCATGGGAAGTGAAATGACTGACAGAACTGGCTGACAGGATAAGTGGAGGAGAAACCAAAACTAAGTCAATCCAGAACCTAATACCACAAAGACCAAACCTAAGATAGAAACACAAGCTAAGACAGATCTAAAACTATTACATTTGGCTTCCATGCAAAACACGGTTTTACGCTGTACATCACCCTGAACACATCATTAAAGTCGTAAAACATGGTGGTGGTAGCATCATGCGGTGGGCAACAGAGCTGGACAAAACGGATTGACGAAGGGATTAAATGAGTGGTCGAGGCTATTCTGCAGATAATCCACAGTAATAAACCTTATAAACTGACTATTAAGTGTAAAAGCGTGTTGTATCCACAGAGGTACATATAGAACAGAGAGTAAAACTCCATTTTAAATTAATTCAGTACCAAATGCCATCAAATACAAAAGTTTTCATTTTGTTACATTTTTTTTCCACCCAGATAGCAAAAAATAAATAAATATGGAAAAAAAAACTTCTGGAAATAAGTTTAAATACATGACAACAGCTTCATTTTAACATTTTAAAGTGTCAAAGGAGGCTAAAAAAACATCAACAGTGATTCAGACAATACCCCAACACAGTCCAAAGGAGACAGACAGGAAAGTTTTGCACATTATTTCCAACCAACTGTTTATTGGATTGATTCACTTAAACCCTTCATGTAGCGCAAACATTTTACTATGCTGTTCTCAGAAGCAGCCTATGATCTAATTTTAAATCAGGCAACAAGTTTGCAATGTCTGTAAATGATGGAGCAATATTTTTAGGGCCAATTTACCTCTCCTTGCAGTTGTGTTTACCTTAAATTGCTCCGATTCTTGGAAGGGGGCCCTCCAGGCAGCTGTCAACCATGGGCTGAAAACTCCAACCTGTCCTGTTTATTTATAGGCACTCTAGGATTGCTGTGAAATAACTTTTTAAATTAGGCAAACAACACGATAAGGAGGAACCAAATTATTATATATTATTCTGAGTTATTTTATATAACTTTTGAGATTGAATATACTATATATAAATTGAAAGGTCTGTGCATACAAACATGTTTATACTGTATGCACATACATTTAAAAAGAGTAGGATTTTCTTTTAAAAGCAATTTCTTTTAAATAATGAATGCAGGGAGTAGATATTTAGAAAAGTGGAAAATCCTAAATAAAAGACTGCATCACATCAATAAAAATGGGTTAAATTATTTCCTGATTTTGGAGTTTTAAAATAACTTGTGTTGTCCAAAGCAAAACCACCTGATACGCAGACTGGAAAAACAAATTGTAATGATTAGTAATACATTACATAGAATGATCCAGTTATTTAAAACATTTCCATGGGTATTTGTACAATTTAAAGATCTAGTTTAAGTTTGTCGCTTTTTGAAAATGTATGATATTGCAAAGTTTTAAAAATAAAATAAAAATATTATATATGACACACAATCTTTATACATTTTAACAAGTATATCTTTTATATATTACATAAAT
Source organism: Fundulus diaphanus (assembly GCA_037039145.1). Taxonomy (NCBI): domain Eukaryota; kingdom Metazoa; phylum Chordata; class Actinopteri; order Cyprinodontiformes; family Fundulidae; genus Fundulus; species Fundulus diaphanus. The sequence continues at coordinate 20,356,235 of CM073130.1, read as the reverse complement.
TATTTAAAAGTTCTTTATTTTAATTAAATTCCTTGAAAACATGTTCTACAGAGCTACCTTTTTAAGTGAATAAATGTTAACAAAATATCTAGAAATAATACAGAAACATTTAATTGAATGAAGGTAACTAAGGATAAGGCCCTTAACATTAACAAATGTTATCCCTTGTTTGTTTTTAATCTTCATAACTTAAAGCTGCTTTATCCCTCATGGGGTCGCGAGGGGTGCTGGTGCCTGTCTCCAGCATTTCAATGGGCGGGAGGCGGGACACCCTGAACAGGTCGCCAGTCTGTCGCAGCTTTGTAAACCTTTTTTATTCTTAATTTACGTACCGAGGTACATAACATGAAGAGGTGGATTTCACCTGCTCATGTTACGTGTAATCATGTAAACAAAGGCATGAGGCGTCAAAGATTTTGACCACATCTCCCTCCTAATGCTCCTAGCGTTAACAAAGGCAAAATGAATACAGAGCAGACATTTTGTCTTTTGCATCTTATATCAGTGATTAGTGCAGTTAGTGTGGACAACATTACTTTAAAAAGCTATCTCCACGCATATTGCCCTGAGAATGTAGCTTTTGAGCTTGACTAATATTTCCCAAAAGTCTGTCAACATTTCCAAATCCAGCTTGTTCCATGAAACCTTACAGACGTTTAAGGTTCAAGAGGGAAAAAAAACAAAGCAACTATGCTGTAATATGGCTAGCGATGCCGTTACCCACTGAAAGTCTTACCCCAGAAAGGTCCCACATGTCATAAAACATAGTTTTATTTTAAATAGCTTCTCACATCTGTGCTTCCCTTGACTTCCGTTATTAAACACCTCTAGCCTGCTGAAAATAGGCAACATTTAGTGCTCTTCACTCAGTCACAGTTTACACACCGAACAGTGTTGGCGGCAGTATGACCTGGGAGCGATTCAGGGCGATGTGTTCAGCTGTTCGGGAAAGGTCAGATCTCAGAGCCAGTTAAACTGACAATTGTCTGATTTTTGTCAAATATAAATTTTGTCACACATTCACATCCAAATCATTGCGTTATGTGAATGACGTTCAGACAAAATAGTCTTTGCATAAACAAAACATTTGAAACAGACATCTTTGTATTAGCTTGTTACGTAACAATTTTGTGAGAGTGCTATTTCTTTACTCCCCATCTGGTGACCGTCATCCAATAAATAGAAATTAGAAAGTGAAAACTCCTAAATGGTGAAAGACATAATTTTAATGAACAAGGTAAGACAAATTGAGTCTTTGGTTTATTATTTTTATATTGTAAACTGACAACTGGCCCATTTTGTATGCTTAAAGATGCCAAGAGAGTCATCTGGACTGACCGGTTTAACAACTAGTGAAATAATGAGGTTTTATCGTTTGACTTCGGTCTTGTTGGGTTTACATCTAATTTATTACCTTCACCCTTCTGATCGTTGGAGTATGAGCTGATATCTGTCTTTAATTCATTCCAGCAGCAGCAGCAATCATTCATGCGATTATCTGCACTTCCAGAAGGGACAACAAATTGAAAGTTAATGTCTTTCACTTCGGGGGGCCCCTTAATTGTGAATGGTGTGAGGAAGGTCCTGTTCTCCTCCTTTCCAGCTTTAATCATTGTGACATTTTTAACTTTTAACAATATTTACATCCAATTATCAGATTCTGCCAGACAGCAAATTTAATCAAATCAGATGAAGTGGGATTGCATTTGCTCTCAGTTTGCCTGTGAAACATTAGCTGACATTTCCTCCTGACGTCTTCTGACACTCTGGGTGAAAAATCAAGGTTATCTGAAGCTGAAATACCTAACACCCCAAAACATATCTCACTCTGTCAATTTGCTCCATGGCCCTTTAATAGCACGATGGACTAGTGGAATATTCTTTTCAAACACAGAAGGCTTCACTAACAGGTAAGGAACTGTCATTATTGTGATGTTTAGGCTCACTATTTGATGAAACACCAACTAAACCAACTTGATGCTTTGTAAAGTTTTTCCAAGTTTTTGTCATCGGTTCTGGGGATCTTGGAGAGGAGTTCTTGACAGCTCTTTGCATTTAATCGGCCTCAGAGTCTCTTGAACTACTCCCAGCCAGACTCGTGATGTTGTGATCGGAGCTCATGCCATCTGCTGCAGGTCTGCTTGTTATTGTGGCTGAGGACAGCTGTTTATGACTCTGGCTCATCATTCTGAGTTGCTGAATAAAGCTGGGAATGATAAGATGCTCCCTGATGGTGCTGCTTGCCGGAAAACATCTTGCCCCAACTTTTCTAACAATGTGGAAGCCGATCATCTGGATCACGTGCGTGACTAAAATCTCCAAATTGCATTTATCTATTTTAAACTCTTTTCTTTCTATAGAAGAATCGCTTGGCTTTGTCGTTCTGCTGACAACTAGTGGCTGAAACTATGAGGTTTTGATCTGGTTTAAGACAATGTTGCTAATCTGTGTATTTGTCTCAGTCTGTTTTAAGCCTTGGTAGTTCCCCGGTTGTACATACATTTTCCAACCTATTCCCTTTCATTTGAGGAAGACCGTTTGTGTCAAGTGGCTGAATGTTAAACCCAATGTAATACTCTTGTAATAAATTCAAACTTTTGGACTCAATTTGTAATTTCACAAATCCATTAAGTAAGTCAGTTGAACATCAAACCCTAAAAAAAGTTCAGAAACAAAAATTTTTAACAATTTCTGATCACAACATTATGTATGTACATTTAAAAGTTATTTTTAGCTTTCAGGTACTAATATAAGTATTTGTTTAGATGTTAGGTAGTAATTTCTAAATAATTTCTGAGCTTCTGAAATATTTGGCCTAAGCTGTAGGATCTTTTTGATGATAGTGGCGAAAATGTTAAAGGGAACATATTGTGCAAAATCCAGTTTTTTAGCCCTTAAATACATTTAGTTTTGTACTTGAAGCCTATAGGAGTGCAGAAAAATTGCTTGTAGGCTGTGTAGATCTCTTATATTCTGCTTGGGTCATATCTTTCAAGCTGTTCAGTTTTCTCTTTTACGTTTTTTTTTTTTTTTTTTTTTTTAGGTTACGCCACAGTATTGGCTGCAGAACTGCTAAACATTGACATGCACCTCCAGTTAGTCAATTTTTTGTTGCAACTTTTAAATCCAAGCTGAACGATGCCGACACTACAAGTGGAGAAGTTGTTCATTGCATCCCCCGGCATACTACAAAATTTGCTGAACGGGGTGGAGTGGAACGTTCTCCGCCTGAAGGGGGGAGGGGTGTGACAAGACTCATTTGCCCTAAAAGAGACAGCATGAAACAAGTTGCTTTCAAACTAATTTCAGGACAGGGGCAAAAGAGAGGCTGTGGGACAACAATAACGAGGAATTCAGATCAAATCATTGCAGTTCCACTTTATTCAGACCACAACTGAAGGATTTAAATGGGAAAAGGAAGAACTGAAAAACATGAGATGTCTCCTTTAAACCAAACCTTTATTTTCTTGTACTTAGCAACAAACAAAGAACCCACAAAAACCCCTTGTAACAACATTTTTCCTCAAAAACTGTGACTTAAATGAACTGTCGAGTGAAAAGTAAAACAAAAAAAATTAACTTGGATCTTACAAAAGCACAAAATCAGGAGGTAAAGCTCAGAAGAAAATGACAGAGCATGAGATGTTAGTGACAGCGTAAGACTGATCCAAACTCAGAAGCCTTTGTTGGGCCACTGGGACAGAACCAGCTCAGGTTAGCAAACATAGGGAGGTCTTTAATTGGGAATGTGACAGTGATGACATTTCCAGCACAAAGCTATATTTAGCCATCTGCGCTTGCATCACCTGCGTCATTGGAGGGATGTAGAACAAGATGACATGACATGAAAATGACATGAAGATGCTGCGTTTATTTATCTGTCTGTGTCTGTGTGAGAGAGGCTGATTATGTTTGTACGGATAAAGTCCTGAGAAATTATTACACAGAGAATGACGGGTACAGTTAAATATACAAATATTAGCTGTATTGCGCTTAAAAAACATGCATTGTTACTGCATTTAGGGGGGAGGGGACACAAAGTTGGAAATAGCTGTGTAAGCTGTTCAGTTTAGAGCAAACGATAAAGCAACCAAACACAACAGAACGGTTTCATTACTTTAAATAGGTTGCCAGCCTTAATTATCCTTATAGATGTGTCTGTGAGTCCTGGAGCCTGCAGCGGTATGCGTTTCAAGCTTTTTTATGTAGCACGCATATTTTATGCAAACATTAGTTTAGAGATTTTAGGTAATTTTATATACTTGTTCAACCGTTTGAGACGTGCACCAAGAAACGGGTTTACCTCCCAGTAGATGTGTCTCTAATTCACGGTTTCTGAAAATGCTTTAGATGCAAATGTCCCACAGTAAGCCATTGGATGCCCATACAGACACGTCTGGCAGAGTGACAGCAGGCCTGCCACGGTGCACTGATGGCCCTTGACAGCAGACTCACAAGTGTGATACGGCCACAGGAAGCCGCGGATTGGCAGCAACAGGGGCTGCACATGAGTCGGCACAACGGAAGAGGTTTTTATGAGTCAATGGAACATCAGTTTAGTTTACTTTTTCTTACCCCCGCTCATCTCGAAAAGTACAGATTAGGAAGGCTAGAGGGTTGATATGTGGATGTTTACTTCAGCAACAAACTGCAAAGGAAGTCTGACCCAAAGTCAGAATGTTTTCTGCAAAGCTATTTACAAGAGGGCGGCATTTATCAAAGAAGCAATTGTTAACGTTCAAACAGCTCTTCCTGCTTTATTAATAGCTCTTTGGTGAAATAAGTCAGAAAAATAAATCTTCCAAACATCCCCTTGAGTCAATACCGTGTACCTTTTATTGGAACTACAGCTTGATATCTATTCCTATACTAGCTTTCCACATCTAGAAATAAATCATTCAATTCCACCTTTGGCTGTAGGTTCAGTGTAATTGTTTTACTGGAAGGAACCTCCACCCTCTCACACCGTTTAACAGGTTTTAGCTCCATCTATCTTTCCAACAACTCTGAACACCTTCCCACATTTCATGGCGAGGATGTTGTGTTCTGGGTCATGTGCAAAGTTCGTTTTCCTCCACGCATTGCGTTCTGCATGTGAGTTGACATTTGGCCTCATCTGACCCCGTTTTCGCTTTCTCCTACATGACTGCAGGCTATTTGTAAACGGGACTTCTTAGGATTTTCTTTCTTTTAACGATGTCTTTCTTCTATCCATGCACAAAAACTGCACCGCCGGCTTTCCAAGACCAGTTTTGTGGAGTGAACGATTAATAGTTGTCCTGCAGACAGATTCTGTCACCCGAGCTTTGGCTCTCTGCAGCTCCTCCAGAGCTAACGCTTGTTACGTACTCCACGAGAACAAAGAGATTTTTCTCGCAGTTAGGGTGGGAAGAACATGGAAAAAGTTTGCTTTGGCTCTGTCTATACATAGTGCACGAGACGCTCATTTGCAGAAGTCTGCCGCATGTCACGTCAGACCTGGTGGGCGGACGGGGGAGGGGTTTGCACAGAGAGCCGAGCATGCTGAGAACTGAAATTAGAGAAGCAGACACATAACATTTCACGGCGCGCTCTGCCGCTATTTGTAAAAACTGTGAACATCGGAGATGTGCGGTGCTACAGGGTGTTTTTGGACTGAGATAATAGTACACAGTTACTTCTGAACTCAAATGGTTCCACTAAATTTTATTTACATATAATACAATATAATATAATATAATATAATACCTATTATTGTCCCAGAGTGGGGAAATTCTGGTGTATCAGCAACAAGTAAGGGAAAAGTTCACATAACATTCAATTGTCTGTCTCTAGAAAGCAAACCATGAGCAGGTTCCAAATAAAGAAGTGACTGATGTGTGCACAGTCTCTCATTTCGGTTCAGAAAGTGCTGCATCTATGAACGGGACGCAATATAAAGCTTGTAGCTCATGAAAGCAATATTCTTTTTCTTGTCTGCAGTCAAGAGATGAGTAAAAAGAAGAAGAAATAAAGCAATTTGAGCTCAAGACAGACATCACATAATGAAACACTAAAAGGCCGCCAAACAGAAACAGTGACTGAAGTCTGTGGCTTATTTGGCGAGTGTTTGAAAAATTGTCTAATAAAGGGAAAGGAGTCGGGAAAAATGTTGTCTGGGGGGCAGTAGCTTGGAGATCGGCTCGATCCGTGTCTAAACCCAACTGATGAGAAGGTTCTGCCATGGCAGAAGAGTACACCCTGAGGATGGGGGACATGGACCTAACCAAAGGAAAATATTGGCTCGGTTTTAATATTTGTGGTTTATTTGATTTGAAATTGTTGAAACAACAGGAAAGCCCAGCAAAGACTGGCTGGAACAGAAAGCTTAAACGCTGACACGATGAATACTGCAGCGAAGAACGAGTGAATGCAATTAACTGCAGCGCTGCTGTGTGGGGAGCTTGACTGAAGGAGCTGAGGGAAAACAACTTTATTAACGAAGAAGGAATACACAGGAAAAGCAAGCAGACCTTTGAAAGCAACAGGGCAAATTAATAAACATAACACAACTGAGGACTTCACTCAAAATACCTAATTTACAGAAAATTGCAAAAAACAAAGTCAAAGTCTGACTGATTATTACACTTTAAAGGTTTTGAAGCAGAGCGACACAGGGCGTCACAAACTTTCACAGATCAATAATGCAGAAACAGGACCGGTCTCAGAACTGCGAATGCATGGACACATGTCCTTTGGGACAGGACCTTCTTAGTTTTTGTCATAGCTAGCGCTGAAATAAGGAAGGCTGATGGATAAGGCAAAAGAGATTAACATTTCAAAATAAACTCTGAATGGTAATCATTAAACAGGAACATATGAGGCAAATATGGTGACCAGATGTCCCGATTTGTGAAGGACTGTGCAGCATTTTTCACTCCTGTCTTTTTGTAAGTTTAGAACAATTTTAAACTTAAACTGTTAAACTTTTTAAAAAAAAGTTTAACAGTTTTATCATACTTGAGGTTAAATAATGCTTTTTATAAATTTGTGATAATTCATGGTTTGCACTAACAGGGAAAGCGGAGCTTAATTAATGTAATGTGCGATGTGCGTTAAATTAATATGTATGACATCATCATGGAGTAGTGATGCTTTTTTTGTTTTCCCCTATTTATTTTTTTGAGCTCTGCTCACCCTACAGGCAACTGAATGGCATACTGCAGAAATTTCAATTTGCATAAAAGGCTTTTTAATGGCAAAACTACTTTGGTGTAAATACCAAATATTAAGAACAAAACAAAAAGCTCCTGAAGTTCGAAGGACCCTGAATGAGCAGACAGGCTACTGTAGAGCAGGGGGTCATCTTCACTACCATTTATGATAACCGTATCAAAAATATGTTCTATACAGAAATCATTATGTGCAGTAGAAAGAGAAGGTTAAACATCTCAGTTTTTTTTAACTACAGTTGCATAGAGACCAGAATAACAGTAAACAAACACCTAGTAATCGACAAATAATGACAGTATAATAGTTTTATTGTATGTTTGCATGACCAACATGAACATGATCATATCTATAAAGTGTATTTTATGCTTCTAAATGAAGCTTTTGGTTATCTTATCTGCTGTTTTTATTTGGCCATTACACATCAAAGCTGCTCAGCTTTATGAACTTTATACTCATTAGCCACACTTCTTGTCGGCTGGGCCTGTTTTATGGCTCCCACCTCCTGTGGACACATCCGCATGTTTTATAGCTGCTTGTAACGGTCAACAGCACGGGGTAAAAAAGGAACGAATTAGAAAGACTGTGTGGCAAACCTTCAGTCTTTGTCATTTCTAATCTATTGTCTTCAAAGTGACACGTTTTAGACCTGTCTACTTCAATGCAAGCTGAAGCAGGGCATCTACACTTGGTTAGTGTCAGAACTTCCTCCCTATGATGTGCAGACTGCAGGACCAAAACAGACTGATCCTCTACAGCTGATTTGCTAGAATGACAGAAGTAACATCCTGAATTAAATGCTTATTTAAGCAGCTATTTATGTTTACTTTTCAATAAGCTGGTAGGTAAATATATTGATTAGAAATGTTGTTTTATACAACTATAAACAACACATTATGCAAAAAAATCTGCAAAAAGGTATCTTAATAACAAATTTTTAAAAGAGGATAAACAGCTATATTATGCATTTGTATTATTAGAGAGGCATCATAGAGACCAAAGGTAACCCTGAAGGAGGGTCCATAGAGTTGGGTTTCATGGACGAGGGGCTAGAAAAAAAGGCATCACTTGGTGTTAAAGATAAGAAAAGTCGGTGAGGTTTGATTTGCCAAAACGCGCGTGGACGACTCCCAGAACGCATGGAGGAAAGTGCTCTGGCTAGATGAGACTAAAAAGACTCATCCCGTCACCCCAAGAGCACCAATCCCACAGTGAAACATGGTGGTGGTGGTAGCGTCATGCTGTGGCGATGTTTTTCAGCAGCAGGGAAAGTGGTCTGAGTTGAAGGAAAGACGGAAGGTGCTAAATACAGGGATGGATAGTTATGCACGTTAAGGTTTTCAGTTATTTTGTCCTATTTGGGGTTTACCTCAGAATAATACAAAATAAAAAAACATCTTCAAAGTTGTAGGGTGTTCTTTAAGTGAATTGATGCAAACTATCGATTGAAACAATCCATTATAATTTCAGTTTGCGAGGCAGCAAAGCATGAAAAAGGCCAAATACTTTTGAATACTTTTGCAGGCCACTGAAAATATGAATCTACAGATACAACAGAGAAATGTACAGAAAATCTGTCTATACCAAAAGATTTTCCAATTAACGATGTAAATATAATTGATTTGTGAACAGCAGATGTCTTACTCTGCTGAAAAAAATTTAATGGAAAAAAATACACCTGCTGCCTTCCTACACACATGAAAATGTGGTATAGACAGTGTTTTCACCAGATGAGAATTTAAAGTTATGTACTGTATATATTTCAGATAAACCAATACCAGAACTTTGTTTACTGCAGTATGTAAAACCACATTTGAGCAGTTTTTTAAAACTTTGAATTAACATAAAACATGTATTGAGCTAAAAATATGTAAGGTGATGCGAAAACAAAGAAGGAATTCTGATGTATTATCCCATGAAATTTAAAATATAACCTTTTACTCTCCCGTTTTCTTAGTAAGTCAGTTCAGTGTTGTCATGTTAAATACACTCTTTTTCATCCTAATGGCTATAAATACACAGCCGCTGATCACATTTTCCTATTATATAAATTGGAAACGATTCCTTTGTATCAGTGTGCGCTTCCAAGACTAGAGAGCCCAGGCCTTGAACAGTGATCTGAATTATTGTGAGCTGGAACGTTATTGGACTGTTTCTCTGATTATTTTTGGCATCTTGATTTCAGTTACCGGGAAGCTTGACTCAAACCTTAAGTGACATTTTAATAAGAGACGGCACGTGGAGGGGCTCATCCAAATTCCTACCATCATTTACAAAAAAAAAAAAATATTTTAATATGTCAATATAAAAAGCTTTTAGCATTTTTTCAAGTATTATTTTACACCCTTTCCTTTTCTATTGTGTTCTGGCTTGTAACTCAGGATAGTTATTTTCATTTCCATGTCTGAAGGGAAGACACACACACACACACACACACACACACACACACACACACACACACACACACACACACACACACACACACACACACACACACACACACACGCAAAGAAAGAAACTGAACTAAAGTGACCATGATGTTATATATGAAACAACGCTCTTAGTGCATAGCTAAATGGCCAACCCTTATGAAAATGGTGATGGTGAAGTCTTAATGTCAATAATGCTAAATAATAAATGTTCACTCATAGAAAGAGAAAGAAGTCATTAGAAATGTGTGATGGGCAGTAGTGTGTGAACCTTACAGACAGTTTCTCCAAGCAACTGTGAATAAAATGCTTTATAATAGAGAGCCATGCACTCGTTGTGCAGAACATAGCGGCGGTGAATGGAAGCAGCTAGAAGTCTCAGTTACAAACAATTTAAATTTTACTCTGTCTAGGTACTCTTTTCACATGTCATTTTGCCCTAAGAGGTCATCTAAATCTTACCGCAAACATGGTAGATTGGACTGTCATTAAACTACTGATATAAAATCAGAGAGCAGCTTCAGTCAAACACAATGTAAAGCTTGTGGCTCCTACTTGAGTACTGCTCATGGTCATTGTAGATGAGCCCATGTGGGAGAAAGGTTTGTGTGGAGCATTCTGCAGTTGTATTTTAAGTGCAAAAATCTTATTCCATTGGCAAATAGTCTTATTTATCTGCTCAAATCAAGGAAAAATACACTCATTTCAAGAAAATTTTACATACTTTTAGTTCCCTTTTTACAATGCGGAATGATATTACACACTTGGGAAGAATACTTAACGCGCCTTATAGTCCGGTGCGCCTTTGGTCCAATAAATACGGTATTTATTTTCCCGATTCTCACTTTTCCTTCTTAGCATGATCTTTGGATTGAGTTGGACTGATCCTTACATTAGATTTTTTTTGCTTGTTTGTTTTTGTTGCCATAAACTATCAAAAACAACAACAACAACAATTTTCTGTTCACAGCAATGGGACATCATGCTCTGCTGTTCCAGACAAAACGTGCATTTTAGTGAACTCTCTATTTTATGAAGGACTTTGCTCCGTAGCTCTCATTGTGGCATTAAAGCGCCTGTTAAGATTGGCTGTGAATTATTTATGTTTTTGTCAAGATGTGTAGATTTAATGGTGCTTAATTATGATGACATACGGTTTGTAAACAAAAGAAATTGTCTTTAGACAAACTGATTTCCTGGTATGAACACACAATTTCCACTTCAACTTTTACAGAAGGCTTTCAAATAAAACAGATGAATAAAACAGACACACTCACAGTGTGAGAGAGACCATCATACAGGAAAAAAACAAACATAAGATCCCTTAACTCAAGTTCCTCCTCCACGTCCTCCAACAACCTATGCTTGAATTTATTTAGTGAAGGAAGTTTTTTGTTTTGGAAGAAACAAAGGACCCAACTCACATCCAATCCACGTACTTCAGTAGCTGTTGTTTTTTATGTTCAGTTTGGCCACTTGACTTTGAGGTCATGACAGTTGTTAACATGCACAGACACGCTGCTTCGCTCATCTGGACCGCTCCCGCCATGAGTGCACTCTCTTTCTCTCCATCTGTCACCGGAAAACTGGGTTGGGTCAAAAACGTTGCCTACATTAGTTGCTCTTATTATGCTCGTTCTGGGCTCCCCATAGTTTTGTTTTGCATGAGTCATAGTGTCAGTCCGCTCGTTCTGACATGAAATATTACAGAATTTAAATACCGTGCTGCGTTAGAAGTACTACACATCAACGAGCTGAGATTCTCAGACAATCCCCAAAAGTCTTCAGCGTTTTCCTCCTCAAACTCTGATCAAATGTTGCAATTTCCCCCCAGAACTATTATTTAAGAGGCTCATTGGCGTGAAGCTTTAGAAAGCTGTAACTTTTACTCATCCTGAAGCAGTCTCCAGATGGTCCAGAGACAATTCGGCGTCTAATGAATGTGGAGTTTCAGTTAGGCTGATTCCTAATTTGCCCATTGGAAATTCAGTTTTAAATGGGTAGACCATTCAATTGACATCTTAAGGAATCAACACCTCATTAAAGTTAGAAAAATAAGCTAAACCATGGGTACCAGATAAGATTATGCATGAAATTAAGGATGCAAAGAACCTCAAACAATTGACCTGTTTTCCTTTTCATGTGGAAAGACAAAAAGCTGTGCTATTTCAATTTTCTATAAAATGGACTAGAATATGCAGACGCTGAAGACTGAATTATGGAGTGGTGACTAGATTAAAGCCCTGGTCAGGAAGCCAAGAGTCCTACAGAGTTCTCATCCCGATGATAAGTGGAAACGAGGTTAAGGGCAACAATCTCTCTGGGTGCACAAAAAAGCTCTTTGTGATGATGGAGAGAATTAAGTACTGTTTGAATTATTTTCCTGTCAGATTCCCCCCCCCCCCCCCCAATCTGCAGCCAAGTTTAATATTTGAAATACATGAATGCCATTACTTTGGGCTCTTTATTAATTTAATAATAATAATAATAATACATTTTATTTAAAAGACGCCTTTCTGGACATTCAAGGTCACCGTACAAAAAATGGATAAAAGCACAACAATGTCAGAAACAAATTGAAACACAGAATAAAAACCATTATAAAAGATACAAAGGCTGGGACAGGGAAATTGACATTAAAGAGAATAGGCAATCTTAAACAGATGAGTTTTGAGTTGTGATTGGAAATGGAGAAGTGAGTCCGTGTTTCTCAGTAGGGGTGGTAGAGAGTTCCAGAGGCGGGGTGCAGAGCGGCTGAATGCTCTGCTCCCCATGGTGGTGAGACGGGCGGAAGGGACAGACAGGTGTAAAGCAGAAGAGGAGGATCTAGATGAGGAGGGGGTGGGAACATGCAGGAGGCCTGACAGATATGGGGGGGGAGGTGGTGAAGGGCCTTGAATGTTACCATGAGAATTTTGTGTTGAATGCGAAACTGCAGGGGGAGCCAGTGGAGCTGTGGGAGGACCGGGGTGATGTGGTGGATAGAGGGAGTTCTTGTTATAATGCGAGCAGCTGAGTTCAGGACCAGTTGTAGAATGAGTGTGTAGGCGGGGGGAGATCTGCAGAGGTGCTGATATGAGGCTTTGATCCAAGGTTCTGGTGAATGTTCTTGATTTTTCCTCTGAAAAATGACATGATGTCATTGCAGAAGAAAGAAACAAATACTCTGAGTCCTCCCCGGATGACTGAGCTCCTCACCCTATCTCTAAGGGAGAGCCCAGACACACCACGGAGAAAACTCATTTCGGCCGCTTGTATCCGGGATCTCGTTCTTTCAGTCATGACCCAAAGCTCGTGACCATAGATGAGGGTAGGAACGTAGATCGACCGGTAAATCAAGAGCTTTGCCTTTTGGCTCAGCTCTCTCTTCACCACAACAGACCAGTACCGCGAATAGCAGTCGCAATTCTAAGGCCACCAAAACGGATCAACTCAACACCTTGGGTGCATCTAGAAATTCTGTCCATAAAAGTTATGAACAGAATCGTGACAAAGGGCAACGTTGGCGGAGTCCAACTCTCACTGGAAACGAGTCCGACTTACTGCCGGCAATGCGGACCAGACTCTGACACCGGTCATACAGAGACCTGACAGCCCTTATTAAAGGGCCCGCTACTCCATACTCCCGGAGTACCCTCCACAGGACCCCCCGAGGGACACGGTCGAATGCCTTCTCCAGATCCACAAAGCACATGTAGACTGGTTGGGCAAACTCCCATGCCCCCTCCAGAATCCTCCTGAGGATGTAGAGCTGATCCAGTGTTCCACAGCCAGGACGAAAAACACACTGCTCTTAGTATTTAATATGTAGGCATATTTTCGGTAATCCACACAGTGTCAGAAATGATACTTGCAGGCTCTTATGCAGTATTAATATGCACTACTACTAATATTTGTTAAAATGTCCTTATTTTTCAGGTGCGGCATAGATTGTGTCACCGGCATGACAAAGCAATGTTTGAAGTAATCAAGATGAGGCTTTCCCACATAAAACATGGTTGCATCATGCTGTGGGGATGGATTTCCCTTGGTGGTTCGGATGCTGTGGATCAAATGAAGTCCAGAGGAAGTTTACCTCTAGGGTCTTTCGCCTCACCCTGCTCACCTCAAAGCAACAGCTAGAGGGTTTTGAACTTGGACACAATCGCGTGTAACAAGTAGACACCTGCCTCCTTGAAATTGCTCTTGTTCAAAATGATTTGTGCAAGTAACAGCATAAGATTTTTACTGATCCGAGCATAGCGAGAACCCTCATATCGAGCATAGTGATCAGTCTTCTTACAGGAAATAATTGCTGAATGTAACCAAAACCATGAAGAGGTAAATTGGTCATTTGTCAACAGGCTGATTGTTGATTAAGCTTATTGTAAATAGACTAAAACATGAAAGAAGCCCCTAATTCTGGCAAATAATGATCATTAATTAGTTTTTTTAATTAGTTTCTTGCTGCACACATGTGTGCTCACTGCAGGGGACGGATGGATGAGAGACTGTAACTCTGGCTTTATTTGCGTGCCAACAGTGAGGGTATTTTTTTCATTCCCATTCCTAGCCAAACATCATTTGGTATTCCTCATTGGCTTATCTTTTTTATTTTATTTTAATTGGGACACTCTGAAAAGAGTAGAATATACTGGTTAGTTTTCACTGACTCCATTTGTTGCTCTAAGCTGGATGTTAGAAGGTTTAATCTTTTGACAGTCTTCAATTATTTGCCGTTTCCATGAAATTTGTTTGGAATTTAAGATATTTACCAAAATATTCCACAACATATGATCGCCTCAAAGTTGAAACGTATATTTGATTCATTTTGTTAGCAAAAACAATCATTTGGCAGTTAACCATGTTAATTTTCACATTCATACACCATGAAACTTTTTCAACCGGAGGTAGGCAGAAGTAAATACTGACCCTACTTCCTTCCTTTCGTATATATCTTACTTTGCACATTATTCTTTAGAAAACAACAACAATAAAAATTATGTTTATCCAAATAATAAGGCACATTAAATATTCTTCCCAAGTGTGTAATATCACTCCGCCCCTCCGCGTACACCGCTCTCTCCTAAGAGGGAGACCTATGCGTCTCTGTTGGGAGGACAGAGTTGTTGGAGGACACTGCCCTGTTTCTAACATAAGGCCAAAATCAACGTAACTTTTATATTGAATTAACTTACTAGGTTTATTGTTGCTAGCACGTACTCCAGGCTCAGGCTGCCTTACATGAATGAACTTCTAGTTTAGACATTACAGTCAGGCAGTCTTGTAGACAGCTCAGAGGTCTGATCAGGTAGTGACCACAGTATACCGTAATGCTAATCCATTGAGCGGAGTGTCTTCGTTGCTAACTAAAGTTGGACTTTACACATTTTAACATATTTTTGAGTGCATTGTACCACATAAAATCAGTCAGTAAGTATGGTAGTCATATAAGGCGCACCGGATTATAAAGCGCACCATCAAAAAGAGCGCCTTATAGTCCAAAGAATGTGTGTATATACACGCACGCACACACGCATACATACATACATACATACATATATATACAAATACATACACATGTATATATTCACGATACACATATATCGTAGACAGACATTTTTAATATTTCAGTTCATAAAGTTCAGGTCTACACTTGACTCAAACCCAGGGAAATCCAAGAATTATCACCATATTGAGCTTCCCCAGTTGAAAAAATTGGCTACATTTAATTTTTCTAATAAGGAAATTCTATGAATGTGCCACAGATCCATTCAGTAAAACCTCAGGCATACACAGCGCCTTGCATTAATATTCATGTATCTTGATCTTTTTCACATGTTGCCTTGTTACAACCACAGACTTCAATCCAATTTATCAGGATTTTATGTGATCAACACAACGTACAGCATGACTGTGACGCACAAATGAAAGTCTCTACGGTGTGATATAAAATGATGTAAAACACACTGAGAAAGACAGATCTTACATTCGTAAGATTGAAAACACAGACAAAAAAAATGTCATCAGTCAGACTCTGACACATGCTGTCACTCAAGGCTGCTGCTATTTATTGCATCCAAAAGTGATGAAAAAGAAAGACGATAGGAAAAGACAAGGTGAAAAACGTGTACATGCCTGGACAGGGAATGGTCATTGTGTGAAAAAGTCTGCTGTTCGTTTCGGTCAGGTATTGAGATCACATCTCTGCGAATATACTTGAAACAAATAACTTGAGTCGGTGCTGTCCAGTACTGTTGAAGGACATTTCTTTATACATTTTTTATATTTTTGTCAGGACACAGACTTCCATGTAATTTCTTACATCTTTGAAACAGGTCACAAGAAAAGGTTTTCTTTGTGGTTCAGCTTAAAAGTATTTTGTAAACATCCATTGTTGAGTTCTTTTTGCCACCCTGGATGTCTTGCAAATAAATCAGCAAAGCCGAGGTAAAGTGAGCTCATATACTTAGTACCACGTATTAGACCTTAGGTATGAATTTTCAGCTACTGTTTGTTTCAATCTGTGAGAGGATTCAATTGGACATGTCCAATGATGGGAGAGAGGACCACTGCTGGCGTACCTGACTCAACTGATGGACGACAGTTAAAATGAGAGAAACATGCAAAAATGGGTGAATGGATGAGGGAAGGGGGCTTACTCTGAGGATTAGTTCTACATAGATGGATGTAGAGAGCAAGTCTTTAATAAAGAAAAAGAAACGCTGAAATATTTACTCCAGGTTGATAAATATTCTAGAATCTGCAGCAACCGAGTGGAAGAAAAATGAGCAAAACATTGTTTTGATACTGTATGTTTTGATGCATTTTAAACAGGAAACACAAATTAAAGACAAACTAAAATGTTGTTTTAGTCACTGCTGCTTTATTGATATCTTTATTCAAATCATCTTTGACATATGACCATAGTTCATTTGACAAAATCCAACCAAATCCCATTTTGGCTTGAAATATTTTCCCGTTGGACAGGAATATTAATGTGATTCATGCTGAGGAAATTACACATCCAGACAAGCGAGATGAGCTGTTAATGGTTAGACAGTATTTCACTAAAATGGTTTTAGTGCAAAATGTGGCGAGCATAAAGCTCTTTAGTGGATCCCAAAGGGTTTCCAACATGATAACGAGCTGATTGGATCCAACTTTTGACTTTCAAGGCAAATCAAGAAACTTAAAGGAACAACCTTTTGCCTTGTTACCTTGACAAGTTCAAAGATTTGTTTGATCCTGCAGGGAGAAGCTCACAATTTTGTCTTTTTGCTTTTACATGTCTTTAAAAAAAGATTATTGATTGAAATCTTTTCAGCTTCTTTTTCAATTGTATTAGGACAAAATGGAAAAATATGTGTGGGCAACTTTCATGTTATTTCTACTCATTCTAAGGTCTCTTTGTGTCCTTCACATTAACATATGAAATTCTTCGAAAAGTTGTTTTTGTCGGTCCATCAGTTTAACTATTTGGGTGACAACGCTCCGAGCCCACTGAGCTTTATGTTTTTTGACTTTAAAATTGTGTTTTTAATTATTTAATTTTAATTGGATTTCTTTATCATACAAAAATGATCGTTGGTTCTTGTGCTGGATTTAATGGACAGAGTATTTTCTCTGTCTAATGAGTCACTTCCTGATAGTGAAAAGATAACAAGTAATAAAAGGTAATTGTTACATGTGAGCAAAGTAAACCTTTAAAGTGGTATGTTTTGCATAGTTGTGCTGTTAGTACTGCTGATATATCATTGTGAGGGGCAAGAACAGGTCATTTAACTCAGGTTTTGAGTCGTGTTATTTGTAATTCTGGAACAGCATTGGATAATGCCTTCTGCAAGCCGAAGGAGTCCCCCAGCAAACTGGCTCACTAGATGAACACACTGACAGTAGGGCGGTGACCAGTGGCGTCTCTGGCATGATAAGTTAAGTTGGGTACAAAAACTCAACACCCATTAGCAGCAACATATTTTTTTTTGTGATACATACAACCTACTGATAAATTTTAAATTAAACAGATAAATTTGCATAAACCACACTAGAAAATCCATTTTATATAAGCCAAATGTAATTAAATTTTTACACATAAATTACAAGTAAAGGCTCATATTGTTAATTTATTGAACAGAAAAGATTCACATCAATCCTTCAATGAGCCAGCAAGAACAATCAAGACTAGATTAATATTTTTTGTTTTTAGTTTACGTTTTCCTATGTTTCTTTTTTTGTTTACATTTTCCTACATTTTATAGACCAGTTCACGCGTGACATCACGAGCTACATCCGCGCTACATCCGGGTCTCGCGGGTAGGCAAAAAAAGTACTGTTCTCGTCTACTATCATGACAAAACGGGTGATTTAGAGCGTACATTTAGTTAGTTTATTTTTGGAATCTAAACAATGCCTACGACTTGTTGTGCTTCCGGTTGCACACAGAGGCATTCCAAATCGTCGGATGTACGTTTCTTTCATTTACCGAAGGACGAAGAAAGAAGAAAGAAATGGATATTTTCAATGAAAAGGACGCAGGCAGACAATCCCAATCGACTGTGGGACCCATCATACCACGACAGAATTTGCAGTCTACACTTCATCTCCAGTAAATACAACTTAAATCTGCACTAGTCATTGTTCTACTTAAATAATCATATAAATAAAAAATTAGGATATATACTTAAGTCAAGACGTAAACGTTCGTTTCGTAATAATATACGTACATGTACAATGTATGCAAACCCTCTGGCATGAGTCTGTGAAAAGGATTAATAAGACAAAAACACCAAAATAATCCTTTGTGAACAATGTTTTTTTAACCTACCAGTGGCGGGTCTTCCTCTCTGCTGAGGCGCTGTCTGTGTCCGACTCCGCTTTCGGATGTTACACAAACATGTCTGAACATGTCCCGATATGAAATAATTGTAGCCGTCCAGTGGTTTCATGTCTTTCATGCTCCCTCGTCTGTACTGGCCTGCGTGTTTATAAGGCAGCTGTATATGTCGCCGTACGGAACACTTGGCCAGCATTTCAGACTCGTTCCGTCCCTTCAGGCTTTTGCTGTGTGGATCTGGCAATCTGATACCATCAACCATCAACTTACTCTTATAACTATCTTGTGATACGTTATCTAAAGAACAAAAATACGTCGAGAACTTGTCATTTCCTTTGTTTGCGTCCGCCATTGTGTTCGCCTTTTGCCTACCAGTCCGGCATGCATGCGCGAAAAACCCGGATCAAAACCATAACAATGAACTGGTCTATACCAACTGTTTTTTTTACTTGCTTTTATTTTGTTTTTATTTCATGTAAATCACTTTGCATTGTCCTTGTACTGAAATGTGCCATATAAACAAATTTGCCTTGCCTAGATTGTTGCACATTATCCGGCAGAACGTAAACGTAACGTGTAAAATTCAAGTATTTTGATTGGATCTGAGCTTGGGGCCAGAGGATTTGTGCACCACAGCTGTCTACTGAGACCGTGTTGGGCATGCGCACTGCGATTTCCAATGTTCATTATTTAAACAAACGTTGGTGGGCCGGTGTAGGTTAACCCTAACCCCAATATGATGTCGCCCTCAAGAGGATTTAGCCTATTAAGCTTGTCAGTTTTCTGGCAGTCTTAGATATATAGACACAAATGTTTCTTACAGAATTTTATTGGTAAGGGAATTGGTCTTTTTTTACAATATTGCTCTATAAAGAATGACCAAGTCCCACTGATTATTTCGAACATAGAGCTCCACAGCGACATCTGGTGGGGACAGGCCCCTCTGGCCCAAAATGCAGAGACGCCACAGGTGGTGACCAAACGTACTCTTTTGCGAGTTGACTGAATTTGTTGTTACACCAGGGAAAAGGCTTAGGGTGCACCGGACGTGGACCAAAGGCATACCATGTTACTCAGAATCACAGAATATTGCACAATTTGTCTTTGCACTACCCTCACACAATGCAAATATTGAGAGGGTTTTCTCACTGATGCTGTTACTGATAGTGATTCCTGTTTATTCACCAGAGGATTATGACTTGGAAAGACTTGCTTATTTGGTGAGCAACCAAAAACTGGTCAGAGCAGGTCTGCAGCAAAATGTGGATGGGGAGCAAAAAATTATGAAGAAAAACATTTTAATGAGGAAGAAAACTAACGACTGTGGCATACACGTTTTAGTTTGTTTAATAAGAGTGACCTCTGCTGCTTTTTATTTTCATCTTTACATTGAAATGAAAAGAATGCCTATTTTACCAGACTATTATTTCAGTATGGAAAAGTGAGCTAGTATTGTTTCAGGTTATTTTTTTTAATGAACACGAGTCATTATTTCTATCCTTATTTAACGCAACATCTATGGTGTCCTTCTACTGAGCTTTTCATTTGAATTAGTTGTAGGTTTGCTCATCGGAGGAATGCTGATCAGATGCCTGAACCGCCTCAGATGGCTTCCTTTGATGCAGGGCAGCCAGCGGTGGTTCTACTCCAAGCCTCTCCTGCATCAGAGAGGTTTTTATTATGTCTCCAAGGCAGAGTCAGATCACTGAGGAAACTCATTTCCATTTGGGACCTCACTGTTGTCCTTATTAGCCATATTTCATGACCATAGGTGAGGGGTATAACCTAGATCAACCATTGGATCAAGACCTTTGTCTTTTAAACCAACCTCTTGTGCCATACCAGAGCAGAACCGACATTACTGTAGACAAAGGCTCAATCCATCTATCTTCTACTACCTCCAGCTGTGACTCAGGAACAAGGCACCAAGATACCTGAATGTCCAAACATTATACAGACACTCATCCCTGATCCATGGGGATCCAACATTTATAGGTTAAGAACCACAACAATAAAGTTTTATGCCTTTTCTCCCATGCATACTGTGCATCATGGCTTGTAACCACCAATTAACCCATATCATCAGCAAACAGCAAATAGAAACTTTCCTCTGAACAACAAAACCTTGAGATTTTTAAACATGAACATTAGAAGCAAGATTGGTGACAAACAGCAGTCTGGGTAGAGTTTTCACGATTGGGGGATGATCTCAACTTTGTGCAGAGAATTTATGAACACTCACATGCTTTGGACAAAGGACCAAATATCCCATAAAAGTGACAATAGCACTCCATACTTCCACATCATAAATGCTTCAGGGGACATAGTGATAAGCCTTTTCTGGGTACACTAGACTCATGTGAACAGGACAATAAAATTCTCACAACCCTCTCAGCAACTCTATCTAGCCCATTTCGATTCGTAACTCCTGGTCAATGGAAGTGTTGAGATGTTTTACAGGATGTTACGTTTTTAAAATTATACACACTTGTGAAAGTAAATCTGTTGGGCTCTCTTTGGCATTATTACAGCAGTTCTTGATTCATTCTACACTGCCAGACAGGGTGTGTAAAAAATGCCCCCAAAAAAACGATACCCACTAAGAAGGCAACTGGGCCAGAGAGTCAGCCATCTTTATCAAAACTGTTGCAGAGGTACTCATTCCTGCATGGCATCAACTTGACACACACTCATCTCTAGACCTCTGGAAAAAAATCTATAGTTCTGGTTCCCCCAAAAAAATTGCCTTCAAGAGAACAACCTTTGGAAAAACTATGAACACAGGTACATTCAGAGGTTGAACCATTCCTTGATTCACATCAGTTTACCTAAACAAGAAAACTCAGTATGAATAATGCCATTTTAACAATAATGCACTTGGTTCTTAGGCACCTTAAAAGCTCCTCTACAATACCAAACTTCTTTTTTATTGCTTTTAGCTCAGCCTTTAAGTCACTCAACCACACATTCTTCTATAAAAACCTTAGCGTAAATCCCTTTTTTGATTAAATGGTACCGTTCATTCATTTCCAATAGGCCACAAGAGGTGAAATTTAACTCTGCCCTGTCAGAGCTGTCAGTAGCAGTGGAGTAACTCGGTGTAAGTTCTACATTTTTGTTTACATTACAAGCCAATGATTGTATTAGTTCTGAGTCCGGCCAATATATGGTTGCTCACATAGACAGTAACTACAGTTGAAAATCACATGTTTCAAATATTTGTGCACAGATTCATCTGCACCTTCCTGGATTACAGGGAGCCCTTGAGTGTCAGTTGATGAATAGGTTTGAATAAGAATGTCTGTGACTTAGCAGAATGTATCTGAAGGTAATCGGATGCTGGTGTTGTGATGAGCGTTTTCTAAAAAAAAAAAAAAAAAAGTCCAATGCCGTTTATGCTATTTGATGGACATTTTAGAGTTTTACTTTGCAGATTGTTTGTTGTGGTAGCAGCTTTCCCCTGTCCAGAAATAATTTTTCCAAAGGAACACTAATTAAGAAATCTTGAATCTCGAATGAAAGCAACATGGTTTATCCTGAATTTAATTTACGACAGCTGACCTGAGCTGAGCTTCCTTTCTAATACCCTGGAATATAATGTGAGGGTGATTGACTTGCCTTCCTCAGAGTCCTTAAATGTTGCCTTGTACGTGGAAGACATGCTGACCAGACTGAGATCCTCAAAGTATTCCTTCCACCACTCGCCAATATCATCAGGAAGAGTCTGCAGTCAACGCAAAGCCTGGGATGAGTCCTTCTTTCCTTTTCTGATACTAAATAATTGTTCATTGGAATACAGAAGGCTGTGAAGAAAGAGATGCTTATGCGAGTGGCTATACTACAAGTTATAAGTTAATAATGTGTGTAATGAAAATTTTGAGTCACCATCACCTTATTGTCATGGAGACATTAGATAAAAACAGTTAAACGTACATTTCAGTGTAACCTGCAGGTGTTTGATCTTCTGAGCATGACTGTGAACTATTGCCGTTTTCAAGTAGTATTCACGGTCCAAAAACAACTGTTTGTCTCTAAAAGCCGCCACAAGTTAATTGGACACAGACTAAATAAATGATATAAGAGTTCACGGCGAAATGTTAAAAAACTGAGGCCTTTAGACCTTTTTTCCCATAAGGGTAATTTTCTGACAAACCACTTAAGCACTCAGGAAGATTGTTAGTGAAACTGCGAGAGAGAAAAGGTCGGAACACAACTCTGACTTATCAAGGCAGCACGGCGATTATACCACAGTGTGTTTGTCTTTTAAATGAGTATCACTGTCAGTGTGTGCTTAGAATCAGTGTTTCTTTGTTCTCAGCGTAACACAAATGGCTCTCCAGAGTGACTCAGATCCAATTAAAGATCACCTCCTCAGACTATGCCTTTCTTCCTTCAGTCCCACCAATCACCTGTTTGTCCAATTGCAACCAAAGGAGCATGAGTGCTGATTCTCTGTGCCGTCTGAAAATAAAACAACATATCAAATCTCTAGAAACTTGCATTAGGAGGATATTTTTGTTTGCCTTCGGCCTTCTGTAAGATATTTGTTATTTGATGTTCAAGGCATGTATCAAAGTCCATTCTTGCCAGAACACCAAATGTTCTCATTTGTGTCAGAATTATGTAAATATGCTTATATCCGTGGCCATATTGAGATGTGCTTTCAGTTTGAAAAGAAAGATTTGTGTTCTCCTCTTAGTCTGTTTCAGGTTTTTCTTTTCCTTGAATTGACAGTGGTTGGAGAAGTTGTCTAAGGGAAGGGATCTTTATTGGTGCCAACTTCTGATCTAACTAGAATAGTTGTCAACACAACTAAACCTTGCACAATTTCTCTTGGGTCACATATGAAATCAAATATATGTTTGGATAAAATTACATAAAAATGTCTAAAATGGCTGCATAGTGGTGCAGTTGGTAGTGCTGTAGCTACAGACTTTATCTACACAACACTGACCTTGTTCTAAACACAAGCAAAACACTAATAATCATTTATAGGCTAGCTATTTTTGCTAAATGTCTTACAAACAGATTAAATGAAGCCAAGCAGCTCAGGACCAGACGTTCCCAGGAGGAAAGAGATATTTCCTCCAATGAGTTCAGGTCTGTCCTGCGTTCCACCAGCGGGATGTGCCCCAAACCTGAAAGGGGAGAAGGCTCCTGATCAGATGGCCAAACCACCTGAAATTATTTCTTTCAACCCAGAGGAGCTGCAAATCTGTGTCTATACACATTTCATCAAGATCCCTATAACCTACATGTATTGTAGTCAAACAACTCTTTGGCAAAATATTTTGTCACAAACCCACAGAGGCTAGACACTTCAGAGTTACCTTTGGCCATTCATGAATAACAGGTGTAGGTGCCAATGTCCCGCATAGCTGTGGATTTGATATGGCATCATCACCAGACCCCTACCATTCCTTTCAAAAAAGGATCCAAGCGATCAATAGCTTCAAATATAACTTCTATCTTACCTTCTTACTCTTTCTGAGTCTTGTTTATGCTGCAACATGCTGGTCTCACATTACATTTCATCCTTACATCCCTCCCTCGACCTGTGAAGCCCACTTGTCCACATAGAAGGCAACTGATGCGGACCTGTGACTACCTCCGTCGGTAGTCTGGATCATAAACCCCCCCCTCGCCACATAAGTCCTTTGTTAAAAACCTTGGAGATGGCAGAAAGGCGCCTTGATCCCCCCTTGAAGTGTTTAGCATAAAGGACAAAAGATTTCAAAGTAAGTTTTGGCTTTCTTGCGTTCAAAATTGCAAGAAATATTTTTTAGAAGTGTTTTGACACAGATTTTAACCTGGCCAAAGGTTTATTACAGATTTAAAACTTAAAGTTGATCTAAAGGATTTCCTTGTGTGATGTTCTTCCTGTTCAACTCGATGGTGTGTACATCTCTGACAGTGCTCATGACACAGTATTACTCACTAATTAAAACATGAGTATGTGGAAGATGATGAAACCACTAAACCTACCTATAACCAAAACTTAGATCCAGTTTCCCCATCTTTGTGCTGAGCCAACAGACTCTCACTGGTAACCTGCAAGTGTCTTTTAAAACAGCCACCATATCAAAGGCAACTACAATGTGAGCTATCTTGACCCACAGTTTAGCCAAGGTTCATCAGCAAATCACAGGGTAATGGCGTGATAAATAACACTTTGATTGAGAGAAAAGGTAGAAGGTGAATGCCAAATGACTCGTGAACCCACAAAAAAAAAATAGATTCATCAACAATCACTTTGAGGAATATGTGTGCTGCTCATCCAGCTGCCCTCCATCAAAGTGCACTGAGAACTGAGGAACAATAGATTGTTTATTTAGTGATTCACACGCAATGGCCCTTTGCTTTATGATGAGTGATCATTAAACATACACTGGTGACGGCGCTGTTTCAATCGTGTGTGCGTTTGTATGCAAAATAAAAGGTATGACTAAGTGCATCCTTTCTAAAGCACTCACATGAGCATATCTCATCCTTGTTATACAAAAGGTCATTATGTGTTTGAGTAAGTGCATGTACACGTGCATTATTCTAAAGGTAATACCAAGGTCATGCATTAACAGTTTTTGCAATCAACAGTATCAGTGTTACATGAGGTGGATGTGGGAGGAGCATCAATACAGCAGAGCGTGCTCTATTACATCCAGGAACCCTCTATATCTAAGGACATTGCTAAATTTCCATGTTCAAATAGAAACCCGCATAATTAGAATAACGATGTATATCTATCATATACTTGATACTGCGGAAAGACTTATTCTGTCCACAGAATAAGTCTTTCCGCAGTATCAAGTATATGACTTTTTGTACTGGAAAATGAGATATTCAGTTTATCAATTAACCTACAGGGAGAATTCAGGCTGGCATGGCTTGATTGTTTCTCTTGTTACTGATGTTTTTGTGATAATATTATGAAGCATCTAGTTTGAATAAAGGGCCTTTATTAACTTTACACATAGCACAATGACATTCAGAGTAGCTTTCTCATATGGAAAAACAAACAGATTAACAGAATCTGAAAATAAATAAGATTAACATAAATATGGTAATTTTGAGACTAGGAACTGCAGCAGGCGAGATGTGTAAATGTGGCAGCATTATTGACATGCGGCAGCAGCAGCAGCTCAGCTCTCTCTTCATTTCTTGTTTCAAAGTCTTTATCACATTATACATTGTTCTGCATAAAATAATCTGCTGTCTTATTTAAAATATGACTTTAAAGGCTCACCCATTGTGCGAGGTGACACTTCGGCAGTTTTACTGATATATGCAACCTTATTCAAATAAGGGTGACATAAAATCTGCATGCAAATGATTATGTCACTCTGGAGAGCCAAGTCTTAGCATTGAACTATCAAATTTTACATTCAAAGAAACTAAATAATACTCTGTCATTTCCTCCAGTAAAACGTGTTAATGTTTTGCAAAGGAGAATAAAAAAGTATAATCAGGTACGATATGACAGGACAAATAAGAAATATTCTGGCTTGATGGTGAAATTTTAATGCTGCGATCCATGCATTACCAGCTGTAAGAAAGATGTAGGAGTACTACTTCACAAGGGGTTTGCAGGCCTCCACTTCGGTTTCTTATTTTACTCCGTGAAGAAAATATGTGATAAAGATAAGAGTTTATCTTAAGATCTAGCACAGGGGTGTCCAACGTGTGGCCCGGAACCCATTTACAGTGCCTTGCGATAGTATTCACCCCCTTAACCTTTACCTATTTTGTTACATTCTAACCTGTGATTAAAATGTTTTTTAATTCTATTTTATGTGATGTATATGCACAAAATAGCCTCAGTTGGTGAAGGGAAATGAAAAATATATGTTAAAAAAAGAAAAGAATTAAAATTGGTATGTGCGTATGTATCCATCCCCTTTCATATGAAGCCCCTGAAAAGTTCTGGTGCAACCAATTGCCTTCAAAAATCACATAAAGGACGAAATGAAGTCCACCTGTGTTTAGTCTGTGTGTCACATGATCTGTCAGTATAAACTCAGCTTTTCTGAAAGGCCCCACAGGCTGCAGCACCACTAAGCTAGAGGCATCACACCAGGAAGACCAAGGAGCTCTCCGAACAAGTCAGGGACAAAGTTGTTGAGAAGAACAAGTCAGGGTGAGGTTATGAAAAAATATCCAAATCTTTGATGCTAATGTCTGGTTCACACAGATGATTTTCAAAACCTGAGTGACACCACACATAACCATAAAACGTCGTAGATATAACAGATGAACAATGACGATGGCCATTGGTTGAAGGAGTGGAGACAGCGTGACCAGGGGTTTCACGTTTGCTACACTATGAAATAGAGGTGAGTTTTTTTTCTCCGGGTTTCCCTCGCCTCACTTTATGATTGGCTACACATTACATTCAACAGGCAGCAAGCCCCTTTGTCCTCGGGGAACACCACAGATGCCAGGATATCAGGCCCAGTTAATCATAAATGTTGAATATCCCCGATTTGAGTTTGAAGCACACCCGATGTCCTTCCGAGTGGACCCCAATGCCCAATGGCCGGGCACCAGGCGGAAAGAATGGATACAAGCTGATAAAATTAGCCTATATTTTGGCTCTGTTCTGCTGCAGATACAGTGCAGAATAGAGATCCTGCTCCACTGAAATCCGTCAGGTTAGTGGGTTTGGGCTTCTAGTCAGGAAGCATTCTGGGCAACTACCTTTCCAGGCATGTCCTACTGTGAGGAGACTCCAGGGCAGACCTAAAATTTGCAGGGAGTACAATACACCCTTCTGGTTAGGGGCACCTTGCAATCTCACAGTATGAGCTGGAGATGGCTCTGAGTTCTCCTGGTGTATCTGTTGCCCCCATAACCTGACCTCATATAAGCAGAAATGGATGGATGCATGGATGGATGGATGGATGGATACACTTCATTAAGAACAATTTTTTTTGTCTTATGGCACAATTTAACATTGTAATTTATATCATATACTGGAAACCTTTATTTATATTCCTCATAATCCCACATTATTATTTATTTTGGCCATTAAGGCATTGTGATGAATCTGTAGCAAACAGAGTTTAGTGATTTCTTACTCCCCCATCACTAACGTAAACAAAGTGATTACAACATTCCTCAAAAAGAAAATCACACATTTAATGTTTGTGTGCGCAATCGCAGTGCTGATCCCGTGGGCTCCTGGCAAATATGCCATTAGAAGGAGCCAAAGACGGTATGATCCAATAAATGATAAAGTATTGTGTTTAATAAGCAGTGGCTGTAATGTTCAAAAAGAAAAGAAAGTATCCTCATCGATAATAACTATCCACATTTTGTGGTTAGTAGTGTTTTACAATTTTAGAGTAAATTGCTGAATGACACTAAGCATTTGAGCTGAATATCAAATAAACTTAAAATAATATTTGGTTTAATTATTGAAAATGTAAAGACAACATATTTGAACCATGTTTAAATGAGTTAAAACACTGTTGCTGAGTAATTAATGTTGCTATCCTTTAAGGCTAGGGCCAACTTTTAAGGTCTAAATAATCTATGTTTCTTGCGCTCAGATATTATCAGTTACATTTCATTTCATATGGTACATGATTAGAAAAGACAATAACAACCTTATTAAAGCTTTAATCCCTACAAGACCTTGTCATTAGCCATGTCTTTAGCAACTCCACATTGTGGCATCAGATTGTCACACTATGTGATTATGGACTTGAACCCAGATGGAGACTGGAGAGTTGGACGGATGACAAAGTTCATTAAACTAGAAGTAGGAGTGAAAGCTTACAGGAGCACAAGAAACACAGGACGAGGAACACAGCAGTCACAGGCAATATGGACATGTAAATGGGGAATGTAATGGGAGGTTCCGGTGGAAAACAATGACCAACAGAGGACTTAAACACTGAGAGGCGTATGGAGAATAACATTGGATGATGGTGTGTTGATCAGAGGATGATGCAGGGCAGCTGGCAGAAGGTAACTGGGGAGACTTAAGAGTAAGGTGACAAGATTTATGTAATGAAAACCGGGAACATCTCTGATTTTGGGGCGACGATGCAGCAGAATTACTGTCTGGTTTGTTTTGCAACCTTGGAGGAATCTGTTCACAGGACAACAATCAGTCCTGAACTCCATAAAGCTGGCTTTTTTGAAAGAAAGAAAACCTTTTTTGTTTAACGCCAGCCATAATAAGTCCTATTTGCAGTTTGTCCAAAGCTGTGTAGGGAACACAGCAAGCATGTGGAAAAAGGCGATCTGGTCAAACAAGAACAAACTGAAACTTTACATGCAAAACTTTCTGTGTAGCAGAAAACTAAAGTTGCACATTGCCCACCACAAAGCTGGTGGAAACCTAACTGTAAAAGACATGCGGCTAGATTTGCAGTGAAAAGTGTTCCTGCAAATGATTGAGTTAGGGGTGCAGAATGCAATTACACACCACACTTTCCAGATTTTTACTTGAAAATAAATTTGAAAACCCTCTATTATTTTCTTTCTGTTTCATAACAACACAGTGCTTTGAGGTATGTTTTTGTATAAAATTCCAACAAGATACATTGCAGTTTGTGGTTGGGATGTGACACAATGTGAAAAGGTTCAAGAGGTGATAAAATACCTTTGCAATGCATCAGGGTAAATATAATTTTACCAAGATGATTTCATATTCCTTTTCAGCTGGACAGATTTCAAACTTAAAAATGTGCAGCACTGACACGAAACCTGCAACGTTCAGCCCTGGAAGCCAAATGCTAACTGTTGCTCGTGAAAATGTCAGGAAGAAAAGTTTCTGCTGTGGTTTTCACTTGTTAGTTGATGTGCTTGCAACAGCAGGTTGTCATTCAGG
The DNA here is from genome assembly GCA_037039145.1 of Fundulus diaphanus. Classification (NCBI taxonomy): domain Eukaryota; kingdom Metazoa; phylum Chordata; class Actinopteri; order Cyprinodontiformes; family Fundulidae; genus Fundulus; species Fundulus diaphanus. The sequence continues at coordinate 20,326,969 of CM073130.1, read as the reverse complement.
CTAAGTGTAGCAACAAATCATGATTTGGAGGTGTCTGATTATGGTTTTGATTTAGAGCTGTTCACATTACAGAGGATGCCTCAGAGCTTGTTGGGGATGGGGTTCAGGCAGATTTGCCTCCAGTCATTGTTCCTGAGCCTGTTGACAAGGGTACTCAAGTGGGTTTGATGACCATCTTACTGACTTGTTGGGAGCTCAGCAAGCCACCTCGTCATCCAGGGTCCATCCAGGTCGCCAAGGATCCATGGCCCCGTCGGGAGACTAGGCTTCAAGGGCTTTGTGGAGCCTCCAAGCATTCGAGATCCCATTATTATAGCAAGGCCCCTAAGCTGCTATGCAGGGTAACGTCCCCTGAGCCTCTTCATGGGTTATTGTCTCCAGAGTTTCTATGTGGGTTCTTGGATGCCATTCTTCGGGTTATGGCTGGCACCAAGATTCGACTCAGGCCAGACGCTAAGCTTCAAGTCAAGCCCGACGTCACAATTGGAGGTGTCTGGTTATGGTTTTGATTTAGATTCATGTTTTTCTTGTGATTTATGCTCTATAGGTCTTGCCGTATTCAGTTATTAGCTTTGCCATTGGGGTTTTGCCATAAGATTTGCTTCTTCATGTTTTAGATTTGTTAGATGTTTTCCTCGTTACTGCATTTCTTTACATTTAGCCTTTTAGTTCATTCTTACATTAATTTTTACTTAGAGTCTTGTGTTTCTGTCCATAGTCAGATTATATTTTTGTATTTCTTTCCAGCTCTATTCATGTTTATTTCAGTCTGTCACCCTCTACCATAGCCCCAGCCAATTTTCCTCATTCAATACACCTGTGCTGTGCTCATTCAGTAGCATCTGTGTCACCTGGGACTCTGCCTTTTCATATCTGCCACCCACAGTCCTTCTCTGGCAGATCATCAGAAAGGCATTGTGTGAGTAAGTCTTCCAGCATTCCTTGTCGGCTTGCCTCAAGTTTTGGAATTTTCCCTGTTTGCCTTGCCCTTGCTGGACACCTCGATGGCTCTCTGATTCATGATGTGACCTTGGACTGTTTTGACTGCGACCACAGCCTAGCCCTTTGTTCTTGTCTGCCTTCTCCTGCCTGTTATCGCCTGCTGTGAGCATCCTGCTCCTCTCTGGACCTTTTCCTGCCCACATCTGTTTTTATTTCAAATAAACCTTTAAAAGTTCAGCTCCGTGTCTGGCTTGAATATCGGATTCTCTGATCTGCTGTTCTTGACATATAGAGAATCTTACCCTAAAGTTATTTCTATTTGTGTCTATTTCTCTCTCTCTGTCGTTCCACCCTCATTTTATCTTTCAGCTCTTCTTTTGAACGATGTCACATTTACATTGATCCCCTACAGATGCAGACCATTCTGCAAATACACACCATTTGAAGGTGAATAATATAGCAAGTCCCTGCAGGTTAACCATGGGATGTGTGGTCTCTGTGGGCTTGCTCTCTCCTGTAATTATCAGTGTCTTTGGAGAATTGATTTAGCCAACAAGCTGAGCTGAAGGGACCAATGGAAGTAAGGAACAGGGAGCGTAGGTGTGAGCCCGTGTAGGTTCCTTTGTGTTATTTAATTATCAGTGTGATGATGGATCATACACTAAAGCCTCCTGCCGGGACCAACTGGTCTTTTGGTGTAGCCACCAGCTCCGAGTAGCAACAGAAGTCTTGAATCAACATTTCTGCTGTTTGCTGACCACAGTTAGAGATGACAAGAAGCACATGATCTTTGACTTTTGGAGTCTTTTTTTTTATAAGAAAGTGCATTTAATGCATGGCTGCCACAGAAATTGTAGATTGGAAAAAAAACAATAAACATGTCATCTTAGAAGCTGAAAAGCTTGTAATAAGTAGTTTCCATAGCTCGAACTGTTTGTTACTGTCAGCTTAAGAATTGCATTCCTACTTTGCATTTGCATGTAAAGGATGTAAAGGTACTGCTTTACATCTGTAAGATTATTATTTATGATGCCTTAAAGGAAAACGGTTCAGAGTAAACACCTTCTTCGTAGCATTCCCCTTCACATCAATGTAAGAATAGCTTGCTAAGTGCCCTGTTTGCATTTGTTCTCGATACGTTGAAGAAAAAGTGGAGCAACAAATAACCTGATAAAATTACAGGTTTGTGACCAAAACTTTCTTTGCAGAACCTCTCAACGTAAAACCAAAACAGCAACCCTTTATTATTTGCAGAATATAACCCTTAAGCACTAATACCTGCTAGACACATAAGAAAGCACATCCTATAAGTAATAAGTCAGTTACTTCTTAACAGAGGTACTTTAATGTAATCAAATCCCACTGTGACAACTTTAAGATTCCAACAAAGAATTTAAAAGCTCCTTTTGTGATTTAACTAATAAAATGATTTTTATGAACACCCCCACCGCCCATTTTGTTACAATCGAGGTGTGTCATTTTAATTTTGGGACAACTGCCGATCTTCTCAGGAGTGGCACTCAAGGGAATTTACCCAAAGATTGTCAGATTGTGTAATGCTCAAAAGGACCAACATGCTCAGCGATATCCGAGTGTACCCATAAACAGTAAGAAAGATCCTGAAGAGACTGTCAGTGCCAAAAACATACATGTCCTTCCAGTCATCCGATGCTGACAAGGCATATGTATAATAGTCTGCCCATGAAAAGAGGTATAAGCCACTATTATCAAGACAAAAATGTCCCTCGCAATGTATATATGGTTTCTTCCAAAATCCAGCGCTATGAAACTGAGCTAAGGACAGAAAACCAAGAAGAGGAGCACGAGGAAATATTATGGATGGACAAAGATGGCACGGTATGTATGACTGGCCAGTGAAGAAGACACCCCATCTCTGTCAACAGCTGGACAGGGATGGGGTGATTGAGAATATGGAGGCCCTGCCCTGGTCATGGCAGCACAAGACCAATGGAGGCTGCCATTGCCATGTTGGGTCATTATAAGACCCAACATGCAGGCTGTGCAAAGATGCCCCAGAATCAGTACACAAAATAATATGCTGAGAGTAATGTGCAAGTAGTCAATTTGTACAGGAAACACCAAAGCCAAGTTCCTGAAAAGGTGTACTGCAGTGTTGTCTGGGCAGTCCTCGAGGGCCAATGTCCTGCAAGTTTTAGATGCTGCCCTGATTGAACAAACTTGAACTGAATTAGTACTTAATTATCAGGCCTCAATAGAACTTGATGACATGCTGAGAAGGTAATTCAGCCATTTGATTCATTCTTGTTAGAGCAAGGTGGAAAGGATGAGGAGAGACTGTTTATACTGAAAGCTCTGAATCCTGAAGCAAACCTGGGCAAGATTTGTGGCACTAAAAGTACACATTTAATTGTTGTGTTCCGCTCCTGTGCAACAGTGACTTGTGAACACAGGTAAACCCTTTTTTTATTCTTTAGTCAGAGTCTTATCCACAAATTTCTTTCAATACACGTACATGTGCATTAGTATGACCATTTTTACTTGTGTGTGTGTGTGTAGCCTGGCATGTTGTTTCTAGCACTTCTTCTTCACTCAGCCAGCGAAAATCATCTATTTCCTGTGAGTGGCAGATTGCCTCGGGCTGGCAATAAACCTGTCAAAGAGAAGAGATGAGAGGAGAGCGGGGAAACAGGTAAAAACCACTGATAGGTCAGACAAAATACTACTCTTAAAGATGAAAGAGTGTGTAGCTTGTAGCTTCTGAGGGATTTGAACTCCATCCTAGATGTGGAAGAGATTAATACAAAGTAAGGAAAGTGACTGACAGTGGTGCGTACCCTGCTTGACTTTTCATTGCTGCTTTAATGGTAAAGTAGGCCAGGCTAAGTACAGCCATGAAAAAAAAACAAAAAAACACAATATACATCCCAATCAATCTGGGGACCCATCTCAAGATTCAACTTCATATGTTGTCTTATAGACATTTATCTGCACTTCCTTAGAAAAAAAAAAGTGCAGATAAATAGGGATATTTATATTTACCATACATAATAATGTCTAATCACATTATATAATTGTTTCCCCTAAAAATACAGTTTTATGTCCTGTTTCTGAACTTTCCATCAATGCTGTGACACACAGAAAAAGGCACATGTGCTACACACTGCGTTTTATAGCCCACAAAGAAACATTAGTATTGATGAAAGGGTCTATTAGAAAAAGCAGCAGAAGTTAGTCCTGTTATTTCCCCTGAGAAACGCATCTCTAAGTAGACCTTGTGGTTGAGCAAACTAAGCCTAGACTAAGACTTTGTTGATTGAAATCCAGACAGCTTCATCTTATTAAATGTTCAGAATCACCGGAAATAAACAGTTATGTTCTGGGATCGAATTTGGATTTCTATAAATCTGCATGGGACATGTTATAATTAGTGATCACACAGAAGGCTTCTGAGCCAAACGTTGAAAGAAAGGGAGGAGCAAAGTTCAGAGAGATTATTTCCTTGGAGAAAGGAGTGTTCAAGCAGTAATATCAGAGAGCAGCACCAATGCAGGGATAACAAAATAATGGGGCAGTCCATTATGACCACAGCACAACCTTTGCTTCTTGGGACTTCTACATGATATTTACCTTCAGATTGAGATGTGCTGTTGTTAACAGCTTTAGACTGGATCACTTTCCCTTCAGGCTACTGGGATGGCCCAGAAATTCTTATATGAAACACATGGAAAGCTTTTGCTACAAGGCAATAATTCTAGCAACTGGGCCATCAAAAATCCTTGAGAGTTTGTGCATTTACTTGAATTTGTCCTAATCGAGATGCTTTGTCATTGATAGTTATTTGAGCATCGGTTAGGCATGTGTCAATATCAATCCCAGTCCACCGTTGACAAAATCCTCAAAGATACAGAACTTAGTAGCTTTAAAGCGTAGTATATTAACACAAACTTTCATCAGTATTACACTTACTCGAGTATGGTGTTCAGCATGTTGTGGTCTCCACTATCTGTTTGATATTTGATGCTGAGGCAAGTTTCACCATTTCAGCAGAATTAGGCTTGGTAACAATAGGCTACTGTAAAATAGTTAAAATAGCTTTCAACACAGTGTCCTTTATCCTTTGTGTGCCGATTACAAGCCAAGGATAAATGCAGAAAGTTGATTCAGGAGGTGCATCCGGTGTAAAATCTTTGCCAAATTTACCATGCAAACCTAGAACATGATCTCCATACCAAATGGGTCGAGGCCCAAGTTAACAATGGCTGGCATTGGCGCTGGTGACTGACAGGGTACCAGCGGAAATTGGGCTACTGTTGGTCTGAAAAGAAGAAGAGGAACAAGAGGAGGATGACGTGTCTGTAGGCAGAGAGAAGAGGAAAGCCAAGAGTCTGAGACCTAAAGTAGGGACTTTGAAAGTTGTGACTGTGACAGGAAAGGCTAGAGAGTTGGCTGACATGATGCAGAGGAGGAAAATGGACATGCTGTGCTTTCAGGAAACCAGGTGGAAAGGTAGCGAGGCTAGACGTAGGGATGTGGCCAATTCGATCCAGTATCGATATCGGGTTCTGACAGCAACCTATTTTATGAATTGGAAAATTCTGCTCCAACTCATGTACATTTACGATCCACAGGCTACGCTGGACTTTAAGGTTCTTTGATGAAAAGTCTCCAGAGTCTCTGCTGGCTGCTCTGGTAGCTGGCTACTAACTGTGGAAGGGATTTCCTGAACAGAGCTGTCATTCCGCCTCTCATGAGACCCACCTCCATTCAGGAAATCCAATATACAGTTAGCAGCCAGATAGCAGAGGTCCATCGAGCCAGGCACTGTGGCTAACCAACATTTAATCACGAGATGCCCGCTGTGTGGGCTAAAGTTCAAAGCAGTAACATATGATACACACTTAAATAATGCCCTCAATGTTCGCAATACTCACAATTCCAACTCCTGAGTCTAACTCTGAGATGCTTTTATACCTCAATGTGAGACTACGATGACGACAGCATGTACCGTTTGAACCAGTAGGAAAAGTCAACTCCAGTAGCCCCCATTCAACCCTAATAGTGCGTTCATACCGAATGCGATTCCTGCGAAATTTCTGCCTGAATTGCGTGCCGTTGATCGTTGTGACTCGTCGCATACATAAATGGTGACAATGGTCACACCGCAACAATAGGAGGAGCTGGTTTAGACTTGTTTGTTGTCTGTTCAACTCAACAGGGTGGACCGGGATTTTACCAAGCATGTAACCATGCTGTGTTTAATGTGGAAAGCTGAGCAATGGTGCCAGCATCCCTGCAGGTCCACCAGATCTTCCAGAGATGCTCCCAGCTGGGGGAGTCCATGAGCTACGGCTGAATCAAGGTCACGTCTGGCAGTGCTTCTGTCTGGCCAGAATCCGAAACCATTATTGCACTTCGAGGACGGATCACCCGTACAACAGAGGTAAGGACAGCGGGAGATCAGAGAAAGAGGCCAGACCTCAAAGAGTTACTGAGTCTGTTGTGAGCTGCAGTAATTATAAAGTCTAACAGCAGCTGGGAGGAGGGAGCTGCGGAAACGCTCCTTAGAGCATCTGGGATGCAGCGGTCTCTAAAAAGAGCTCTCCAGCTCTGCAAAAGCTCCATGCAGGAGTGGGATACACTGTCCATCACTGATGTGATTTCTCTTATAAGCTTTTCTCTTCTTCGTTATGAACAAAATGAAATGGAAGAAGGTATGTCAGCCCTGCTGAGTCAAATCTTCCTTGGTCTATAATCAAAATACGTCAGGTCATGCCTAGCTCTAAGTTACTAGGTTATTTTACAGATGTACCACCACCACTATCAATGTAGTAGCTCAGTCACCAGCTCTAGCTCAGTAGGACACCAGGAAACATGATAGATGGTTAAAAGAGAAAAAGGTCACAAGAAACCACCAATTTCGTTTGCTTTGAGTTCTCAGAATACTTTTTCTTTACTGAGTTTGTGTGGTAGAAGTAAGTAGCACATAAGAAATAAATATTTCCACCTGTAAGGTCACTAAGATTAAACATATATGGCAGCAACAGTAAGCAGATAGCAATCATGGATGACCAGAACGCCTTGATGTCCCCCCTGAGCGCAACCGAAGAAATCCTTAATCTACTCTGGTATCTCCTGCTTCCCTCTATAGGTCCCTCTCACATAAGAATAAAGAATCATCTCTATAGATATTGTTTCATTTTCTAATGTTTTTCTTCCCATTGTCCTTTGCTTTTCTCTGATTTTATGGGTAATTTTCTTTAGTTTGGTTTGATTTGTTCACGTATACTCTTGCCTCATCATCCCAAATCCCTCTAAATTAAACCCAGTAAAGTTACCGCACAGGTTTCACGCATTATCTTAAATCCCTAACAATACCCTTTTGTAAATAGTCTACCCTCTTTCAGTTTCAGTATGTTTGTAAAATATGCAATCTTGTTTATTTTTCCTACAAAAAAACAAGATTAATGACTAAAAAGTCAAAGTTGTGAGATGATAAAAGTTTAGGATGTTGTTTTATAACCTAACCTTGCTTTAAACTTCACCACAACTTTCTCCACGACTGTGTTGCTTTGTCTTCATGATGCTGGTTGTTCTCTAACGTTTCTAAAAAACCTCTGAGATCTTCACATCACAGTTTCATTCATAGTGAGATTCAAAAAGGTTGATAATATATCTACAGACCACACACACTGCACACACTGCACACACTGCGTAGTAGACTTTTACCTTCAAGTCAGCGCTACAGAGGGCTATTTGCTCAAACCAGAATCCACAGAGACGGCTTCTTCCCTGAGGCTCTCTCCCTTATGAACACAGTGAACACAACACAGCTTGTGTATTCATCTACACTGCTGTGAAAAAAAATAAGTATACTGCAACCTCCATTTTCCTTTTCTCTACATAAACAATACAAAAAACATTTTGTTTTTATGTGTATACCAAACACCTGTAGACTGTCAATTCCAAAGTCAAATTCCTCGATTGTGCACACTATCATGGCCAAATAAAGATAATCTGATTCTGATACCGTGTTTAAGTCTATCACTAAAAATCCCAAAAAAACACACTGAAGCTTGTGGTTGCAACATGACAAAATGTGAAAAGCAAAAAGATGTGGAATAATTTTTAAATACACCGTGACTATCCATCTGTTCTTGCACTTTTAGGCTCCCTTTAAAGTTCCCTTTTAATAAAGACTATACAATTAAACTATAAAAAATATCTATATGCTCAACAGCATATTGATCTTTACTTTAATAATAGAGACGGCAGCTGTATACTCGTATGAAAATAGTTGATGGTGTTAAAATTTGTAAAATCAATTTCTGTCTGCTTTTGAATATTTATTCAGCTACATTTTAGTTTTACATGAGTGAGAAACAGAAATATGTATTGATTCGACCATTCTGTGCACGCACGCACGCACATCCTTGTTTAATTTACATAGTGGGGACTGTGCCTTGACTTCCGTACATCTTCAAGCCTTTCCATGGCCTAACCCTAACCTTTACTGGTTTATGCCTAACCCTAACCTAACCCTGGTTTATGCCTAACCCTAACCTAAACCTAATTGACACCTTAGTCTTAAACCTAACCCCTAGCCTAGAAAAAACTGTCACTTTACATCAAGGTCCTCACTTTACTAGTAAAATGTGCAAATAATGTTCTTGCTCATCTGCGAGTACAAGAACAGACAAGTAGACACACACACACACACACACACACACACACACACACACACACACACACACACACACACACACACACACACATACACACACAGTGTATTCACTCAGCCACCAGCTTTAGCTCACAGTGACAATAGGGAGCATGATGGATGATTGGAGCAGAGGAGACGGCTCATCCATTGAAGAGGCCTCTGACCCACACATAACAACACTGCAATTAATTCAAGTACAATGACTCACCGCTTGGAGGAGAAACAGAGATAATAAAATGAATGTATTCAGTAAAAAAACGCTGTCTTCATGTACGTTTTCTTGGACAACAGTCGTGTCATGAGCTGTAGATCTGTGTGTATGGCCTTGTTTGGGTACAGACAGGCAGAGTTTGAAATTGTAAAATGACTTCGATCTGCGATGGACTGGTGACCTGTTCAGGTTGTATCCCGCCTCTCACCCCTCGTGACCCCACAAGGGATAGACGTGTTAGAGGATGGATGGATGGATGGATGAATGGAAAATGACTTTGATCAAACAAAGAAGTTTGATGGGAAATGAGACAGAAGACTCCCAGTGGATAATCAAACAATATAAAGGGAGTATAATTTTCGAAAAAGAAATGTATTGTCTTTACATACATCTGAATAAAAATTCTGAATAATCAGTGCAAAAACTTTTGTTGGCGTTACAGCCACCAAACCCTTCTTTTAACGGCTGACAAGATTTTTTGCATGTTTCCACTGGTATAATAATGATTTGGTGATGAGATCCAAGTCTTTGAGGTTGAAAGGCCTGCATGCCATCACCCTAATCTTCAGCTCTCTCCACAGATTCACAGATTTTCAGATCAGATTTAAGTTAAGGTTCTGGATATGTCAGTCCAAAATGCTTCTGGTCAGAAGAAAGTTGTTGGTCAAATTATAATATTACTCGAAACCTAAAGATTCTAAGGGTAGGAACATATTTAAATATGATGGCAGCTAGTGAAAAAAACATTTTTTTGGGGGGGGTGCACTAGAGGTTGGGAAACAAAAAGCACAGATTAACCATGAGCACAACTGGGCTCAGATGGGAAACTTTAAAGGAGCAATAAGCAGAATCTCACCACTTGTTGAACTGTTTAGCACCGTCTGTAAACCAAAACAAGATGTGTTGCAAGCCACGCCTCTCTCTACCTCCAAAATCTAAGCACCAGAATCAGTCAATTTTACATTTTTTGTCAAAAATGTCGTGAACATACGAGAGGATCACAGTGGGCAGCTCACAAACCCGCTGGGCTACATTGAACAATGCTATCTGTGTTAGTCGGACTACCGGCTAATTGCCTCACATAACAGTAAAGCCTGGCCCATTTCTGGTGAAACTCTAACAATTAATCCACATGCCACAGATGTGGCATTACACTGAATCAAATCAACATAGCAACAGAAGTTTAACAAAACTAACACCAGCAAAAACAAACCTTTTACTCACCTGTTCGGAGAAGAAAAACTAATCCTCGTTTTGCCTCCTTATCTGGCACCTTCTTTGCCAAAGACTGGTGTCTTTTGTGGCAATAATGGGTCCTGATCGTCTTTAAGTGAATACAGCAGTGGGATTTTATGGGGAGGGAGGGGCTAAGCCCTGAGTGGCAGCTGTTTGCATGCATGTACACGCACATGTGGCCAGTAAGCAAAAGACTAGAGAACAACACAGAGAGATGGTGTGTGATGTCATACTATATTCCATCTGAAAAGATATTTTTGTTCTTCGCAAAACATTTTTTTAAGTCTTTCTATCAAAAATAAGGCAATTTCGCTTATTGCTCCATTAAGTTACCAATTAGAAAAGAACATGAAGTCACACGGAAACCAAATGTTTAAGGGCATGCAAACAAATGAATTTGGATATTAAAGATCACTTTGGTGCTACAAATATTGCCCGTTTAGAATGCGTGGATGACCAATCCTTTGGTCAAAGTGCAAATGTTGAACACAGCTAGCACTAGCTTATGCTAATTACTTAACCAAAGTTAGCTTGAGTAAACAAAAGGCCCAGTTCCACCGGCTCCTATTGGCCACACACATTGATATTAATGAACACAGTGGTTTATGGATACACAGTTTGCAGGCTTTCTGCTGGACAGGTAAGTGAATTCAATCTAACAGCAAAGTTTATTTTGGCTTTATGTTAGAAACAGGGCTGTATAGTCCAGCAACTACTCTGTGCTCCCAGCAGGGACAGCTCGTTTGTTCGTCTCTCTCCCTGCGTCTCCCTGCGAAAGACAGACGAACAGAGAGATATGTGTGTATGTGGAAGGATATCAGCCAGACTGTTCACTGCCTGTAGTGCAACAGTAGAAATGGATCTCTCTACTGGTGTTTATAGACACTTATATTAGACCCCAAATAAGTGACTGCACGTTCAGAAACAAGCCCAAAAACCGCAGCTCACAGAATTCACGAGTGACTTTGGGAACAAAAAAACAAGCAGACTTGGCAACAGTGCCAAAAAACATTTCACCCGATGACCTATTAGCTATTAGCAGTAGCTTGGTCCCAAATACATGGTGGACATGTTAACATTGTCACATTATGTCACTCCAAGGCTTCTGTAGTCATTATTACGCGCTTAACTGGGAGGTCGATTTCAATTCATTTAGCGCACCACTAGATGGCGAACCAGTGTGATAATCCTACACAATGGGGGTTTAAAACCCACCTAAATCTATTTTTTCCAGCCCAATGTGTTCAAGAGAAGCCCAATTGGGCAGACAATCTATCAATCTGGGAACAACAAACACAAGTAGCTTATTGTTTGCTTTGATATAAACTGAATTGTTATATCCTTATTTGTCAGTCGCTTTGGATAAAAGTGTCTATCAAATGTTTATGCACAAACATGCTCAACATTTAAAGAGACAAAACAAAATGGTTATGTTTATGCGTAAACATAACCATTTTGTTTTGTCTCTGTACATGTTGGGTCATTTAATTTCCTGACACTTTCCTATAAACTGACACTGAATCAAGTCTTTCACCTCTGTATTTCAATGGACTTGGTCCCTCTTTAGTGATACATATCTATAATTTTTGCCAGTTGCTCCAACAAAAAGTGTCAGCAGAAGAAATTTTTTTCTTCACAAAATAGATTTTTCAACAATCCATCTTTAGGTTATGTTTGTCCCTCAATGGTGTAGTGGCCTGAGTCTGTGTTTTTAAAATGGGGGGATTTGGGATTGAATCCCAGTTGCATCAGGAGGGGCATCTGGTGTAAATACTCTGCCCAGTCTGTGTGCAAGTTGGAATGACTTGGAGTGGCAATTGTTAAATAAGGGACCAGCTAAAAGGACTAGTAACTTTAGTTATGTTAAAGTGATGAAGAAATCTGATTCATTCGTATCAGATGTGTATTTGAGACCATCCTGTTTTTCTCTACCTGAATTTAATTTCTATTTTTTATTTACTTACACATTAAATTGTTCTCTCAAGGTTTAGTATTTGGAGTTGACAACTTATCTGCAACACTTAAAAAACACAGAATATGCAATGCACCTATCCTAATTGCTGTATTTCTATGCTTAAAGTCATATAGGCAATCTGAAACATGGTAAATGGTTTGTACTTTTATAGCGCTTTATCAAGTCCGACGACCCCAAAGTGCTTTACACAAGAAAGTCAGTCATTCACCCCTTCATTCACACCCTGACGGTGGTGAGCTATGTTAGCCCTGGGGCAGGCTGACAGAGGCGAGGCTGCCATACATTGGTGCCTCCGACCATCAGTAGCAGGCAATGCGGGTAAAGTGTCTTGCCCAAGGACACGCTGACTGAGACGGTCAAGAGCGGGGGATAGACAGTTACAGGACAACCTCTCTAACTCTTGCACCACCGTCGCTCCATAGAGGGAAAAATCAGGGGCATGAAATCCATGCAGGAGATTTCTTTTTTTACATTGACTAAACAAATTAGCCCAAGATCAGGTTGACCAGGCAAGCAGATCCAGGTAACAGTTTGTTAAAAAATAACAGTATGATGCATGCAGCTATTTGTTCTAGGAAAATGAGAGGTTTCCTCGTGAAATTAATATGTTAATAAAACAGCCTAGCAGAGCTAGGCATAGTGAAGACTAACAAAACATGGTAGCGTGCGCTGGAGATAAACAAGAGATGTAAAAATACAATAGGCAACAGTACCAGGAGAACTAAGTCTAGGAGTGAAACATGTCTTGTCTTTCATCAATGCATTAAATACTCACTAAACAAACAACATATCCATTCACCTAAAGCCCGCAGTTTGTAGCAATCAACAGATATAGACACACATGAGCAAAGAGTCTTAAAAAAACTCATGAAAACAAACACAAAATCAAGCAAGAAACAGCAAAGTTAAAATAAAGCTGTAGTTGTCTTTGGGTTTGGCATGGTCAAAGTAAAAGATTATTCCCCCATCTGAATCTATTAACTGCAGGCAGGACCGATGCAAAGCGGGTTGGCTGAGCATCTTCTCTGTACCTGCAGAGGCAGCAACAGGGGATGTGTTAAATCTGGTTTCTTATGCTCCCTTAGGCCATCCTTAACAGCATAAACAAACTGTTTTAAGCAGAATTCCTCTGCAGCGAAAAAAAAGATTCATTGCCAAAGAAGTCATTGTTTTTTTGGGGGCAGTTACTTGTTTATAAGGGGGCAGATTGGTATGGATTTCCCTTAATAAATAAAACAATTGAAATTTTGTGTTTGCCCATGCTATCTTTGTCAGAGTCAAAGATTTTTCTCAAGATGATTTCAAACATTTAAATGCTAGAAAAAGAAATCAATATTGGGGCAAATAGATGTTGACAATGTTGATATGTTGAATACCTACACTGAATATTAAGAAATGACAATGCTGTCAAAAGAGTGACATAGAGATTGAGACTACAAAATGAGGCTTAGCGACAATGTGATTCTGTCCCTACAGACACCATTCATTCAGATGGGTGGTTATTTTTTCTATTTTAACATTCACCTTCCTTCTTCGCCCAAAATAACTGACAGGACCTGACTAATGAGGTGACAGTGTTACTTCTGTAATGAAATCCTGGGGGTGGAGGGAGGATTATTTGGTTTAAGTCAGATGTCTGTCAGGCCAAAAGACCAGAGAACTTAGACAGAAACAAATTAGTTTCAGGCATGAAGACCACAGCCTTTGTTGTTGGAACAAAGGTTCTGTACACATGAAATGGTGACGTATGCGGTGAAACAATAACTACAGATGTGTCTTTTTGATATGGACATGATTGGCGATCTATTATATAAGAAAATACACACTATGCTATAGTCCAAAAAAGGTTTAGCTGTTAAAAACAGAATATAGATTTAATTTAATTATTAGATTCCCTCATGATACATTTTATGCTTTCCTTTTTGTTTTTATTGTGGTGTTTCTTTCTGTAGCATGAATTTCAAGTCGGCTATTTCTTTTCAGCAGTGACAAATATACATTGAACTATATTCAGTGCTACATTTGATACAGTTGATCACAATATTCTCCTAGAAAGACTTGAATATACTGTAGGGATTAAGGGATAAACATTAGGCTGGTTTAAATATTATCTGTCTGATAGATTCCACTTTGTTCATGTTGATAATAAATCTTCTTCAATCTCCAGGGTTACTTATGGAGTACCACATGGTTCTGTCCTTGTGTCCAATTTACTTTACCTCTATCTATCTATCTATCTATCTATCTATCTATCTATCTATCTATCTATCTATCTATCTATCTATCTATCTATCTATCTATCTATCTATCTATCTATCTATCTATCTATCTATCTATCTATCTATCTATCTATCTATCTATCTATCTATCTATGTCATGCTGCTGGTCTAGATGTGGGTCTCTCTCCCTTTCTCTCTGCTACAGGGTGTGACATGCAGGTGTTTTGCATCTCAGCTGATTAAGGCACCTACTTAAGGAGCCGAGACCAGGAGGAGGGCGTCAGTTCTTTCTCGCTACCAGCGTGGTACATGACCGACCTTAAACTCTGTCCCGAGTTCTTCCGGGCCAACCCTAACTCAGCGTTTTTGATCTCTTGCAGAAAATCGACCAAGGATTCTAGAGGCTCACAAGCCTGGAGCCCTCTGACTGCCAGTCTGCCTGGGTCCTCCTCTTGCACTGACCTGCCTGTCCACCCTCCACCTCTAACAACACCGGAGAGAGCCACTGGATACACCTGGACCAAAGACACACTTCCCCCCGGACCCCTGCCAAGCACCAGCCTCCGTGAGTTCAGCCCTCTCCACCTCTCCATCTATCTCAGCCCTGTCATTCACCACTGTCCTCATCTCTCCCAGCAGAACCAAGAACAATCCGACCAGGAACACTACCCACTCTGTTCAATAAAAGATCATTTTTTATTGGAACTGACTGACTCCGTTGTTGCCCTGATTCAGAGTCGTTTCTTTCAAATATGACAGAAAGAACTGACCAACCCGACTCTGGGGAGCAACTACGGAGCGCGGTCACTCATCAGGGACAATTGTTAGGGCAACATGAGACCCTCCTTCAGTCTATGAGCCAACAACAGAACCAACTTATGCAGATGATGAATGTTTTAACCCATGGCTTTCAGGACCTAAGAAACCAATTAAGCGTGATTCAGCCTACCTCCACTCCTCCACCGGCAGCCCAGCCTCCCGCTGATCCCGCGCCGCTTACAGTTCCCGGCGTCGGGGTTTCCACCCCTACCCCCGAACCCTTCTTCGGTGAGTTAAATAAATCCAGGGGCTTTCTACTGCAGTGCTCTTTGGTATTTAACCGGTCACCTCGGTCTTTTCCTGATGACGTCGGTAGGATCTCATATATTGTCGGGCTTCTTCGCGGAAGAGCCCTGAGCTGGGCAGAATCGTTTATTGACGAGACCAGCATTCTTAGCCTCAGTTACTCTGACTTCCTCGCCCGATTTAAAAGAACTTTCACTTCCTCGTTGTCCGAGGAGGAAGCGGCAAAGAGACTGTGGTCTTTAAAACAGGGAAATAGATCCGTGGCTGACTACGCGGTCGACTTTCGTACCCTGGCGGCGCAAACTGGCTGGAACGATCTCGCTCTTAAAGCGGCGTTTTTAAATGGCCTTTCCGAAAAAACAAAGGACGAACTAGCCAGCCGGGATAAGCCCCCGAATCTAGAAGACCTTATTGAGCTAGCAGTAAGAGTAGATGATCGACTCCGGGACAGGGCTCGCGAGAGGCGGAGCCAAGCTCCACCCTCAACGCTACCGCCCGCAGCATCCACCTCTGTTACGTCACCTATGCCCCGTTCGGTTCCCTCCGAGAGCCAACCTTTGGAAGAGCCTATGCAGTTAGGAAACGCCAAATTAACCCCCGAAGAAAAAGATAGGCGAATGAGGGCGAGACTATGCCTTTACTGTGGCGCCTTAGGGCATTTTAGGTTAAACTGTCCTGTTCGCCCAAAAGATCCCGTCCGCCAGTAATCCAGGGGATACTGGCGGGCGTATGCTCTAAAAACCCGGCCCCCTGGTTAACGTTACAAGCCGTTATCTGTTTCCTAGACACTCAACATCCAGTCACGGCTCTTGTTGATTCAGGTTCTGAGCAAAGTCTAATAGATCCTAGCTTAGTTAATAAATTGCGCGTCCCTGTTCGTTTACTACCTTCCCCCATTTCAGTCGCTGCCTTGGATGGCAGGCCATTATCCACTATTACGCACCAGACCGTTCCACTGAAATTTATTTCTTCCGGTAATCATCACGAGAACATCTCGTTTCTTGTCTTCCCTACTAAGCACTCGCCTGTAGTTTTAGGGCATCCGTGGTTGGCTGTGCACAACCCTCATATTAATTGGAGGGAGTCACGAATTGAGACATGGAGCACCAGTTGCCTGGCCTCATGTTTACAGTCAGCCCTTCCTCGTTCTTCGGCTGACTCTGCCTGTCCTGAGGCTTCTCCTGATCTATCCCAGGTTCCCCCCGAGTATCATGACCTCCAGCGGGTATTCAGTAAGGATCTAGCCCTCAGCCTACCGCCTCACCGTCCTTATGATTGTTCAATAAACCTTCTCCCAGGAGCTCCTTTACCATCTGCACGCCTGTATAAACTTTCTCAATCTGAACAGGGCACCATGGAGAGTTACATTGCTGACTCACTGAAAGCGGGCATAATTCGCCCTTCATCCTCCCCTGTTGGGGCAGGTTTTTTTTTTGTTGCCAAGAAGGATAAATCATTGCGTCCCTGTATAGATTACCGAGGCCTAAACCAGATAACAGTCAAAAATAAGTATTCTTTACCCCTGTTAGCTTCTGCCTTTGAGACGGTTAGGGGCGCAACTGTCTTCACTAAACTGGATCTCCGCAATGCCTACCATCTCGTCCGTATTCGTGAAGGAGACGAATGGAAGACAGCCTTCAAGACCCCGCTCGGCCATTTCGAGTATCTAGTCATGCCCTTCGGCCTTACCAATGCACCCGCCGTGTTCCAGGCCCTTATAAATGATGTCCTCAGGGACTTCATCAACCACTTTGTTTTCGTTTACCTTGATGACATTCTTATTTTCTCAAAAGATCCCAGCCAACACCAACAGCACGTCCGTCAGGTCCTCCAACGACTCCTCGAGAATCGCCTGTTCGTCAAAGCAGAAAAATGTGAGTTCCACCGCAAGTCCATCAGTTTCCTCGGCTACATCTTCGAGGGTGGACAGGTGAAGACCGACCCGGCCAAGGTTAAGGCAGTGGAAGACTGGCCCACACCCAAGTCCCGGAAGGATCTCCAACGCTTCCTGGGGTTTGCCAATTTTTACCGAGTATTTATTAAGAACTTCAGTGTCATTGCATCACCCCTTTCTGCTCTCACCTCCACTAAGCTAGCTTTTACCTGGACACCCGCTGCTGATCAAGCTTTCCAACTCCTCAAGAAGAGGTTCACTCAGGCTCCCATTCTCACCTACCCCGACCCCACGGCCCAATTCACTTTGGAGGTCGACGCCTCGGATTCCGGAACCGGGGCCATTCTGTCGCAGATGTCTCCTTCTGATGGGAAGCTCCACCCTTGTGCCTTCTTTTCTAGGCGTTTTTCCCCAGCTGAGAGAAACTATGATGTGGGAGACCGAGAACTTCTCGCCATCAAGCTGGCCCTAGAAGAATGGCGTCATTGGCTAGAGGGAACAGAGTTGCCCATCATAATCTGGACTGACCATAAAAACCTTTCTTACATTCAGTCAGCCAAACGATTGAATTCCCGCCAAAGCCGCTGGGCATTATTTTTCTCACGCTTTCATTTTACTATTACCTACCGCCCGGGCTCCAAGAACATCAAACCCGATGCCTTGTCTCGACAGTTCTCCACCATCTCCGAACCCATAGGCCCAGAACCCATCGTTCCCACGTCCTGTGTGGTGGGTGCTCTCACCTGGGAACTAGAAAGGCTGATCCGACGAGCTCAAGAGAACGAACCAGATCCCGGGGGCGGCCCTCCTCGACGTCTGTATGTTCCGACTGCTGTTCGTTCCCAGGTGCTCCGCTGGGGGCACTCCTCC
This sequence comes from Fundulus diaphanus, assembly GCA_037039145.1. Lineage (NCBI taxonomy): Eukaryota > Metazoa > Chordata > Actinopteri > Cyprinodontiformes > Fundulidae > Fundulus > Fundulus diaphanus. The sequence goes on along the minus strand of CM073130.1, from coordinate 20,308,855 downwards.
AAATTTTCTGGTCATCCTGGCTCCAGCCGCACCATCGCTCTCCTCAGGCGTTACTTCTGGTGGCCTTCCCTGAACAAGGACGTGTCCGAGTTTGTTTCGGCCTGCTCCGTCTGTGCCCGCTATAAGGGATCTTGCAGACCACCTACTGGCCTCCTCCAACCCCTACCTACGCCTAGTCGCCCTTGGTCTCATATCGCCCTAGATTTTATCACCGGCCTTCCTCCATCTAGCCACAAGACCGTCATCCTCTCCATCGTTGACAGATTCTCCAAGGCTTGCCATCTGGTTGCTCTCACCAAACTTCCATCTGCTCACCAGACCGCCAGGTTGCTAGTCAACCATGTTTTCAGACTCCATGGCCTCCCCGTTGAAATTGTCTCAGACCGTGGTCCACAGTTTGTTTCCCAGGTCTGGCGTGACTTCTGCCAATGCTTCGGTTCTAAGGTTTCCCTCACCTCCGGTTTCCATCCTCAGTCCAATGGACAATGTGAGAGACTTAATCAGGAAATTGAAAACATTCTCCGCTGTCTCTGCTCCCACAATCCCACCACCTGGAGTCAGCATCTCGCCTGGGTGGAATATTGCCACAATTCACACATCTCTGCCGCCACTGGATTGTCCCCTTTCGAAGCCTCCCTTGGCTACCAGCCCTCTCTCCTACCCTCCTCTTTCCCGGATTCAGTCCTCCCCTCAGTCAGGTCACACCTCCATCACTGCCGTAAGGCTTGGGACCAGACCAAAGCCGCCCTCGAACGCACCTCTGCCCAAAACAAAAGATATGCCGATCGCAAACGCTTACCGGCACCTGCTTACACTCCCGGACAGCAGGTGTGGCTGTCGTCCCGGGACTTCCCATTGAAGGCGGTGACGAAGAAACTCGGCCCCAAGTTCCTCGGTCCCTTCCAGATCGACCGTGTCATCAGTCCCACTGCAGTCAGGCTCAAGCTCCCGCCTCACCTCCGTGTCCACCCAACCTTCCATGTGTCCCAGATTAAACCTGTTACCTCTAGCCTGTTGTGCCCACCGTCCAGACCCCCTCCACCCGCCCGGATCGTAGACGGGCATCCCGCCTTTACGGTGGACCGTATTGTGGCGTCTCGACCAAGGGGTCGTGGCCTCCAGTACTTGGTCGACTGGGCTGGTTACGGCCCTGAGGAACGTTCCTGGGTTCCGCGTTCCTTCATTCTAGATCCCGACCTCATCTCGGCCTTCGAGGCATCGTCCTCGGGACGGCCGCCAGGGGGCGTCCGTTAGAGGGGGGGTGCTGTCATGCTGCTGGTCTAGATGTGGGTCTCTCTCCCTTTCTCTCTGCTACAGGGTGTGACATGCAGGTGTTTTGCATCTCAGCTGATTAAGGCACCTACTTAAGGAGCCGAGACCAGGAGGAGGGCGTCAGTTCTTTCTCGCTACCAGCGTGGTACATGACCGACCTTAAACTCTGTCCCGAGTTCTTCCGGGCCAACCCTAACTCAGCGTTTTTGATCTCTTGCAGAAAATCGACCAAGGATTCTAGAGGCTCACAAGCCTGGAGCCCTCTGACTGCCAGTCTGCCTGGGTCCTCCTCTTGCACTGACCTGCCTGTCCACCCTCCACCTCTAACAACACCGGAGAGAGCCACTGGATACACCTGGACCAAAGACACACTTCCCCCCGGACCCCTGCCAAGCACCAGCCTCCGTGAGTTCAGCCCTCTCCACCTCTCCATCTATCTCAGCCCTGTCATTCACCACTGTCCTCATCTCTCCCAGCAGAACCAAGAACAATCCGACCAGGAACACTACCCACTCTGTTCAATAAAAGATCATTTTTTATTGGAACTGACTGACTCCGTTGTTGCCCTGATTCAGAGTCGTTTCTTTCAAATATGACAATCTATCTATCTATCTATCTATCTATCTATCTATTATCTATCTGATTGGTAAAATTATCAGACGGCATGGGATTAATTTCCACTGTTATGCTGATGACACTATGTTTATCAATAAATCCTGATGAATCCAATCAATTACTTCGACTAAAGGCATGTGTTGATGACATCTAAACCTGGATGACCTTACATTTTCAGTTTTTAAATTGTGAGAAGACAGAAGTTGTTGTATTTGGTCCTGAGTCCTTAAACATCTGACCCACACATCCAATCTGAATGGCATTAAATTGGCATTACTGGTACTGTATTTTTCAGATTATAACGCACACTTAAAATGCTTAATTTTGTTTCAAAAATTGATGGTGCGCCTCATAATCCAGTGCACCTTATGTATTATTACCGTTGTGCTTACTGACCAATTTTATGTACAATGCGCTAAAAATCTGTTAAAATATGTAAGTACGACTTTGGTTTTCCTCTCCACTGTCGCTTCATTCATGCTCAGTATGAGGGATTGCTGCAAAGCCATTGACAATGCAGACGACTGTCCCTGTTGCTCCAACCTCTTTCAGGAGGAGTGAATGCTGCTTGTCAAGACTTGATGCAATCTACTGAGTTTCCTTAGATAGGAACCTTTTTGTCCAATTTGTCTGTATGATTTGATTTGAATTTTACTTTGTAAAGTGCCTTGAGATGACATGTGTTGTGAATTGGTGCTATATCAATAAAATTGAATGGAACTGAATTGAATTGAATATTGAGAAATTCTCCTGGTCAATCCAGTTCCCTTACAAGATGCACATTTCATGGTTCCCCAGGGACAAAGTTATTTAGTACAACACTTTGCACATATGCATTGTTGTTGATGATGTGATTGCAATTAAAAAACTTTGATTGAAAGTACTGTTTAATAGTTCAGAGGTGCACATCCCTTTGTGGGACAATAAAAGAATTTCTTCATCTTATCTTATCCACATCGGCTGATGAAATTCAGCCACAAATAAGACCCACATGCAGCTTTATTCATTCTAGCCTCAGGGTCAGAATCTCTCCAGGGGATTTAAAGTTTCAGGCTCTAAACTATAAAGAGCTCAAGAATAAACAAATAAATAAAGATGCATGAAAACCTTGGTGTGACCTTCACAGCAGGTGAACAGCTGGAGAATCTTTAAAGACTTGCACCAACAAGCAAATCATATTTCAAGCAGGCTTTGGATGAATAGTTGAATTTCACAAGGTCAAGACAGTGTGTTTTGTTATAAGTTTTGAACCTGTTAATTCTACTTTTTACAAGGCAGTTAAGGATCTCCGTTTTTTTCTTAATGCTCTGGGTTACAGTTCAATAAAATTGATGAATTCCATTCAAGTTTTTTATTTTTATTTATTTTTTATTTTTTACAAAAGACCCACATGCTGTAACAATTTTTTTCAAAGCAAGAAAGAGCTAAGCGTTTGTTCAGTGATTTCTTTTGTTCGGTTGTAACCTTGATGCGTGTGATACATTCCAATGTCATAAAGCGGTTGCAAATACTTGTTTTAAATATGTGAAAAAAATCAATAAACAAAGATTCCCTCGTTGAAGCTCTAGGTTTCTTAAATATTCTCTAGATAATTTTTGATCTAGTAAAATGCAGCATAAAAAACGAATAGAGGTACAATCCTCATTTATAAAAATATGCCATATACTAGATAAATAGTTTTGACAAAATGAAACTCAAAATGCATTCAGGTGTTTTAAAGGATGCATATTGGCTGTTGCTGCAGGAACTGTTATTATTGTGTTGTTTATCAGGCCAACATTGAAAACTGCTGAATACACTCTAAACCTTCCTAAAATGTTTGTTACACATACTTCCAGTCAAAGGTTTTGACCCACCTTTGTCAGTCAATGGCTTTTCCCTATTTTTACATACGACTTTCTACATTACAGATACATAGTGAAAACTTTAAAACTGTGACTCAAAAACATATAGAATTATGCATCAAATACAAAATTGTGAAATGACTCAGAACATCTTACATATTTTAGCCTTTTCTAAATACCCTCCCTTTGTTTTGAATACTGCTTTGGTCACTCTTGGCCTTCTCTCAATGAGCTTCATGAGGTTTGTCACCTAAAAGGAGTTCCCAAATTAAAATAAAGTTAAACCACTAGATAACAAGATGAGTCAAAACTTTTGACTGGTAGGGTAGCAAAAAGGGATCTTAATTGTTCATAAACAAGACTTTTGAAACAACTGCGAACGAAGGTCTTGAACTGCTACTTTTCTAACGTCCTGTTGAGGCTAGCTGTGCTGCAGTGCCAATGCGAACATGTGTATGAACAGGAATTCTGATTATTCCGAATCATACGGGAAGTGAGTGATCAGACTATTTGGGAGGAAGATAATGAGAAGGCACCTGGCAGAACACAACCCGGACTAGTAGCAAACTATGCTGTAATGGACTGTGCAATAGCAGGCAGCTCAACCAGCCTGTCCATTTTTCAGGGAACATTTAAATCATTCAATAAAATATGCTTATGTCGAAAAAGAGCAAAACTCTGCACTGTGTTTGAAAGAAAAGAAATGCAGCGTATGACCTGAGGGATACCACCATCACAGTCAAGTACGGAGGTGGAAGCATAATACTTTGAGGCTCTTTTTCTCCTAAGTGTACAGGGCAACTTCATGACATTTAGAGGCAAGTGGATACGGTCTCAAATTAAAAGTCTAGTTTCTAAGATTGCATCTGTTTCAACACAACAAACTTAAATTAATAATAATTAAAAAGATTTATTCTCAACAATTGTTATAATCTAATCATTGAATTCCCCCAATAATTGCAGGACTTTCTGGATTAATAATGATACTTAATCAACTGATGGATGTAGAATGTAAGACTGCTCTTTCATTTGTCAGCACACTTCCCAAACTAAACTTATTTCCCCCACTGTGTTTACATTTCTCAGGAATAATACAGTAGGCGTGCTTTACAACAGAAATCTCTTTTTGCCTGAGTCAGTGTTAAATCTCTTGACACACCTCAATTAACAAGATAATACACTTCTGTTTCTGATTTTCACAGATCTGCACATGCATCTAAAGAAGGAAAGTTTTATTAGAAGTTTCTCTGAATTACCTTTTGAAAACCTGTAATTTTGGCTTCATCAGAACTCCTGTGGAGATTATTGTTAGTTACTTGCAAACAAAGCTCCAGATGGAAATTTGGCCTTTTTATGGTGCCGTGGAGCCTGTCATACCTTAATAATACCTTCTAAAAGCAAAAATTATTTCACTTTGAAATGCATGCTGAATTGCTTCAACTGCAATCCATTGTAGTTAAAATTAAATAGAGCCTTTTAGCCTGTCCCCACTTGATACCTCTGATTACGTCGATAGAAACGTTCTTTGCATGTGTGCTTGCGTTTTTCTCTGTAACGAAAGTGAGTGCGGTAGAGCCATCACAATCAAAGCTGCCACAGTTATAACTATGGGTGTCTTCATGTTGGTGTGTGTCCGCAGCTTGTGTGCACGTTTGCGTGTTCAGTGGCGTCAGAGCTGCCAGTTTCTGCGCCATCGACAGGCTCCTCCCACCTGTACAGGCCCCTCCCACTTCCTCTGAGTCAGTATAAAATATGCCATCCCCTCCACCTCTACCACTTTCTCTCAGCTTGAGCATTGGAGCAAAACTCAGCATCTTCAGATCCTCCTCTCCTGGTCTATGCCAACAACTGAAGGTAAGAAATACACATTCATTTGCAATCTAGTCCTTTAACTTTGTCTTTTTCACAACATTGTTTTTAAAAAAATAGAGGATGCAAATCCATAAAATGATACTAGATTTTAAAAGCGGGACCAAGCGCTGGTTTTACATTTACATTTGCCTATTTTTCCTTTGTAATATTTAAGATCAGATTAGGAACTCAAAAGTTGCATTCCTGGTGAAAATTGCAAAAGCAGAGCTTTTAGTGTTTTAGATCTCTTATCTTTGTCATTTGACAGTGGAAACCTATTTTTAGTAAAATTCTCATTAATATCTGAATTATAACATGTGAGGAGCGTTAAGAGTTGAATGTTTCTAGCTAAAATAATGATAAACAAAACATAGCCACATTTACATATAAAGAAGAAATTGAACGTTTGTTAAACATGTCATACTTTTTGAATGCAAAGAGAAAAAATAAATAAACAGAATTTTTTTAACCTAACTCCAAATTTCTGGGATTTTTTTTCTGCATTTCAGTAATGTTTTAACAATGACTGGAAGATACAATTAAAATAAAAACTAGAACTTTCCTTTAAAAAAAAAAAAGCAGATTTTTAGATGAGCGCTGCAGAGTTGTGGAAAGCTTTTCACACACAGTATCACATCATAATCAGCCCGATGAATAATGAATGAAAGACGACCAGCTGCTTTCAGGAATTATATTAGCATTGAAAGAATGACTACTTACAACACCATGGTGCCACTTTCAATAAAATTATTGAAAAGGACATTTGTTTTCTGTCCCAGTGATGAAACTATTGATCAATTCTTGATGTAATTTAGATTAAAACTATAGCTTCACGGCTCATCTGAGCAACCCCTTGTGTATATTCACATTCAGAGGCGGGTTAACATGAAATAATCGGTGAATAACCAGGGAACAGTGAGGGGCTGCAGAACTAACAGCCATTTCATCCAGAGCATTTTACAAAGGATTAAAAACTGATTTACTGATTTGTGTATTTCATGTTCAAGATCGAAATATTATGCAGTGAATAAACGTGTCCACTAACAGTACAGCGAAGTGTGCAGAGGGCTGCGTCGAGATGCCGACTGAGGCGGTGGGATTTTCCAATTACTGCAAATTGAAAGCCTCCGAGCAACTGGTGTTGTTTTTATCTAATTGGACTTTTCCTCTGGAAGAAATTTCTAATATGAAGCATCGTTCATCACCTCTAATGAAGAATCCTCCCTGCGCTGGAAAATGATCAAAATCAGTCTCCCAAATGTAATATTGCACCACAGAACGATCAGTCTACAAGTAATGTTCTGTGCGTGTGGAAATGTTTCATCTAGACCCCTTGTTCATAAGTAATTTTGCTGGACCCAAAAAGCAGAGCGCAGAGCCAAACAAAGATTTGGAGTTAATTAGCATATTTCCTTTGGGTTTTCTTCCTCGCTGACACCACCACACTCAGAGAGTGTGCTTGTGTTAAACTGTAAAATGTTCCATCACCCTTTGGCAGCTCACCAGAGTGTGTAAAACAGACAAAATGATGTTTGTCGCAGGTCCATCAGACCTTAATCTCTTCCCCCCGTGCTGTACTTTAGTAACTATAAAACAGTTTATTGCTGCTTTTATCTCGAATCAAATCATCTGTACGTTTTTTTTTCTTCTCAATAGAAGCAGAAGATGAGGATTATTTCCAGCAAACTTAACTTTGTTGACTTTTTCTTTTCTTTTCCACTTGCTTTTATATCCAGTCATGAATGTAGGTATCTATGTGTGTGTGATCCTGGCTGCCTTGTCCAGTGGCTCCCTGAGTCTGCCTTCACAGTCAATGGTAACACACACACACACACACACACACACACACACACACACACACACACACACACACACACACACACACACACACACACGCGCGCACACACACACACACACACACAAAAAGAAAACAAAAACAGGCTAAAAATGTGTTCAGTTTACTTTCATGCCTTAAAACTGGCATAATACATAAAGAACATGTGCATTTACATTTTTTAAGTTAAATTCAGTTCAAAATGAATGTCCATATTTCCTCCGTTCTTCTCCCAGAGAGCTGAGAGTCCTGCTCGGCTAACAGAAAGCCTCCATGCTCCGTCACCCAACCACACGCGCCAGGCCCGCTCCGCTCCAGAGCCACCATCAGACCAGTTTAAACACTACAGCCAGCTCCGTGAGAACGCCGAGGCTCCCAGCAGCCTGAGCCAGCTCCTGGCCAGACTCATCCCCAGGAAAGGTGAGTGCTCGGACGTATGAAGACACAACAAGTAGCCGGGGTCAACGTCCTTCCCTTCGGCCGTGTCACGATTCTTTCTCCTCGTCCTGTTATTCCTCTTCCTCCCAGTGTCCATCCGTCTGCAGTCTACCCTCATCCATGCTGTGCCTCTATCCCACCATCTGCCGCATCCCACCTCCTTCCTGCTTCCACTCTCCATTAGTCCATGCCACCTCCCTGTCTCCTCCACTTCTTTTTAAGCAACCTTCCCCCCTCCATCATTTCCTCACTTGTCTCCCTGCGTCCTGTTCGCTCTCCCTCTGTCTCTCCATCTCTGCTTCCCCCTTTAAGTCAGCTCTGTGCAGCTGGCAGACCTGCTGAGCTCACTGCTTTTGCAGCAGGTAAAAGGAACAGAAATAGAAACAGAACAGGTTAAAAAGGGTTAACTCACTGTCTTTTTTGGAGGAGGCATACTACTGTTAACAGAAAAGTGAAAGGCGGAAAATATAGGATACAAAGAAAAAAAAAAACCTCTCTGTCTCCATCACTCAATGTGTTTGTTCTCTTCCAGGCTCTCCCTTCCAGATCAGATCCTCCCTCAGCAGCAGAGCCGTGGCCCCCAGCCACAGGATAAAGGACAGAGATTACCTTGGCTGGATGGACTTTGGACGACGGAGTGCAGAAGAATATGAATATTCTCCGTGAAGCCTCAGCTGGCTTTCCTCCTCCCCTGTTACAGCCCCCAAGACCCCCAGTTAAAGCCAGCAAAATCACATAGCAATTACTATTTTTCACAATATACTGTAGGATCCTGGAATGAGATTAGTGCCACATGACAATTTAGAGTAAAGCAGACAACAATGAAGATTTTAATTCTGATAAAAGACATTTAGAAGATCATAAGCAGTACTTTTCTCATCTCTGATCATTTCTTTTTCTCCTCAAAATGAATAATTTCCTTAAAGAGAGAAGCTCTTAAACCAGCTGAGACCTGCAGTTTTTCTAACCCACGATTCAAACTGGAGGGAACTGTGAGTTCATTTTGGACTGTTTCAAGTGTTTGCCAAATACAGATTTAGTGCTTTAGTAACTATTTAGGAGAGCGGATGGTTTGTATGAGTTTTGACCCAGAATTAAGCACAATTGCAACAAACAGCTGAACATGGTGCCGTGTCGCACAGGATGTATGAGCTGGGAAGCTTTGGCTGCACAGCACACAATCACTGATGAGATTAGTTTACTCTTGGTCCAGTTTTCTAACGCGTTTGTGAAAATTAGACAAGCGTTAATTTTTACAGTTAATTCAAAATAATATTGATTCATGTCCTTTAAGTTAAAAGTTGTTGTTTTTTTTGCACCATTTAATTGGACATCTAAAAATCTCCAATCTTTGGTCTAAAAGAAGGATTTCCTGCATCTTGCTTGGAGTTGTAGCACAATTAGCAGTTCACAGCGCGCAACCTTAATTTGCTTCAACTTCACACAGATCTCCGGTAAGAACGTGTTTTTTTGTGTCCCACCATCTGCGTCTGAATGATGAAGAGGGGCTGAAAGGGGAACATCTCCGGTCCGCCTCCGGAGAGTAAATCTGGGAGAACAGTGTGAAAGAGTGAAAGGACCAGAACTTGTTTGAGAGGTTTCCAGGATATCGCCTCTTCATCATCCCATTGTGGCACTTTCAAATCAAGTTCTGAAACTCTGTACACATTATCTTTACATTAAGTGTTAGAGGTGTATCTCCTTGGGAGGACTACCATGTGGAAATCTGCACTCTTAAAGGTGAAGACTATGTAATAAACATGCTTCTACTATCTTTCTGATTTAAAACAAGTCTAAATAAAGTGTATCCGTCCTCTGACGTCAGCAGGAAATGCAGATGCATCACTTTGTGTCAAAGCTGAGTCCATACAGCTCATGTAGCCGCGCTCTCAGTCCAGAACAAGAGTGTTTGTCTCTGAGCATTAAGTGGTTCTCCTTTTATATCATAAATACTAAGTTATAATTTAGCGTGAGCAGAAACTGAGCTTTCAACACAGCTTTAAAGCTGCAGCTGACATACGTCTCGGATCATTACTGGTTTATTGAAAAGGGCTGATGGCAGCTGGTTCTGTTCAAAGCTAAAGTAAGAGCACTTCACAGTGGACTTCTCCTGTGATATGCAATTAGCACATTGCACTACATCATTCTACCATTTGTTTTTGAGGCCAAAAGATAATAATTAAATGAAGTACACACTAAACTTCTGAATCTTTAAAACTCCTATTTTCAAACAAAACACACAATCCAGCATTCATTTTAGTGGTATGGTTTATTTAATTTACAATAGTTAATGAATGGATGACTTCTCCTGAAAAAGAATTGTATTAATAATTACTGCCATGTCCCCGTAAATTAGGATAAAAGAAATACATACTGCAAAAAGGTGTTAAGAAGGCTCTCACCCAGGTGTTGTCAAAAAGGAAAAATTAAATTGTCTTAACTCACAGTACAATTAAATGGCATGGGAAGCTAGCAATCCATTAGTGCACACAATAAAATAATCTAAAACTAACTTTTAAATGGCTTTTTAAGGGGAGATGAAAAAAACAAGGACATCTTGCTGAGAGACACAAAAAGAGAAAAATAAACGTATAAACTGCTGAAATTGGCCCTGTTTTTACTGTCTGTTGCAGCTCCTGCACCGGTTTAAGTATCTATTATATTTACTTTGATTGATGTATAGGAAAAGTGAAGATGATAAAAAGCCAAACGATGTAATACACATTGATCTAATTAAAGCTTATATATATGGGAAATAATCATGTAGCATTGTCGGACTCAGTGTAACTCATTTGTCTCTAATGTGTTGTTACATTAATAAAGAGATGAAATTAAAGACATCCGTCATTCTTGGGAGCCTAATTCACAGAACTACTGACATTTCATTTTAGCTTTAGCCCTTGTAAGGTTTAGATATATTACAGAATTTGTGTTTTTCATATACCGTCAAAATCATTAGTTTATATACACTATGAAAAATATGTAATCTTGTATCCCTTCAATGATATCAAATCAGGCTAAACTTTTCTTGTCTTTGGTCGGTTAGGTTACCAAAATTATTAGGGAGTTATTTTTTTCTTTTAGCATTTTTCTACCTTTTTCTTCTGATTTAGAAGATTACATAAACAAGCTGTTGTGACTTTAAACAAATTGTCAAAGCCTACATGATGATGTTATGACTGTATTTTAGTTAATTAGAGACCCATCTGTGGATTTATTTTAAGGCAACACCTCAAACACACTGCTTTCTTGCCAGGCTTCATGGAAACATCTAAAGAAATCAGGAGAGACCTGTCATGGTTTTAATATGTTTAGCCCACATGCAGACACGTTACGGACGACAGAACGTAGTTTAAAGATGATTTATTAAAGTTCAGACTACAGAAATAACACAATGTGATGTGATCGATCGAGGTCTGAACGTCAGAGCAGGAGGAAACTGCGGAAAGAAAGAAGGGAGATGTTAAGCACGAAGAACCAGGAGAAAAATCTCCAGAAGCCAAGCTGCTTACCATTTAGTTCGAGTGGACCTAACTGGGGAGGGACAGTGAGGGAAACACTGCGGCCGAGTGCTCTCGAGGACGGGTGGTGGTTAGCAGCTGGAGGGCGGACTGATGGTTTGTCGGCGAGGGATCCGAGACGAGCCACGACTGACGGTGAGGCAAGTGGTTCGACCAGAGGATTCAAAGGAACCAGTAGAATCCGGGAAGGAGAACCTCGAGCCCGGCTTGGTAATATCAAGGGAACAAGAGGAGGAGCGCCAGAGCAACATCTGAGCCTAGGATTCTTCTGGTGCAGGTTCGTCGAGCAAGACGTCAAAAACGGGTGAGTAATCCAAAAACACAAAACTGCAAAAAGGCTGGAGATCCAGAGTTAGACAAATTCCAAAGTACGAAAAGACTCACAGGTTCGGGTTTTCAGGTTCGGGTCGAAGGCCACGTCGTAGCACGACTGGGTAAGTCTCTGGCGTCTTCCATCTGCCTGCGCCTTCCTTAAGAAGCCGTGCTGAGCACTCCCGATGAGCCGCAGGTGTGGGTCACGCCCCCCAGCCAACTCAAACCACCTGTGGAGCAGAATTAGAGCACCGACCAACAGAGAACCCTGACCATACCAGGAAGAGATCTGTGATCAGATCAGGTGAAGAACATCAGCTTTAAATACCCCATTTACACTACCCTTTTTTAACCATGCCGAGAACGGTCCGAGCTCGGTAACTGAGATAACTATCGACTGTAAATGGATCGCAAACTGGACCGTGCCAGACACAACTGGACCGCGCTAAATCTAGACCAGTTCAATGAGTGGGCTCGGCCCGGTTTCCCCCTGGCTCGGTTCTCAGATAACAAAGAGCGCATGAGCAGACCACGTCATCTCCTTACAGTCAGCTGACTAATTTTCCGGTTTCAGACATTCATAAAAATACTAGCTCTCTTACCGTGACACACGATTTCCAGTGATGATTCTGCTTAGCAGTGTGATGAACCTCAGCGTCTGTTGTTGTTTCCTGCGTCTGTAAGCCCTGATTAGACGTTTGTTTGTCTTATCCACTTCCCAAAAGCCGACTCTGTCAAGGAAATTCACCAAAAGTTGCCTTCTTCGCCTGACTCTCCACAAAAAGCAATTATAACCAAGAATAACTTCCTGAAAGTTATGGGCGCCGCCATTTTGATTTGCTTGAGTCCCTCCTTCAATCCTTGAGAGCAGTAGTACCGCAGATCGTCACTAGGAGGCGAGGAACCATGCTAGGGTGATGTGTAAACGGTCGTCAGAACCAAGCTCGGCTTTGTTAACTGATCCAAGCTCGGTCCGAACTCGGCGTGGATCGGTTTAACAAGGGTAGTGTAAATGGGGCTAAAGTATTTCAACAGATTCTCTACTGGACTGGTAGCCTGGCCTGACTTACACGGGGCGTATGTCTGTCTGGTAACCCCCAGATTCCACATCCTCCATGCTTGCTCTGTTATGTTGACTACGTGCACGTCCGACCGATGGAGCAACTATGTTATGTAAATTAATGAGAACGATTCCACATTCTCCGTAACTGCTCCGAACATCACGGAGACGGACCCACTCTCTGTTGATCACCGTCAAAATACGGAACAACTCCAATTTTCTGCTCCATTGCAGTATGTCGAGCTCCGACTGGGTCAAGCTCCTCAATTGCAATCGTAGCAAACAAGAAAAAGAACGTCAACAATCTCTGGTTTGTCGAAGTTGAATAATGTAAATAGAGATCCCACTGAAAAATTTAAACTAAAAATAAGTAAAATTGCCATGAAATGAGTGTATTCGTCTTTGATTCAAGCAGGTAAATAAGGTAATCTGCCAATGGAATAAGTTTTTTGCACTTAAAATAGGAACAACTGATCACCATTATCTTATTTCAAGTGCAAGATATCTACTTACCTTATTTTAGGGGTCAAAATATTCATTCCATTGGCAGATAATCTTATTTACCTGCTCAAATCAAGGACATATAAACTCATTTCAAGTTATTTTTACTTATATTTTATTCTATTTTGCAGTGCATTAACCACAAATAAAAAAAATTATATTCACAATCTTTAATTTAATTAATTACAATATTTAAATATAGGATGAAAACTGCTCTTTTTCCACCAAATAAGGAAGCAAATTTGTCATTTCAACATTTAATTTGAAATGTGGCAATCCTCTCCAAATAGATGCATTCTGCTTTGACGACAATCGCACATGCTCTCGGGCTCCAAGAAACTTGCTAGATGGAATAACCGTGGATGTCGTAGGCTTTGCTTTTCAGGCGGTCTGGAACGGAGTGGACACATACAGGAGCGGAGGATGTGGAATTACGAAGGCTAAATGCTCTCCGGTCTGAAACAGACCAATCCCAGTGCGGGAGGCAGGACTTTACGATGCATCACTCTCAGCACCCTAATTACCCATAATGTAGCAGCGCTTTTCTGTAACCATAACATTTAAAATACAGAGATTTTTGTTGCTTGGAAAATTAATAAAGTACATGTGAGTACATCGTATCCTCAAATTTCTTTAGACAAAAGCCGCAAAAATAGTTCATTGGAGAGTTTGCTCGATGGCGAGACATGTTTCACAAATTACAAAAACAGTCATTTGGAGTTTTTACGTCACATCCGTAGTTATCTGATTGGTTCTAACCTGTTGACGCTGAACCTGTTATTCCCGCCTTTGAAATTGGACATTATCTGGCTGGCCAGGCTAATGGACTGGACCATTATAGGAAATCAATATAATTGGATCTAAACCTTTCCGACTGAGCTCTGGTTATATGTTTATAGTGGTCTTCCTGGTGGAAGGTGAACTCCTACCACAGTCTCAGTCCTTTGAAGATGCTACAAAGTTTTCTTCCTGGATTAGCTTGTATATATAGCTTTGTTCAGTTTCCCTGTTGCTAATAAAGAACGGCAATGGTCTGTTCAAGGTGATCTAGGGTCACTTTTCTGCCAGAAGTAGCTTCTTGAATTTTGACCTCATCTGACCAGGACACTTTATTCAATGTTTGACAAGTCCCCCACATGGTTTGTGAAAAATGACAAACAGGCCTTCCTAGGACTTTCCTTCAACAAAGGATCTCTTCCCAACACTTTTCCATAAAGGCCAGATGTGCAAAGTGCACATCTAATAGTTATCCACTGAGCTATATTATCCACTGGAGTGCTGATTTTGCCGAAAAACTGAAGTCACTGGCCGCCATCCTGCTACTCCCTACTCTCACAGAATCCCATAGGATTTGGTTGCAACAACAAGCAGTTTTCTGGCTGTGTGAAAACGTTTCATAGGTAATTCTACAGTCAGTGCATGTACTAACACTATCAACTACTGGGAAATTAGGTGCTGAAATATTTTATATGTTATTCATATTATATATACACATATACATACAGGGGTTGGACAATGAAACTGAAACACCTCTCATTTTAGTGTGGGAGGTTTCATGGCTAAATTGGACCAGCCTGGTGGCCAATCTTCATTAATTGCACATTGAACCAATAAGAGCAGAGTGTGAAGGTCCAATTAGCAGGGTAAGAGCACAGTTTTGCTCAAAATATTGCAATGCACACAACATTATGGGTGACATACCAGAGTTCAAAAGAGGACAAATTGTTGGTGCACGTCTTGCTGGCGCATCTGTGACCAAGACAGCAAATCTTTGTGATGTATCAAGAGCCACGGTATCCAGGGTAATGTCAGCATACCACCAAGAAGGACGAACCACATCCAACAGGATTAACTGTGGACGCAAGAGGAAGCTGTCTGAAAGGGATGTTCGGGTGCTAACTCGGATTGTATCCAAAAAACATAAAGCTACGGCTCCCCAAATCACGGCAGAATTAAATGTGCACCTCAACTCTCCTGTTTCCACCAAAACTGTCCGTCGGGAGCTCCACAGGGTCAATATCCACGGCCGGGCTGCTATAGCCAAACCTTTGGTCACTCGTGCCAATGCCAAACGTCGGTTTCAATGGTGCAAGGAGCGCAAATCTTGGGCTGTGGACAATTTGAAACATGTATTGTTCTCTGATGAGTCCACCTTTACTGTTTTCCCCACGGTGAGAGTTACGCTGTGGAGAAGCCCCAAAGAAGCATACCACCCAGACTGTTGCATGCCCAGAGTGGAGCATGGGGGTGGATCAGTGATGGTTTGGGCTGCCATATCATGGCATTCCCTTGGCCCCATACTTGTGCTAGATGGGCGCGTCACTGCCAAGGACTACCGAACCATTCTGGAGGACCATGTGCATCCAATGGTTCAAACATTGTATCCTGAAGGAGGTGCCGTGTATCAGGATGACAATGCACCAATACACACAGCAAGACTGGTGAAAGATTGGTTTGATGAACATGAAAGTGAAGTTGGACATCTCCCATGGCCTGCACAGTCACCAGATCTAAATATTACTGAGCCACTTTGGGGTGTTTTGGAGGAGCGAGTCAGGAAACATTTTCCTCCACCAGCATCACGTCGTGACCTGGCCACTATCCTGCAAGAAGAATGGCTTAAAATCCCTCTGACCACTGTGCAGGACTTGTATATGTCATTCCCAAGACGAATTGACGCTGTATTGGCCGCAAAAGGAGGCCCTACACCATACTAATAAATTATTGTGGTCTAAAACCAGGTGTTTCAGTTTTTTTGTCCAACCCCTGTATATATATATATATATACATATATACACATATACATATATACACACATATACACACATATACATATATGTAAATATATGTTTTTGTATATTATTTATAAAGTATATATATATATATTATATGTATATTTAAATATATAAAATGCAAAATATTTCAGTACATGACTTTCTCAGTACTTGATAGTTTTAGAACATAATATAAAAGTATATGGCATTTGACATTTTAAAAGTTTAAAGCCCCCCTGAACATGAGAAAATCCTCATTATTCGATGCTGTAGCGCACATATTCCCTAGGGAAAATAGGGAGTACCAATATGGTGGCTGGTGGCTTCAAAGCGACTCGTTCTAACAGCGGGCTATTAGCACTCCAGTGTATAATATAGCTCAGTGTAGTTATCCAGTGCTTGATTCTCTCATCTGAGCTGTAGATCTCTGCAGCTCCTCCAGAGCCATCAAGGGCCCATCGCCTCCCTTTCTGGCCAGTCAGCTCGGATGGACAAGTCTTAGTATGTTTGCACTAATGCCATACTCCAGAGTTTAAATTGATGGATTGAATCAAGCTGAGATGTTTTAAGCTCTAGATTTTGTTTCATAATATAGCTCGGCTTCAAATCTCTTCATCCTTGGTTCGACTACTTTCTTCATGATGCCGTTTGTTCACTAATGTTCTCTAACAAATCCCCAGGCCTTCACAGAATAGAAAGAACCTTGGACATTAAATCACACGGAGGAAAAATCACACGGCAGTGCAGACTGTTGGAACGGCAGAGTGGAGCCACCAAGTTTTCAGAACAATCACTAATTTTATGAAGATTTACACATCTGTACCAGCTGTTGAGGACACATGACTATAATAAAGGACAATTAAAAATAAATGTTTTCATCCTTACTATAATTCATGGTGACATTTATAATAATGCGCGTTGAGAACTACTGTTGCAAAAATCCCTGCTATTTTTGTTCAAATTCCACAGACAAAATGCACAAAGAAAAACCCAGTAACACACGCAGCGATCCTTTTACTCCTTTATTTTGAATACAATAAATGGCATTGTCCACACGCTCTTCCGTAACACATGAAAACAGACTTCCACACATCAGCACATATATTTATTTGAAGTGGTACCATCATTAGAGATACACATCGTTAAAAAATTTTAACAAAAAATCCTTCCAGACTGAAACAAAAAACAGAAATTATCTTAAACCCTAGTGTTAAAAGTCCTCAGACATGAGTTCCTGTTTAAAGAGCATTTAGGACGTCAAATTCAGGAGGAGCCCGGGGAAAATGTTTGGACTGCCGTCATATTTGAAGATTATGACACATTAGTGATGAGGCAAACTAAACCAATAACTGCAGGTCTCAACACTGAGACATCACCTTCAGAAGAATAGTATGGATACAATACAAAGTAATCAGCACCTCCACATGTACCCGGTTACTGAGGGGATTCAATTGCAACTTGCCTGAATGCTCTCAGATCAGGGACTGCATGCAAAAGGTCAAAGTGTAACAGAGAATTCATGGGTTTACTTCACAAGAAACAATGTAGGCTACTACCACCACCTGCTTATTGGACACACAACCGCCCACTCTCCATTCTAACACATTCATTTACTGCCATGAAGGTAAACATGAACGTAAACCCCTAAAACCACACACGGATTAAAGAAAAAAAAAAAAAAAAAAACGACCTGAATCAAAACGGCCTCAGAAGTTATTTAAAGCATCTCTACAGTGTTAATATTATTCTAAGTAATAGACATTTGGCACTGGTGAGAGTATAGTCAAGGTAGGTTGTTCTGCTACAAAGTGGCCAGCTGTTAATAATATGTTCTAGCTGATTCCGATTATTACCACAACACAATGATTAGCCGTCTAATAATATGACTGAGTGTGCATAAGAGTTTTGCAGATAGTTGGAAAATGTCCGTGAGGCGATTCAAGATATGTACACAGAAAGTGCCAGTGTGGCATAAAACGGAATAATGGATTGCATCTAGACTGCATCTAGAAAGCAATTATAAACGTGCCGATGTTCCGCAGGGCTTTTGGATCTAGTTGTAGCCGTTTAACCGTTGTTTATTAATGCTGTAGGGACAGGGTATGAAACCAAGTTGTTCAAAGGGTTCAGCACCTTGCCGGCGTAGCACATCTGTTCTGAACAAACCTGACCGTGTCTAATGTACAACCATTAGCAAATGGAAATCATGCCAGTTGTCAAAAATAGTAGTTATTGACAAGCTGTTTAAGTTATTGCTGGCTGATGTAATACCTACAGGAAATGGAACAATAAGTGCAACCATAAAACAACTAAGAACCTTATATATTTAATGCTTTGGCTCTAGCATGGGTTGTACGTCCGCAGAGTTCAGTTCAACTAACGGTCTTTCACGTGGAAACTATGAGTTAAACATGTAAAAATGTTTAAATACTCGAACGAGTGTCTGAAACTAAACTCGACATGCACTTTTATTACAAAATAATGGCATCATGACAACAATAAGCTACAAGCAAGAAACACTTGCGTGAGGTTGTGATATTCAAAGAAACTATATAAAATACTCATTTTTGAACATGTTCCCCTTTGGAATAACTTCATACTGTTTATTTCAGTGTTAGGAACACAATATATCTCTGGCATTACCACACTGACAGTAAACACTATAGACACAGTTGTTGGTCCCTAAAATAAATTTAAACCTCATCTCTTTCAAGTATCGTAGTGAAATGTCAAAAAAAAAAAAAAAAAAAAAAAAAGGTGGAAGAAGCTGCTAACTCTAAACTCAATGTACATTTTTGTTTTTTACGAAAGTGAATTTTCACTTTTCATTGGTTGATATAGTATAAATAAGATTGGTTACTTACTCTTCAGCTACAGTCTCGTTCAAGTTTGGTTTTCATTGATGTTAAGTTATTAAGATGGTTTTATATAATGGCTGCATGTTAACATTGTATATTAACATGGACCATTTGTAAACTGAAAACTTTAATTTTCTGATTTTTTTATTACATTTATTTATTCATTGGCAATAGACCACTGAAGACTAAGAAAAACAAAACAACTCTCCTGCTTCTCCACAGCTGACTGTGTGTGGGTCAATGGAAGTGCCCCATAGCTTCAGCTGCCTTTGCCCTCACCACAGGGTCCGGGTCCTGGAGCAGCATCACTAAACCTGTAAACACAGTCATAACTAACCTGTAAGCATTCAGAATGTGATTCTCACTCATTAAAGATATACAGGTAACTGTTGGACTTACCTTTGGAGACAGTGCCCATGTTAAGATGAGATAGGTGCTCCTGTTGAATATTCCCAAGGAGGAACCCTAATAGGGAATATTTTCATTACAATGTGACACAGCAGCTCTTCACACAGTTCAAATGAGTGAGATTGCCCAGAATGTTGGTTGTAATCAAACTATCATACAGTAGCTGACCCTCTGTTGAATCACCACCTTAACATGAGGAAAGGAACCTGGCTGCTCTGATCTGTGTCCAAGCGTTTGAATGAAAAGATGATTGAAAAGAAAAAGTATGGGAGGGAAAAGTCTGGTAAAAAGGGCAGAACCCACAGGAATAGCAACAGCAGAATGACTGGACAGATGCTCAGCAAGATGTTTCTCACATGAAAGTAGAGCTGGACGATACATCGATTTAATTTGAATTTTTTAGGATTTAATTTTTGGCAACCCTGGATTTTAGTTTGCCAACGCACTCATTGGGCTTCCATGAAGAGAATAGCATGCAATGCTGAATATAATGTATGTTTTGGAAAATATATTGTGAAGAGGAAACTTTTTTTAAATAATACGAGGCACTTTAATTTACTTATTTGCCTTTTTTTAAGTTAGTTTGAAATTAAACAAGTGAAGTGGAGCCTGTTCTAAGCTCATTGTGTAATACCAAAAATGTTGTTATATGTCCATTGTTCACAATGACAGGGCTGCCATCTTGTTTTACAAGCATGTTTCACAGCTTGTATTTAGTTGCACTTTGAATTCAGGTCAACTCCCTGATGAAATGCTTGCCATAAAAGCATGTTTATAAAATCATTTCTTTAATTTATTTTTGTGAAATGAAAAGGGGGAAAAAACAAACGTATTGTAATGAAGAAGTTGAGAGACACCAGAACAAACTTTTCAGTAGGCTAACATTTCCCTATTAAAAATAATTTTTACGTAATCAGAAACCAACATTGAGGTTTTCAGTAGGCGTTAGCCGTCTAGATCGACAAAAACTTAAAGTATATCACACTGTATACCGTATTTTTTAGACTATAAGGCGCACTTAAAATCCTTAAATTTTCTCAAAACTTTATGATGCGCCTTACAAACCGCTGCACCTTCTATATGATTAAAGTCGTGCTTACTGATTGATTTCATGTGGTAAATGCACTCAAAAATTTGTTTAAATGTGTAAGTACCACTTTGGTGATCCATAAAGCCGCTCCGCTCAATGGATATTCAGAGCATTATGGTACACTGTGTCACTACCAAGACTGCCTGACTGTCATGTTTAAACTAGAAGTGCATTCATGTAAGGCAGCCCATGCCCCCGGAGTACGAGCTAGCAACAATAAACCTAGTAAGTTAATTCTATATAAAAGTTACATTTATTTTGGCCTTATGTTAGAAACAGGGCAGTGATAGAAATGGAGAGGTCTCACCCCTCAGGAGAGAGCGGAGTACGCGAAGGGGCAGAGTGATATTACACACTTGGGAAGAATATTTAGTGCGCCTTATAATCCAGTGCACCTTATGGTCAGAAAAATATGGTCTAAAAAAAAAAAAATCTAAATAATGGGCTGCACAGTAGGTAGCGCTGTTGCCTTGCAGCAAGAAGGTCCTGGGTTCGAGTTCTGCACGCATGTTCTCCCTGTGCATGCGTGCGTTCTCTCCGGGTACTCTGGCTTCCTCCCACAGTCCAAAAACATGACCGTTAGGTTAATTGGCCTCTCTAAATTTGTGAGAATGTTGTTCGTCTCGGTGTTGCCCTGCGATAGACTGCTGACCTGTACCAGGGTGTACCCCTCCTCTCGCCCATTGACAGCTGGAGATAGGCACCAGCACCCCTCGTGACACAAAGCATGCTAGAAAATGGATGGAAATCTAAATAATTAGAACGGTTTCCGCTACATGTAAATGAGCATGGCATACTGCCACAGCAAAATAAAAGCCGCCACACCTTCAGAATAAAGTAAAAAAATATATATATATTAAAACAATGTAAAGCACATGAGATACATTTACCATGTATTATGTATAGCCTATATTTGTGCACTTACGCCAACCATAATAAGAGTTTGAAATGAATTTAAATATTACAAAATGTTAAAATGTATTTTATTTTGAAAAATCAACACCA
The DNA here is from genome assembly GCA_037039145.1 of Fundulus diaphanus. Taxonomy (NCBI): domain Eukaryota; kingdom Metazoa; phylum Chordata; class Actinopteri; order Cyprinodontiformes; family Fundulidae; genus Fundulus; species Fundulus diaphanus. Next base: position 20,287,472 of record CM073130.1, on the reverse strand, counting down.
CCTCTCAGGAGGGAAGGAGACAACAGTCTAGTGTTGCCCTTTTAGCGTCTTTTGAGACCTCTCCAGCAATTTCCTTTCAAAAAGCGACTAGTAACAAGTCTAGCTAGTATTTCTGTGTTAAATGGCGGCTTTACGTGAAAGCACTAAACGTTTTGTAGTCGAGGCAGCAGCGACAGCTGGTATGAGCTAGCTCCTACCTCCCTCAGCGTTGTCTCACAGGCACACCACAGCTGCTGCTGCCTCGTCCCGAAAGCCCCACAGCAGTCAGAGCAAAGAAAGCAGAGAGGAGTTTTTAAAGTTGTCTTTTTTTTTTTGTCTCTGAAGCTATTGCACTAAAATAAGTCCCTGAACTTGATTCTCACACTCATATTCACCTCATTCACTTTGTGTGCCTCTGATAACTGCCTTTTTGGTACCATTTGTTTAATGCAGCATGGATTCAGGCAATGTAATAAAATTCTTAAATTGTTCCATAAAAGGTCATTTGTAGTGTCAAACACATCTAATCACCTTTTTGTTTTTTTTGCCTGGGTCACAAATGTATGAACAAATATTCTGATTAAAAGATGACGTCATCCCCCCACCCCGGTTTTAAAAAAAATCCTAGAGGGAACACTGATTAGAGTTTCCCTTTTGATTTGAGAAATAATTGAGCTTTTCAAAAATATTATAGTATATATGCATTTGTTTCATGGAGAAAAAAAATTAACCCTGTTAGGAAATATGGCTTACAGCAAACGTGACGTAAGACAAAGCTGCCGTACCTATAAACATGGCAGCTGCAGCTCTGACTTCAGGCCAGTTGCTCTTGAAGAATTGGATGACTGAGATGTGGTAGAAGTTCAGCATGCCGGGGAAGTCCTGAATCTACAACCAACAAAACAAGCATTGATCAATAAAACAAGAACGACCGCATCTTCTGCTGCTACACGTTAAAATGGAGCCATTACTGTAACAAGAACTCCTTGTAGGTGACTTAAGGGAATGTTCAGCGAAAATCAGCACTTTTCCAGGTACCTTTGATGTTTTATATATAGAAACACAAACATTTCTTCATAAAAGAGGCACAAGACTGTCTCACCAGGTACTTTGTGAGGTCGTTGATGAACTCTCCATAGTGCAAACTCTTGTCTTCATGTAGGTGATTCTGAAACATGGTGGTGATCTGCTCCGATCCAACAACAGGAGCACACACTCGCATTGCGTATTTACATGCCTGAAAAAGTTGACATCAATGGAAACGCCATCATTAAACTTTAAAGCAGACTTACAACAGATGAGAACCATGTATAAAAAGCTTAAAAGAGCTGCGTCCAATAGTCGTGTGTCCTCCTGTACCTTGACCACTTCTGTGTTTGGGTCCACCAGGTGCAACAGTAAGCTGACCAGGACATTATGGATCTGGTCTTTGAATACCGGCTCCCCTGAGCCGAACTTGGACAGGTTGCCCATTAGAAGGATGGAAGCACAGCGGATGTCATCGTTGTCCTGCACACACACAGGGTCAGGCGGCGCGTTAACATCATACATTTGAATGTAAGCTGAAATGTCCTCAGGTCTGAAAACCTCAACGAACACAGTTGACCTTACAGGAATTATTATGCGTTATGAGATGGGAAATATGAGATATTTTAAAACAAAATAAAGAACAAGTCTTTTGAAGCAAGCAGGATTTTTCCTCCACTGAATAAGTAACAATTTCCTGGCAAAAATTACTCCTTAATTCACAACTTGATTATTTAGGCCTAGTACCAAATGTTGGAGCTTCTCGGCTTAGTTTCATGATTGGCCTGCATCGTTTTTTGTTTTAAATTTTTGTATTGTAGGCCAGTATCTACAATAGAAAATCAGTTGATTGAGCTGAGCTCATCAGAAGACATCAATATCTGACAGCTAAAGGGAGGTTTTTTTTAACAGACAGATGTTTTAAGATGTACTATAAAAAGGATTTAAAGCAAAAACTACACAGGCCAACTTCTGCTTAAAACTGAGTTAATAACAATAACAGAATGAACCATATACAGTGTGTGGCATTACAGAGGCACAATACATTGAATTGCAATCATTATTATTGCATTATCATTATGAAGTGTAATATTGCAAAAAACTGCTTGGATGGCATATTTGCAATCACACACATAGCAGTAACATTTGGGGAACTGGGTGAACCTCTTTTGAGCAATTTCATAAAGTATTTTTTGATCAACACCCAACTTACACTTTCTAAGAAAGGTTTGATCTTCATGAAGATGTAGACCACCAGTAAGTGGACATTCTTCTTGTCCAAGTGGAGAAGAACTTTAGACAGACCAGACATGGCTTCAAGGGTAATCAGTTTACCTGAAAAACACAACACAAATAAATAAATATCCAGCTTCCATCCATGATGGCCTCAATAAAACTACCCCTTACTGAAACTTTGCTGTTCCTGCTCACTTACCCGGATCATCTTTCTCCTCCATTCCTGAGCTCATGGCTGCAAGCAGCTCCTTGGCGTATTTATTGACCTAAAAGGGGAAAGCAAGGCACGAGTAAACCCACAGCAACCTTGCAGGCCATACGGTAGCCTGGCTGACCTTACTTATGTTTGTGCACCTTTTCTGGCGATCCCACTGCTATGTTGCCCAGTCCTCGCACAGCCAACATGCGAACCGTGCAGCAGGGATCTGATATCCTCTCCATCATGTTGTTCATCAACACGTCTATCAACATCAACTCGGTCACCACATGATGGTTCAACAGCTGCACTCACCAGAGAGAAAAATAATCAGGTTTTCATCCGAGACTGAATAAAAGGTGTTTAGTTTCCTTTGGGATTATCCCTCATCCTCGTGAAAAACATCTGTGGTCCAAGTTAGGAAGATAAGAGCTGGGGGTACTTTTTGTTTGAGTAAAGCACAGTTTCCTCACCTCAGCAAAGAAAGTGGTGACCGTAATTCTTTGACATTCATAGATGTTGTTCAGGGACGGACAAAGGCTCTCTACGATCGCAGGCAACCTGGGACCAGCATGCTTAGCCAAGGCTCTAAAAACAAGATAAAACATAACCAAAGCAATTACGGAATATAGTCAGCAAAAAAAGACCTGCTTTTACATCTGTATCCTCTTCATAACCATTTATAGTAAAGGTTGAAATTTAAAAACAGTCCTTAAAGGAGAATCAAGTAATAATGACACCTAGTGTTTCAAATCGGAACAACAGAAAACAGAGCGCCCCCCCCCCCCCCGTAATTATTTTCATTTGTCTTTTCCTCGCCCACATAGCTTTGGTCTGTGTGTGCTTACCTTGCTAATAGCGTTACTCCTGTAATGTGAGTATTTTGCTCCTTCATTGCATCCCAGGCATCATCTTCATCCAGTCGTTTCATCACCTCATCCAACTGAGCGCGTGCCAGCAGGATTCTCAGAGCCTCAGCTGCAACCCTGAAACAGAATAAAACAAAAACGTTTTCACTGAACTGAAAATGATCCAACCCGACTGTAGCAGCAAGTGGCTCTTTAGCCCGTCCGCAGCGCCTCTGCATGACTTTGGCTCAAACGTAAACAGAAATGAGATTTTTTTTTTCTCTTTTTTTTATTATGTGTAACCAACAGAAAAGGACACTTTCGTGAATTCTCTCTTTTTATTTAATGTCTGCATAAAACTTTTCACATCAGAATGGTGAGCAAATTCAATATAAGGAATATAAAAAAAAAAAAAAAATATGAACCACAGTGTATATACACAAAAATAAAAAATAATTCTATATAATAGCAACAAGAAAGGGTAGTTCGACTTTATATTTGGACAAGTTTTATTTATCTGGAGAAAATTGGCTCTTTGGAGTCATCAGAAAGTTAGCAGTTATCACTTTTCTAATGGTTGCAGATCCCTGAAATAAACAAACAGACAAAAAAAGAATAATCTAAAGATCCATACCCTGCTACATGCAGGGAGATAGAGTGTTTCTGAGTGTTGTTCCTTGGTGGCATGACTCCGACGCTCGCTCCCAGCCTGACGGTCAGACAGGAGAAGAGCTGAGGAAACAGGCTGACTGCTGGCTCCTGACTCTGACCATTTAACAACAGCTCCTTCAGACCACACGTCATCTGAAAACAAAGAGCACACGTCCCACCAAGGTGTTGATACATTAGCTGCGCCTTCTACCCATCAGGTTGACCACCTTCTGCTCTACACTAGATTTAGTTTCACACCAGTAGTTCACTGGAGGACAAAAAAACAACATATTATACCTTATAAGAGATATTAGCTAAATCTATTTTATATAAGTATGCCTGAATGTCTGACTTACAGCCAGTGGCTGATTGGTGGCCACTTTTGTCATGCCTCCCCTCATCATTGACTCCTTCTTGTCAACATAGGGAGCCGTGATGGCAAGCTTCTCCATCACCATCTCTATGATCTGATTGGCTACAATGGGATCTGCTCCCAGAGCCATCCACATCTCACTGGTCCAGCTAAAGAAACAAAAACATTTAGTGCTGGTCGATTAATTCAATTAGATGATAAAAGAAGTCCAAGGAATACAATGTAAAAACATATTAAGAAGACTAAAGTAGTTTGAGAAAACATTTTGTCGCTGGTAGTGTTGCGTACCTATCATAGGGAAGTGGTTGGTTGACTAAAGTATTAATGACAGTCTGCAGATGCTGAGAAGCCAGGATCAGCACAGTCTGTCCCACTGCTACTCTCACCTTTACATAGAAAAACAATACAGCACAATAAAGATAGCAGAATTATGACTTAGGATGTTGAGCACAGAACACGCTATATTAGGAGGCTGCATTACTCAAACACTAGGTACATCACTTCAAAATAATTACTCGACGAGTTACTTTTGCCAGACTAAAACTGTTAATCCTAAATTGAAATCATATGAACTACACAAGGAAATAAAAAATAAACGTGGTATAAGTTGTACCTGGTCCTCTGTAACGCTTTGCAGACGAACATGCAGAACCTCCAACATCTCTGGGACCTGCAAAGCCAGCACACACCACGCATTACCACACCAGATCATTTCAGGCCCCGGCAGCCCTCATGTGGCTGAGCACGCGTGTGTGTCTGTGTGTTACCAGGTCTTGTAGTCCGGCTCCCCTGTTTTTCAGCATTGTATTTAAGATGACGGATGAAGCTCTGCAGCAGTTTGTTTGACTGTCCACCAGCCCTTCAAACAACATGAAGACCAGCGTTGTCAGCTGCTGCTGAGGCAGACGCTTACTCATCACCTGACACAGGCAGGGGAAGATGCTGTTACGCACCGCTGTGCTTTGCTGGTTCCTATCACACTTATTACCTTTGCAAATACAACTGACTTTATGATGAAGCGGTGCTAAAACGTTCTAATAAAGATGAGGCCAAGAAAGTGGGACAAACATTGCTTTGAAAATGTATCCATACCAATTTCTTTCCCCCTATATTGGCTTTATGACATTACAATCACAAATGCCTGTGTGCTTTATTGTGATTTTGTGTGATAGACCAACAGAAAGTAATGTATTGTTGCAAAACGGAAAGAAGAAATAATTTACAATTTACAACTAAACAATCTGAAAAAAGCAATTGTATTCAGCCCCCTTAATTAATTAAATCCAGTCAAGTTACATTCCAAGCCAGAAATGGTAACCCACCTTTGTGAGCTCTGAACAGGTCTTGTAAAGGACTGAATGGTCAGGATTTTCTAGAGCTTCTTTTAAAGATAGCAGACTTTCAACAGCTTCGTCTTTATAATCCAATGAGAATCCTGGAAGACAGAAAAACAAATCTAAGTGTGCAAACATTTCGTCGGCTACACACAGTATATCCCGTACGACATGTGACTTAAGAGTTGATTTTAACCTCCGTAAAACCTTTGTAAAGCTGTCCCATATTATAAGGGTCCTGTGTGACTACCTTCATATCGCAGCTGTATACAAAGTAGTGTGTAGATGCAGTTGACAGCAGCCGCCCGTACAGCCGGCTGAGGGTCGGAGCAGCGGGGAGACAGCCGACCCAGCAGCGCTCCAAGGTTGTGGAACGACACCATGCTCTGCCAACACGACAACCAAAATGAAACAAGCGGCACAGATAATAGTACAAGCAAACAAAGAGCAGAGATATTCGAACAGACATCGACAATAGAGTTCATTGTTGCGCCTAAAATCTGTGGGCCGTGCCACTGAAGGCATAAGAAAAGTCTAAATAAATAGTGGACAATTTAAAACTGATGAAAAAGTTTGAACATATCTGTGTTCCCAGGTCTGTGTACCTTCACATTCAGGCTCCCCAGATAGAAAGCCAGTAGATTAGAGGTGGCCGTGATGGCCCTCTCCCTCTCATGGTCGTGTACAGAGCTCAGCCATGATTCAATGTGCTGCAACGAGGGAAACCAGAAATGAAGCACAGGTCAGATGATTTGAAGATGAAGTCTACATAAAAAACAATACATCGAGATGAGGCTGTAACCCAAACTGAACTTATAGGTAAACGTACAACAGAAGGAGGATGATTTATCACCTGCTTGACAGACTGGCTATAATAAGTGTTAGGTTTCCTCTTTACATGCAATTGTATCATCTAACTAAGGGTAAGAGCGACCATTTATTCGAGAAGCATTTCGTGGATAAAAGAACAAACACACCCGAAGGATGCATACATGGACGAGGTTAAGCTGTACTGATAAGCTGATCAGGGTAAAACATCAGACTTCACCTTGAAGATACTCTGCAAGCCATCAGGACTGGGATCCCTGGCCAGAACGCTCCTCAGAAGCTTCTGCAAAGCACCCAATGTGTCGTTGTACAAAGCCTAGAGGGATCAGACAGAGTATTTTCCTTTGACTACAGCTTTAAGAAAGGACATGATTAGTACACACGGCTGTCAAAATGTGAAGCAGCACCTAAGCAGTATGTGTTTGCGTGGACGTGTCATCTGCAAGTCACCTTTCTCTGCTTGGGGTCGAGGTTTTCCTCGTCCTTCGTTTTCTCTGGGGTGTGTGTGTCGGGTGGCAGAGAAAAAACTCCGTTCACACACACCTTTAGCAAGTCAAAGCTCTCGTTCTCGCTTAGCGGAGGGTCCAGGGGCCTGAGGCATTTACAGTTAAAGATTAAACTCCAGAAACACAGAGGAAATCCAGTGCAACCACCCAGGGGCTGGGCGAGATGACTAGATTAGATAGTGAAGGCTTAGAAATTGGTAACGAGCTACCCAGGCAGAAAGAGCGTGGGTTTGTCTGTGAGGGACATTCTATATATTTTACTTCTGTGCTTCTGCTTAGACATTTCAGTTTTATTTCCTCATTTTTTCCTGCAGCTTCTTAAAGCAACTCCTATAGAAGGAGACAACTGATTACCTGCTCTAAAAAAAACAACATGGTAATAATATGGTTATTATTACAGCTGGATCTCTTGATTGATCAAACGATTCATGTCACACGTACTGCCGCAGAGATTAACAGACGACGGTGGAAGGAGCGCTTGGATATTTTAATCACCATAGGGCAGTAAGTGTTTAAATAGGGCTGGACAATAATTCAATAACAATATATATTGATAAATAAACGTATATCGATGATATACTGAATAACAGTTTTCCTTCTTTTTGCATTCTGGCCCATCATGTAGGTTAATATTACATTCATCACATCCTTCCAGCCAATCACAACGCAGACCCAGGAACCTTCGTCACCAAGCCCCGCCCCCTTCAAAGAGTTCAGAGAGCACGCGTTCTCTTTTCTTTTTTAAAAACTTGCAGTATTGGTAAAAAGTTGGTTGAATAAAGGGTTGAGTTTGAATTCAGTGTTTGTGTGTTCTTGATCTAAAAATTTGTTGTTAAGCAACAGCATAAAATGACCAGGGCTGCACTTAAAATATACGTTTTGAATTTGTTGACAATTATCAATATCGAACGATATGACTTCTATTTTATCGATACGCTTTTTTTCTATATAGTCCAACACCATGTTTAAAGCTTCTCTCCTCTGGCCTTTGGGATACATGTTTTTGCCACAGTCACACCTGAATTGCCTCATTGTGGGACAATAAAGGTATTTCTATCTGACATCAATCAGGTTGCACCCGAGACTGTCCTCCGTGGGTTAGGAGCTATTTAATTATTTTATTTATTTTCATCAATTTATGTGGCATCCTTTTGTTCCCATTATCCATGTCAGTACGGATATCCAGCAGGATTTATTGTCCCAGTTGAGATCTGATGTGTTTTCAAAGTGATCCCTTAACTTTTTAAGCCGTATATAAAGCACTCTGTGCTTCAACGTTCCAGTCTGCTAATAAAAACAATGAATGTTGGCTGCATTTTGTGCCCGGGTTGCTGACAGCAATAAATCCTTGACAGATTTGTTCTGCGAGAGGTACTCCGAGTGCTCGCGAGAGAGATAAAATTATTAAAAATACCATAACTAGTTTAACTACGGTATTGATATTAATCTAATTTATGATGAACTTAACTAATAAAGTGATGAATTTGCAAAAATTATTCATACAACCCCCCCCCCCACAAAAAAAAAGAACGTTATGTAATATTTTTGCCATATCGCCCAGCACTACAACCACCTGGAAAAAGTAGAGCAGTGAAATGAAGGATACATCAGGTTGGCGCAGGTGGTCAGCACCAGGGGGCGTAAGGGAGTCCTTAATGAATCAGAGGGCTCAGACTTCATAAAATCCTGATCGATGCAATCAGACATGAAGGAAAAAATATCAAAGGGAATATTACAAACTGATGAATTTCTACAATATGTGACGCAACTACACATTTGTTTGTAATCACACTGACCAGCATAACAGTGATGAGCTCCTGTTTGCGGGAGAAGATGTAGCCTTGTTTCTTCACACACCTACTGATGGCTTTGGCTATGAGCCCGACACTCTGGATCAAACTAAGCTTCATGGTCAGGTCCTGAATCAAGGCAAACACAAAGGACCAAAAACACAGGAATAAAATACAAGAACTACTCACACAAATGGGTTTTAATTCTGATAATGGTGAATGCAATCAAAAATGACTTTTATGGAAAAGCACCCAGCAAAGCAACAATTTTAATCAATCCAAAAATGCCACTGTGGATTGATCCTCCATGCTTAAGGATGGAGAGAAATCTGGAATCACAGTCGCAGGATTAGAAGTGATTTGTGAAAACAGCAGACCAACTGCAGGCTTCCTGTCTGAAAAGCATCAGACGAGTTTAAAGCCTTTGAGAGATTAGAGTTAGAAATTACAAGAGCATTTCACACTGATGGTTAGTCATTGATGAGTGATTTAAGAGCAGTCCACCTTTAAGCAACCACCAAGAAAAACGATGCATAGAATCTAGAGAGTTGGATAAGAGACACATTTAACAAAGACACGAGATATGATCAGTGATGGAGGATGTGGACTTAAAATTGTGTCATGAAATCAGAGCCATTTATTAATGATAAAAAATAAAAATAAACCAGCATTTAAAAGTGTATTGCTTTCACAATTCTTACAGAAAAAAATTTATTCAAAATGATAATGATACAATAATTACCTGACCCTAGTTACGATGTCTGCTTTTTAGCTCAACTCAATCCAAAACAAAATGTTAACTTTTTAAAAATGGAACAATAATGATGTTTGTTTCTTTTGTACAAAATCTAATGTAGAGTTACATATTTTCATTGCATTTCAGTGCATTTAGGTGGATGTTAATTATGCTTGAAAGCCTTCTTCAAGCTTATTATTACTGACACCTGGTGTCATAAAAAATATCTGAGTTAAAAATTCTCTTTAATGTTTGAGAGCAGTAACAATGACAAGAAAAAAGTCAATTTGTAAAAGTAAGGCTACTACAATAGAATATAATGAGAGTGGTGGTACTGGTAAGCGGAAATTATAATACGATAAAAAAAAATAAAAAAATACCCGATACTGAAACAGATTCAAATACGCTCAGTTGGGTGAAACCTGAAAATGTTCCAGAGGTGACAATCGGCCACATTTATGATTCATTATATCAACCTAAGCTGCTCAGAGCCTTTGTTCTCCATCATCATAGCCATCATTCCACCTTAGGATACCAATAATAAGATACAAGCTGGACCTGATTGACCTTAAACTGATTATATCTATAGAAAGTCCACATGATGTGAATGTGCACTCATAATTATTATGGGATCTACAATCAATAGTCATTTTCATAATCTCTGATTCAGTACGTTTGAGTCTAAATACTGTAGAATTTCCCAAAGATGAAGCAGGATCAGCAAAAGCTTGAAGAAAACGCATTTGTTTCATGAAGATCAAGCTGGGTTGTATTGATTTCAGAGCTTTCAGGCAAGTATTTAGCAAAATTACCCGAAGAGGAAAATTTAGATAGAGGAGCAAGAAGAAACAAACAGAAACAAAATCCCTTTGATCCCGTAACAATACCTTCGTCTCTACTTTAATCCCAAGAACCTGTATAGACAGAGGTGACAGCGTAATGAGGTTGTATACAAGTTCTGCACAATTTCTACACATGTAAGGCTGGCACTGATAACAGCACGCAAAAATGTTAAAACAAATAATCAATATGTTCAGCAACCAGGAGTGAGCTATGGCTAAAACGTTACAGGGTCAGAAATTACCCAAAGTGTGATGGGATAAGAAATGCTGAATATCACACAAAGATACCGAAAACAAACTGCCACACCAAAAATAAACCGTTCGTGACATCGTCAACATTATGTTGAGAGATGCCCGTTTTGTTACACATGCTGTTGACTCGTGAATAAGCAGAGTGACAGTCACATGAGAAGGATTAGATGAATAATGGCCGGCGTAGTTTTCATGGAGAGGGAAAAGGGACCTGCAATATCTGCTTAGTTTAAAGTTCAAAGTCCATCTGAATTACTTTGTGGGGCTGGTCAGACATTTTCTATCTGCTACAGGTCGCATTAGTATGTTTGTTTTTTTGCAACAGATATAATTACATCAGTACAAAACTAGTCACTAAATCAGTCTTGCATTTATTACAAGCATGTTCCTAAATCCTCTATAGATCTAGATGTGCTGCCAAGATCATCTGACTAAAGGCCGACATCAGAATTTGACTTGTCTGGTTTACTAACAACACCGACAGTTTGCAGTAAAGCGTCAGATTGATTCAGCAGCTTTGAAGTGATGCGCAGTAGTTCCTACAATAAAGCAACCGTTCCCTGATAATGAATATTGTTGGCGTCACAGTGTGGAAGTCATTTAAATTATCTCTACAGACGGTTGCTTGTGTAATCGCCGCCTCGTTCTCCCAGCTTGCCCGTTACCTTGGTGTTGAAGTGTTTACTGATGCTGCGTAAGATGTCCTGATCAATGCGGTTAAGAATCTTCTCTGAAGGTGCGTTCAGAGCCACGTGGCCGTAGCACAGGATTAATGTGCTCTTCACCTTCTCCACCTCCACTTCATTACGCTCCTGTGGTAGGAAAGCGGAGAGGAAAACTCTTCGCATGAACTCTAACGAAACATTTCCGTACAACACTTTGAGATGTTTAGCAGTTTGTACTTTGAGTAGGTTGAAGATGCTTGGAGACTTCTTAAAGGCATCCGATTTGCCAAACTCGTCTAGCTTGGCTAAGGTTCCCTCTAAATGGCTGTTGGCACACAGACCGACACCCGTGGCAACTCCCTGAGGAGAGAAGGTCAAAGTTAGACTAATGTGAAACGGACAAATGAATGATAGAGCCATCCTCTATGGTTTTACGTTTCTCAGACCTCTCGCTCAATCGCATCGTTGTGTCGCGCTGCGAGGAGAACTTCCTGTAGTTGCTTCTTTACAACCTCCTTATTGAAACACTGCTGGAGAGTCATTCCGATACATCGATACAGGAAGCTCTAAACGAGGTAAAAAAAAAAAAAAGATTTCCAACTTGGTTTTAGACAGTGTACCTTTTGTATCCCTTTCCTTGTCAGTGTTGATCACTTGACACTCATTTTTAGCTCATGACTGTGCAAACCAATATTTCAACCACTTCCTGACCTGTTACACAAGTATGACACCTTAACAAGTCTTGGATAAACATTCAGGTTTTCTAACTTCAACAGTTTGTGCATCCAAGTTCTCCTTATGCAGAAACTTCAGAGACATTATTAGAACTCCTATAAGTATTTAAGGTTGACTTGCATGAGGAGCTACAAGAAAATATATTTACTGCATGCGAGTAGTTTCCCTAAAAATGGAAGTCTCTAAATCCCCAAACTGTTAAACGTTACCTTTTCCTCCAGGTAATTGTTGTACGTAGCGAGGTATCTTGTTGCTTCCGCAGCAAACTGACAAACCCACTTGTCATCATCAATCGCTGTCAAGGTTTTAGACAAGAGCTGGGGGGGGGGGGGGGGGGGGGGGGACAGATTAACTTTTACAATCCAGTATATCATGGTTTAGAAATGTTCAGAATAAAGCAGACAGCCAAATCTCTCTTCCATTACCATCTACTCATAAGCAGAAGACTAATAATTATAACGACCTTAATATTTATTGACAACAAAAACCCACCTCCAGCAGTTTCTCATCCCAGAGCTTCTTATCCAGACTCTCTGCTGTTGACTCTGATAATAAGGACACAAAATCTGAGGACTAGCCAGGCGTGATTATAAAATGTGATGGTACGAGAAGAAAAAGCACGGTAGGCTATAACACTTTCTAGAGACAAATTCATGAAGAAATCATGTTCATACCCTCCAATAGTGAAAGCAGAGGAGGTATTTCTTTCTCCCAGACTGCCTCTGTATTGGGGTGAATGTTGATGCTGAGGATTTGTAGGAGCGAGAGGGATGGGGCCCCATGACCTCTGCTGTTAAAAGGAAATGCAGCGTTGACCTAGAACACATCGACACAGTTCTGTAAAAATAGTTTCAAAGATCTGTAACCGGAATCTTAAACAGAGACGGAGAAAATAAATGAGATATCACAGATAAAGAACTACAAATATCCAGCAATGTTTCACCAGGGTTCAGTCTGCAACACTAATATGCATTGCATTTAATTTTTCCCATTTATCACAATCTGTTCCTCCCTGACTCTTCTACCACTTAGCAATTAGTTTTCTGCTGCCTTCGTTTTACACGGAGAACGCTAAAAAGAAACGCATGCAAATCCTGCTTTTAGCATATGGGCTTATAGTTAATTTGTAGTGTGCAAATTGACTTACCAGCAGTCTGATCATTAGGGTTTGAGGAGATGGGAGATTAACTGGTGGGGAGGAAAAAGAAGAGAAGAATGTGCGAGCATGAAATTCATCATCAGAACAAGACAAACTGTAAAAAAACGGAAAAAAAAAAAAATTTTTGCAACGCTGTTTTCCACATTTGTACATTTTACCCGTGAACAAATGAGTAGGGAAAAATGTACTTCACAAAAGGCACAGCCCAGTTACCGCTACCAAGTTATACCAAGCTATCAAAAAGTTAGAGTCTGAAACCTGCTTTAATTTTCCTCATACTGCTCATATAGGTGAAAGGCCTTTTCCTGAGGTGCCAGAGAACGGCTCTAGGAAAAGCTTTCTTAATTCAATTGAATTTTATTTTATTTATACACTCCTGATCAAAATCTTAAGACCAGTCAAAAATTTGCAAGAATTTGCATTTTGCACTATTGGATCTTAAGAAGGTTCTAAGTAGAGCTTCACAATGTTAAAAGGACAAATCAGTGCAAGAGACAAGAACATTTGAGCAGGGAATTGTCTGAAAACTGCATTTACACTCAAACATGATTTTTTCAGCTAATCAAAAGTTTAAGACCATAGTCTTTAAAAGCCAAAAGCTGTGCAAACATCTGGATTCCATGTCATTTTCTGTGAAGTCTTTACACTGTCAAGACCTCCTGATGGCAAAAGCAAAAAAGCTCACTGACTTTGAACGTGGTAGGATTGTTGAGCTGCATAAGCAAGGCCTCTCACAACGTGCCATCGCTGCTGAGGTTGGACGCAGTAAGACAGTCATTTTGCATTTTTTAAATGATCCTGAGGGTTATGGAACAAAAAAGTCAAGTGGTAGACCCCAAAAAATTTCACCAGCTCTGAGCCGCAGGATCCGATTGGCTGTCCGTCAAGACACGGGACGATCCTCTACCCAAATTAAGGCCATTACTGGTGCTGACTGCAGCCCAATAACCATCAGACGGCATCTGCGAGAGAAGGGCTTCAGAAACAAAAAACGTCTTCAAAGGCCACGTCTTCTTCAACGCCACAGAATTGCCCGTTTGGACTTTGCAAGGATGCACCAAACATGGGACATTGAAAGGTGGAAGAAAGTTGTCTTCTCTGATGAGAAAAAAAATTAACCTTGATGGTCCTGATGGCTTCCAACGTTACTGGCATGACAGGGAGATCCCACCTGAGATGTTTTCTACACGGCACAGTGGTGGGGGCGCCATCATGATTTGGGGTGCGTTTTCCTTCAATGGAACAATGGAGCTTCAGGTTGTGCAGGGGCGTCAAACAGCAGCTGGCTATGTGGAGATGTTGCAGCGGGCATCCCTCATGACTGAGGGCCCTCGTCTGTGTGGTAATGATTGGGTTTTTCAACAGGACAATGCTGCAGTTCACAATGCCCGTCTGACAAAGGAGTTCTTCCAAGAGAAAAACATCACTCTTTTGGACCATCCTGCATGTTCCCCGGATCTAAACCCAATTGAGAACATTTGGGGATGGATGGCAAGGGAAGTTTACAAAAATGGACATCAGTTCCAGACAATGGATGCCCTTCGTGAAGCCATCTTCAACACTTGGAGCAACGTTCCCACTAGCCTCCTGGAAACACTGGCATCGAGCATGCCTAAACGATTGTTTGAAGTCATCAACAAGAATGGTGGAGCTACTCATTACTGAGTCCTTTTTTTTGACATTTTGATTTCTGTTTTGGGGGGTTTTCGGGTTTTTTTGAGCTATGGTCTTAAACTTTTGATCAGCTGAAAAAATCATGTTTGAGTATAAATGCAGTTTTCAGACAATTCCCTGCTCAAATGTTCTTGTCTCTTGCACTGATTTGTCCTTTTAACACTGTGAAGCTCTACTTAGAACCTTCTTAAGATCCAATAGTGCAAAATGCTAATTCTTGCAAATTTTTGACTGGTCTTAAGATTTTGATCAGGAGTGTATAGCGCTAATTCACATCACATGTCATCTCAAAAGACTTTACAAAGTCAAATTCAATCAAATCATCCCGCTATATGGAGAATAATGTTAGCCAGCGCTGCCCCTCCCCCACGTGTTACTGCATACTGCCCATGGACTGGCTAAAAGAGGGCTACTACATGTTCACCTCACAAGAAATACCAACTTAGCTGTTTGTAAATATCTATCATTAAAAAAAGCAACAACACACAGATAGTAATGGTTTAGAAACCAATGGAGCGCCCCTATACTCTTAACAAGGGAACGCTGTTTGAAAACTGATGTTAGGGAGCTACAAGCAGCATGGTTGTTAAGCAGTCAACTACAAACTGCTACCTGCAGATAGCCCAGCTAATTAACCAAGGAATAAACTGCATGGTAGACTTACAGTGTTACTCTGTAAAAAGCAAAAGTCAATTTTCTTTAGTCTGAGCAAAATAACTATAAATACTTTTCACAGATAACATGAAAGCTGTAAAAAGCTATATCACTTTAAAAGTAGTATAAACAATGATTGCCTTTCTGATTTAAATAAAAGCATAAGGAGTACATTTTGTTTTAAGAGTTTTGTGTGAATCCCATGGCACGGTGGTCTTTTTACTCAACATTATCATACTGCAAGACTCTCATATTGACCCATGCTGGTTTCACACTCTAAAGAACATTGGCACCGATCGGTGAACTCCTTATACGAACCCTCCTGTGTGAAATCTATCTTGAAACTGGGCTCCTGGTTGGTTTTCTTCTTGTTCCCCAACACTATGAGACTCTTACAGAGAGGAGTAGTGGCATTGCTGTACTGTGAAGGTGTCAGGTAGTACAGCAGCTTGGGCCAAAGCACCTTCAAACAAAAGAAAACATAAAATAAGAATATGAGCACTTATTATCTATGAAGACATCAGACAGAGAGCCAGATGGGAGAAGAAGCAGACATTTACATCAGCTAGTCGGCCAACGGTGGTGGTTAGGAGATGGAGGGTGCTGTCACACATTGTCCTTAGTGCTTCATTAGTCACCTCCTCTGGATCAGAAGTGGGTCTTTGGTGGGACTTTGAGACATGCAGGAACAAATAGTAATCAGGAAACATTTTACTTTCAATATCATCAATGGTGCAAAAAAAATTACTATGAGAAATCTTTATGAGCAAGCTCTACCTAGACATTGTTAATTAGTTAGCTTCTGCAGTCATTAAGCTAATTAGGTCCATTTTTTATCTCCTACCATCTGGATCTCTTATATATGCCTCAAATGAATTTGTTGCTTTATCTTATTGCCTGTGTCTGCTGGCAAATCTCCTGTCTTCGGTTTTGTGCCAAACCAGCTTTGGTTGAACTCAAAACCTCCACACAATTATATAGATAAATTACCTATTTTGATCCATTAACTTCCACTCCAAATACAATTAAGTACACAGAATGTAGTTTGAAGTTTTTTTTTTACCTGGTAGGTGTCATGTAGAGCACAGTTTTGAACTATGAAGCGGACCAGTAATTCCCCTCCCTCCAATTCCAGGTAACCGTGATGAGCCATGGCGCTGATTACCTGCACCACACGCTTCTTCACCTGTCACACAGACACATCAGATACAATGCAATAAACAGCAATGGGATTATTTTTTTTAACCTCCGTGTAAAACACTGCAGCATTTATAGATTTTTTTTTTTACATCACAATTTCATATTCTTCCATTCTCAGGGCTTTTTAAAATTAAAGAACATTTGTAAAAAGGGCTATCCACTGGATGCTGGAGATTTCTACAATCATCAAGGTCCATAAATGGAACAAAGTGATGGACAGGTGTCCAGATAGGTCAATGGATGGATGGATGGATGGATGGATGGATGGATGAATGAGTGAGTTGATGGACAGACAGCTTAATGGAAAATGGACAGAAGAACACACAAATGGGTGGATAGATGGACTGATTGAAAAGCTTCATGGATAAAAGGATGAACAGAGGGATTGATAGATGAACAGATGGAGAGATGAATGGAAGCATGGGTGGATGGACAGACTGATGGACGAGTGAATGGACACAGAGATAGACGGACAGGGTGATAAACGGATGAACTGATGGGTGGAGGTGCATCTTTCCTATAATCTTAATGGAGAAACCTATACTTCCAACTATGGGTAAACGAATAGAATCTAGAAATAAAAGTATTTTTTAATACTTTATTTTCTGTTTTCATAGTCATGCAGATCTGGAAAATACCTCAAACTCCATATTTTCCCAGCCTGAATAAGAACCCTGATACTGAGAAAAACAGGGTGAAATGACTCTTCCTTTGCATCAATATGGACGTTACCTTGTTGCTGTGGTCGGCCATTGGCTGTCTAATACTGGCCAGGATAAGAAGCTTTTTGCTCTCCATTGTAGAAGCTGAAACACACATGCACAAAATTATGAATAAAAAGGTGTATTAAGTCAGAACTGAAATAAATGGTGTGCGATTGCAGCATTTTCCCTCACAAGAGGAGTTTATGAGGTGACGAAGCACTGCCAGGGAGCCCATCCTGCTTCGTTCGTTGCTGTTCTCCAACTTCTGCAGAACATACATAACCAGACGGTCTGGAAAAGAGTTGGCTAGACGGAGAGGAGAGCAGGAGCAAACAAATTAATGAAAATCTGAGATGAACAAGTTGATATAAAACATTTAAAATTAAAAACAACAAGTTAAAACTGGAAAAACAAGCTAGGAAGTAGGGGGAGGATGAAGTTGTGAATCATCTTTCCCAGTTAACAAGATTATGTGGAGGAGGAGTCCGAGCCTAACGCGCTAATGCATGATCTCATTACTGCACTTGTGACTCCATAGAGTTACATCTGATAGATCGGCCAGTTGAATGAGGGGTGAATGTTAACAAACATCTAATACGCTCAACCTTTCCATTTTAATGCAGACAATTATAGAAATTAAAATAAAACCAGTACCCAGCAAGCTGAAGCAACGCAAGGCTTCGTTATGGTTCTTGACAGTGGGGGGGTCACCGTAATCAACGGGAGCAGAAACCTGTAGGAGACAAAGGAAAAGTTACTATGATTTCTATAAGAGACATCCATTTAGGTGAGCACCGAGGCTGTAAGGACAGATTATAACTCAACTTTAGTTCAGCGCAACTCATTCAGATCAGAAGCATATCTGTAACTGGATTAGCCCCTGTGAACTCAACTATGTACTAATTTGAAATCTTTTTTTTTTTTTTTGGAAAGCTTCAACCTGCCAACACCAATTATAGCCTATTCTGGTTTGTCTTTAACAAAAAAATAAATAAATAAAAAATTTCTCCAACCTTCCTGCTGTGATTGGTCATGAGTTCTTCAAAATAGAAGCAGCGTCTATGCTTGTGCGAGAGAGCATTCTCACACATCTTATATTAGCGCCTGGCTACCATTAATAAAACAGCCGTAGCCGAGCGTATTTAACCTGCCGAATTTAGATTCTCACCTTAACCTAAAAATAGTGTTTAAAAGTCTGAAAACATTAGTAAATATTCCCTGACTGAGCTGAAAGGATAAAACAGAGCAACTTTGCTGTACTACAAACTCAGCCTTCATGTTTTCTGCTTTAAGTCTTGCTCTCTCTTGCAGCCTTTATTTTTAAACGCCTCAAAAACACTGAATATAGGTATATAGGACAAAGGTATATAGGTACTTTTGAGTCTGTGTCACTCATTAACAACTTCTACAGCTGGACTGGAGTGTTATCAATGTGAGCCAAGTAGGCCTCATGTATGATGTGTTCAGTTATTACAAAAACATTTGATTTTTGAGTTTCCAACCAGCCAATCAAGCGTCAAAACTGGATAATGTTGATCTTAAGCTGATTTCTATTTAGATTTTTTTTTAATTATTTATAACAATAACCAAAAGGCACAGAATAAAATAAGTGAATCATTCATTTTTTATGCTTTCTATTCTTTGTAAACTTCTGGTGAAAAACAACTTTGCTATGCAGTGGTAGCAAGCAGATCTCTTGTAAATGAGATCCTGGATGCCAATGCTCAACGTGTAGAAATACAGGTTAAATAAAATAAAATTCTCCAAAGTGCGACTTCACAATGTTTACAGAATTTCTGCACGTCTTTTAAGTCTTTCGTGACACATTTCTACAATAACCAAGCTTTATGCAAGTGTTATCAAAGTCACGAGTCCATGCGAGCACATGACTAGAAAATGTCACACAGCTAAAGACAACCATCAGCTTCACTCAAATTGAAGCTACTGCACTCTAAAGGTGAACCAGGGCAGTTATCCACTTTATGTTAATGTTTAATTCCCAGTAAACACTAAAAAGGTGTTTGTTGGGTTTAAAACAAACAAAGTAATGTCATTTTTAACAGAAACCTTTTTTAACCCAAGATTCCCATTTTATGTGAACTGGAAATGAATTGTTAACATAAAGTGGACAAGCAGGCCTGGTTGTATGTTGAGCTCGTTGCTGGGAGTACCTGCTGATGCAGGGCTAGGAGAAGACCGTCCAGCTGTGTCTCCAGCACTCTGCTGCCGATGCTGACCGAGGCTTCGAGGACTTGGCACAAGCTCTGCTCAGAGCAAAGGGAAAACTCTCAGCCTCAAACTTACTTCAAGATCTTAGCGCTGTAAATACCACACTCACAGGCACTGATCTGAGATCTTAGTTGATAAAACAAGACATTTATAGTTTTTGAAAAGCTGTTTAGAGATGAGAGAAAAAAATATTTTTTTTTGCTCCAGAAAAATATTCAGGAGTAAAGCAATAACGGACCGACGGTTTCCGACTGTACCCACCTTACTGATGACATAGTGCTCGGTGTTTTTCTTGTACAGGGACACGATGGCGGGGATAACTCTGGGGATCTGCTCCTCCAGTTTATCGCTGGCCATCAGATGACACATGGAGCCCACTGCCTCGCCCACTGTCAGCCTCAGCTGGAGGACACACACAGACAGGCAGGATACGAGCTGACAGATGTGACAGAGACTGCGTGACGTACTGGGAGGAAATCAGAAGGGAGCGCCGGGCCAACAGCTAAAATGTTATTCCTAAACTGTACAAGACGAACAAAGTAAATTCAATAAAGCAAAATTAACGCAGGGGGAAAACATCGGCATCTCGCCACTTTACATATCAAGCAGCTACTGACCAAGAACCTAAGAAATTAACTTCTTGGAAGCCTCTAAAATAAACTTTAATGGATCCAACATCGCCTTCAATTAAGGAGCACAGTGGAGGGACTGTTATTCAGTAAAGGCTCTAATGTAGACTCAACAAGCAGTGGATACTTGGGTTTCTGGGGGAAGTTCGTGTCTCTACAGCAGGGATTCCTAAACCATTCTGCCTGCATCCCCAAAAATTACAGTGCCTGGAGAGAGACTTGAGACCCTTTTGGCAGGTGGGATTTTATTTTTTATTTTTCATTTCTGGGATGGGGATTATTAAAATATAAAACCTAAAATTCCATAAAAACTGTAGTATTTTTAAAAAGAACTCTTACAAAAAAAAGTGCAGCCTTCCCCCTGCGTTAAAATTAGGAATATTGAGCATCTTGTACAGTTATACGTTGGAATCGGTTTAACAAATAAGGAAATACGAAATCTTTTTAGCACATCAAAAATATATGACTTTATGCTAACTGTAGGTTTGTCGGTGGACTTGCTAAACTGTCTGCATTGATCTAGAGTATCTTTACCTTGGGCTCTCTGCTTTGTAACCAGTTATTGAAGAGGATGTCAAAAGCCGCGTAGATTTCCCCGGAGAACGTGTCTTTTCTGACTGTGGGATCTGGAGCTTTATCCAGGTTGGCCAAATACTCCAGGATGCTGTCACTGAAATGACACAGCGCTGCACGGAGAGAAGGAAGACAGGGAAACAGAAAAAGAGAGAAGGGAAGACATGAAAAAAGGAAGATAAACAAGAAAATTGTGTTTTTCTTATTTTTTAAGCTGTAACTTGGTTTTACATCATTATTACACAGTACATCACTGAACAAATCCTTTAATTAATAGCTAATAGAAACATGACAGAGGGACATTTTAAAGGGATGTCAGCAGAGGAAAGAGCGGGGGCTTCTTACCAGAGGAAAAGACCCACTTCATGTTGTCCTGTTTGGCCATGCCCAGCATTGGCAACATGGTTCCCAGGATGGCATTCAGGAACGGTACCATCCCATAAACTACAAAACACAAACAATGGGAAATAAGAATGAAGCCACTGCAATGCAGCCGGGTAGGTTGAACTGATTAACAACCTGACTGCAGACTAGTGCTGCCAACAACCAATCAACACTCAGCTGTGAGCCGACTGTTTTTAAATGTACATTATAAATACAAACTATCAACTAATTACATCAGTTTCAGGAGGGGAAAAATTAATCACTCACTTACACAAGTTTAAAATAAATAATCAACGCATTGTTCAAATAAACATAATATGGTTAAGTTTGAACATAAAGGTAAAAATGTCAACTAATTTCAGCAATTTGTCTGAAAAAAAAAACAGTTAATTTACCAATGGTTTAGTTGTAGTTTAGTCTTAATGGTAAAAGTTAGTCATAAATTCTAGATTTTTCTTTATGTAATCCAGTTCAAACGTTATAGAGTGTGCCATTTGTAGAAGGTAGAAATATTTTTTTTAGATTAAAGCTAACATTCAAAGTCATTTCCAAACCCATTTGTATTACCCAAATGAGTAATAGAAAAAATAAAAACAGTCACCCCTATCCAACTAAATATTTGAACTGAGATATTCACTTATGGGATAAAATCTCATAAGCTTTTTTAAATAAATCTCTTTATTTTAGGCGGAGAGGAAAGAAATAATCTAGTTTGTCCAAATTGTGTCAACATGTCCCTTAGTTGGTCTGATAAATCCTGTAGTCTGTGGTCCCTCAGCTGGTCCCCCTGTTCAGAGTGAGCTCCTCAGACTTTCACTAGTGAAGCAATGCTGTGCTGAAACCAGTCCGTCCGTGTGAACTCTACATCTTTGCACAACTTTTTGAAGTCTTCACAGATTTTGAAGTGTGTTCCTAGCTTAAGTCATTTTGGGTAAAAAAAACTATTGCAATTTATTTACAATATATCTGTTCTTGCAGAAAGGTTAAACAATATTTAATAAGTTCTTCAATCGAACTCAGACATTTACTTTTCAATGGCCGGATCGTTTCTCAATCGGTGGATCCTCATGCCTGTGGAAATCGGCTCATTCAAATGGACGAGTAAAAAAAAACAAAAAAAAAAAAACGAACAAACCTGTCAGTAAATTTCTGAGCAGGTTTAACAGGTTCCTGTTTTTTTTTTTCTTCCTAACAGTCACTCAATACTTTCATGCCAAAGTTGTGGCTTCCTGGTCAGCGGCTGGCGAGTTATTTCACGTGGGCCTCTCAGTGGCGGTTACCTCTTTACGGACTGAAATGTTTCTTCCCCTTTTTGTTTCTCACCGTTGGAGTCAGAAAGGTTGGCCAGTGTTTGGACCACGAAGAAGTGAGGCAGCACGCCTGGCTGGAACTTGCTTAGTATCTCCTCCATGATGTCATTGATGTATTTGTTTCCCACAGCAACCAAGATGTTACCGGCTGCCTGCTGCCAGTCAGGGATGACTTCCTTAGACAACCAAGAGGGAACGACACCAATAAAACATTAGGGCCAGAATGTAAATGTTGCTTCCTCTGTGTTATTTTGAAGAAATAAAAGGAGCCATCATTTCACCTTGGATCTGGTCATTTCGTCCGAAGCTAGGGAGATAATGCTCTTTATCCTGGGAGCACTGATCTCCTCGATCCTGCAGCCAACAATCAGCTCAATGGTCTGAAGGATCACAACTCTGTGAGTCACTACCAGCTGAGAGAGGAAAACAGAGGACGAGCAGATTATGGACAAATACGGGAAAAGATTAACCAAAAACACAGGAACAAACCAGATTAAAACGTGAAAAAGCTATGGGGAGTACTACTCTACAATAACTGCTCATCCCTTTAATTAGTTACCACAGTAGGCTGGAAAACCTACACTCAAATTTAAACTTTAGTTGCTGGTTCCTAAATGCACGTCTGCGTTACGGAGTGCTTCAGGTTAAAAAAAAAAAAAAAAAAAAAAAGAGTGTTCTTCTGCCTTATGTGATGTGTCACTCATGTTTTCAAATACATTTCCTTAGTGCAATGTCGCAATGAGGCAAATATGAAAAGATGGGCGGCTGTGGTAGAGTGATAAGATGGGTCAGTATTATACAGCAAGCAGCTGAGTCAGATCACTGAACAGAAGGAAGAATAAGTTGGTAGCAAATAAAACTGGAACCTATAGGTATTTATCTTTTAAAACGCATCCATTTATGTTGATTATTTCATTCCAGTTTACTACTAGGACTGTGTTATAGAGGTCATTTAAATAAAACAAAAG
Organism: Fundulus diaphanus; assembly: GCA_037039145.1. Classification (NCBI taxonomy): domain Eukaryota; kingdom Metazoa; phylum Chordata; class Actinopteri; order Cyprinodontiformes; family Fundulidae; genus Fundulus; species Fundulus diaphanus. The sequence goes on along the minus strand of CM073130.1, from coordinate 20,263,991 downwards.
GGGAAATTATTAACATTTTAAAAATAAAATGAATGATTGTGACACCATGTTAAATCCAAGCCCATTTAGTCTTTCACTCCATCAGGCGTCGTTTCATTTCTGAAGCCCCTTTGATGGTGACACAGACTTGTGTTCCTTTTGAAGCGGCTTTCACACAGTTTCATTTCCTTATTTATAGATCGCTATGCATATCAAAGCAAACATCAGCGCTGACCAGTTTGCAGAAGTCAAGATCCTTAAAACACAAATCAGCATTCTGGTTAGATATTAGCTCCAAAGGAAGTCAGACGAACTTTCACATGACCAACTTTATGATCAAACTGTCAACAATGTAAGGAGGATGGAAAACAATACAACTATATGAACTAACTATTAGCACATCATATCTGAGGGAGTATTTTTAGGAGGCAGAGGCAAAAAGAAGCAGATTTCAGAAACTGGGCCAGGTTTATATAAACCGAGCTGTTCTTAAGTCACCAAGCTGGCGGGAAACAGAGTGGACCGTTTCAGTAAGCTCCAGCTCTCCTGCTACCAAACCTTAAATGGAGCAACTTGTCACAAAGGAAGATGAAGTCCAGTAAAGGAAGTTACACCTCATCTCACCCTGATGCACCCCTTACTAGTCTCCTCAGACAAAATGACATTTTTCTACAATTTCAGACTCCAATCTTTAGGTTCAAACAAACAAACATAAGTCTTTGTGCTGACTAAGATCATTACGGATTATTGTTTTCTCCTGAAAATATATAATTCACCACTATCCAAGTCCTTTGGTCAGGTCATCTTTCAAACCCTTGTAGAGTACTGTTGTGAATTCACCTCAAAGCACCACACAGCCAAAGTGCCTGTAGATGCATTTTTTACACATACGTAAAATTGCTTTGGAATCAGTTTGACCATCTAGTGGTCAGAATTAAGCCAAATTATGCATGATAAACACATAAAGGCAAATGTATAATATGTGTTAAATTCAAATTAACAGTCTCTTTATTTAGAATCTGTTTGATCAGCATGATTTACTATAATTGTAAATAAATTAAGGTGGTATTAAGCAATCTTCTTAGCTCTTTTACTTGCCTAAGCTAAACCATTAAACTGGACCATTTATAGTACAGTAGCATATTCTCTCCTCATCCATGAAATGCTCTGACACCCTGAGGGGTGGCAGCGCCTACAGAAAGTTTTAGAAGTGGTCTGAAACATTGTTTTTACAGAATCTATGTCTCATTTAATTTATGTTTAATGATTACTATTATTGCTATTAATAACTCAAGGCAATACAGGAAAATCATGAGGTTTTACCTTGGGGTGTTTCAGGAGGTAGTCCTGGCACATCGCTAGCACTCTGTCTGGCTGCTGTTTTCCCAAAGTCAACATGGACTTTCTGACCTGATCCTGGACCTCAGAGTCTTTATCATTGGCGGCATCTAGCAGGGCCAGAGTCACCTCTACAGAGGAAAGAAATAACAGGAGAAATTAGTATGTCATTGGCACTTACGTATAGAAAACCAAAGCTAGGATATTCAAATACAAAGTGTTTCAGGCACTTGTGACAAAGAAAGGATTTACGTTCTACGTCTGTGTTGTCCATGGTGGTGATCAGGCAGACGGGCTTCCTGAAGCCAGCGAGGGAAGGTGAGCACAGGTTCCCTGGAGCTGGGAAACAAAACGTTAATTACAATTACTGCATGACATTGTTGGTGAGGATAAGAAATGCATCAATCAGCCTTTTCCAGGCTGAATCTGATTTCCTTTGCAGATTCGATTTTTTCCTCTTAAGGACTACAAGACACAAAAGATAAAGACAAATCCGCTGTACCTTTTGTTCTTAGAGTAGTTCTAAATCAAACAGAAAATGAAGGAACTATAAGATTATCGCCTTACATGCAACAAACATGTCCCCTAACCTGGTTTTATTAAATGCAAACAGTGTTTCCCACATACATGTGGTTGGTTGATGCCTTTACTGACTGAAAATGGAGGAAGTTACTGACCTGGTGATCACCAGTCAGAGCCGATCAATAGAAAACTGGCCGATTCTGATTTCTGGTATATAAATGGATGGTCACCAACCTTGTAAGGACGCACCAAACAGCCTGTCTCACATACAAAAATAAGCTAATCTCTAAGCTTTTACATGTGCAAAAGATTGTTCAAAGCTTGTGCAACTAGTCATTATTTTAATCCGTTTGTAAGAATTGAGAACACGGCAGCAAGTAATGTCATGTTAGCTGATGCATTTGGACAGATTAGCTGTAAAGCAGGCAGGCTGGAGGTAAACTGTGCAGCTACTGATGATCAGAGCCCACCCAGCCGGGTGATGTTTCCACATTATTAAAACCTGCGTGACAGCTCCACACACTCATTGTTGCAAACGATGATTGGAGCTGTTACAGACTGCCTAGACTGATCTGATCGTCAGTCACAGCTGTCACACGAGTTTTCTTCCAAAATCCGTTCAAAACCCCCATGAATTAAGACCCAAGCAGCTCGGACAGTCATTTTCTAGTTGCTGAAGCTTAAACACCCTGACACTACAAGGGAAAAACACGCTGGCCTCCTGGTCAGGAATACAGCAGGAATTACGTCTCTTGGGAAGATATAATTGTTTTGACCCACCACGGTGGTGTTGAATGTGCTGCAGCGACATAACCCGATGACAGAGGCTAGCATGCTAACCTAGCAGTTGCTGCTACGGAAGAAAAGCTAGCCTCCTCAGAGGAGGACAACCAGAATCTTAAATGAGGCTAATTCACACATAACTCACTCACCGACTCCCAGAGAGAGTCCCCAAAGAGAATCCCGTCCTGACACAAGGACAAATCCTTGTGTTGGTTTGACAGAGAGGCAGCGGCAAAATCACGGTGTGCGCAGTGGGTCCTCTCCTGCAGGTGTAAACACGCCTGGTCATGTGCCTCTTGTCAGCAGGCTGGCCGGGGGGCGTTCCCACAGAGAGCCGCCGCTGCCGCCTCCACCGCTGCCACCGCTGCCGCGCTGCCGCTCTGCCGCGCTGCTGCCTCTACCGTATGGCAAGCTGCCGCCTCTACCGCTGCCACCGCTTCCGCTGCCGTTCTGCTCAAATAACGTTACTGCGTACGTCTTTTTTTATCAAACAATAGTTAAAATGCATAGATAGCAGGGACGTGCAGAGACCGTTGGAGGGGCAGGTGCTCAAAGTTAAAAGAGGGCACATGGGCCACGGATTTAAAACACGATACAGAAACATACCTTGCTATACATCCGGCTGAAATGTACCAACCTATACTATGAAGAATGTAACATGGAATCAAGGGTGTAGGTTTAATTTAAACCTAGGGACACTTCATTGGTCTGACATCATTGGTCCTACGCAGTATGCATGCTCCTATTTCTTTATGCTTGACTTGAGCGTCAGGACGCGTTTCTTCTGTCTAAAGAAAAAAGCAGTATTTCTTGCTACATTTATACAAATTTTATAAGCACGACACACACTAGATGCTTTTTGTTAATCTGGTGGCCTAGTGGTTAGAGCATTGAGCTTGGGTCCCAGAGGTTCTGAGTTCAACTCCCACAGACTACCACTCTGGGTCCCTGAGCAAGACCCTTAACCCCCCATTGCTCCCCTGGCACCGCACAGGTAACCTGATTCACGCCAGATCTACGTGAGTTCACTCACATATGTGAGTGAAGCTACGCGGAGCGACATACATCTGCCGTGAGTCAGGTTACCGCACAGTGGCAGCCCAGTGCTCCCCCAGGGGATGGGTAAAGATGCATAAGTGAATTTCTCCATTGTGAGATCAATAAAGTTCAATTATTATTATAAATTATAAAGCAGCTTCCGATCTGATGAACGTTGAATTGGGGCTTTTTTCCCACTTTGAAAAAGTTTGCATTTGAACTTACCAGCAACAGAGACAGATGGTAAAAACTTATCAATTAAACCAAATATATTCAAAATATGTCTGTTATCTAGATATATCCTCTATTTTCTTTTGAAGATATGGAAATGTGGAGAGATAAACCCCACCCTTTTTTTTTAATCTAAGATACTCTGTCTGCATCATAAAACAGCAAAATTATACATTCAAGGGACTGCAAATACATGTACTGTATTTACTCTGCACTGGAAGTAGAAGCATCACTGACACTGACAGCATTTCAAATACTAAATTCAAACTTCAACAAATGTACAACTGGGTTGTAGATGTTCTCCTTAGCCCATTTTATGTAATTTATCTTAACATTCCAAACACATTTCTTACATCATATATCTGAAGTGTAGACAACAGCTTCTCCTTACATACATCCTCTGAGACAACTAATTATTTCCCTAACAATAGTGAGATTTCAATGTTTAAATGTGCAGTAAACCTTTATACATAAGGAGCATGGAGGACCCAATACAGTACTTTGAGTAAGATTAGTGACACTAAAACTGATCTGTTACATGAGTGGTTGTCCATTTCATCACTCAAATGAGAACAACATACTATTGGTATATACTAGTAAGACTATTAAAGAACAGCAGATTAAACGTTAAGATATGTTAAGGCCTATATTAAATACATTTTACGACAACATCAACAGATTAAATCATTTTTACTTTTTTGGTGTACCAAATTACCCTCGTAATGAAGTAATATTTTTTGGGCTAAGCCCCTGATGATAAGAATGTCTAGCTCTGACCCTGGTTTGTATTAATTTACTAATGGACAGTGTGGAAAGCTTTGTACGATAATTATTTGTCGTAATTCTAATTCTAGAAGTAAAAATAGAGAAATAAATAGCACTATCATTTTGTGAAATCCTAATTATGCTATTATAAATAAGCAAAAGTCTAAACAAAATATAGCAGTTGTTTAGGCAGCATATAGTCTTGTTGTGTTGTATATCATGTAAAAGAAATATCACCTGCTATTTATACCTGAACTGCATCAAAGGGTCAACAAAAAATGAAAGCAATAATGACAACGAAATATTGGTAAAAGGGAAACCCTCACCTTTTCTTTTTCAGGCAGCTGTGGCTAAGAATCTGAATTTTTAATAGTCTAAGCTTACAGTCTTTGCTTTTCCATCTTTCCAGCAGTCTTCAGAACTCCTGCCTGGCACAGAATATTTAGTTTTAGAAAACATATTAGGTTTCTGTTGATAAATGCATTCTACTTCAGAATTAGATGCTATTTTGAGATGCTAATGTTGGTTACTTACAAGTTCCATAAATCAAAACTCTCCCGCCTGCTTCTTTACAGAACTGCACTCAGCAGCTTTCACCTATTTTACTGCAGATAATATTTAGTTTCTTAAATGGGACTAGTTTCGTAGCCTAGTATTGATTGTGGTAACCGGCCGCGGTATCCCTGTATGAATCAAAACTGAAATCTCCGCTCCAAGCAAGCACCCACACAGACACACTAGAAAACAGCCAATCAGAAAGAGTGAAGGCGGGATTTAAAGCAGTATAACCAATGACAGTGGAGTTAAACAGCACAGAGCACAGTCAAGTGTGCTGCAGATTTAAAGGGGCAGGACAGACCAGGCAGCGCGAGGCAGTGGAGAAGGGAGCTGCGAGAGGAAAAGTAGGGCAGAGTGAGGGCACGTTATGTGGATCATGTAACCAGCCAGGGTAGATCTAAATTATTATTATTTTGGACATGCATCATGCACACACACACACACCAACAAACACACACACATAAATAATAATAAATAAATAAATAAATAAAAAAAAAAAAAAAAAAAAAAAAAACACTGACAAAAGGGCACTTTGGGCACCAGGGGGCAAAGGGGCAGGTGCTCAAGCCCCCTCCGCCCCCCCCTCTGCACGTCCCTGATAGATAGTAATCCGTTAAAATTAAGATTATAGAATCTTTTGTATTAAAGATACGCACTTTCACTGAAGTAGTACGATATTCTATCAGAATCCATTTCTCGTCACGACGGAGCTGCCACTGTCAAGCGCACGAAAGGAGAGGCTATGAGAAGAAAAATATGATGGAAAAAATATAAAGCTATAAAAATGAATCATATTGTACACACAAAATTGCACATACATTTAAATTTAACTAGATAAAGATTCTTCTGATTCTTCTTTTTCTTTATCTAGTTTTGTAACTTCATATTTCGTTGATTTGCTCATTTGTTATTTGAATATTTGGGACAAAAATATCAAAAATACTTAACAATACACGTGAAAATACTATACAGACCTTTAGTGACAATATTAGTTGGTATAAATAAATAAATATTACATAAATAAATCTTCATGTTTGTTTTTTTAACCAATTTCAGGGAGATGTAACTGGAAAAATCAAACAAGTTTAGATCAGTTCTATTATAAGATATTACTTTTAATCTCTAAACACAAAAAATGGGCTTGATCAGTCTTACGAAACTATGGGACATAAAAAAGTAACAAACAAACAAACAATGAAATTATAAACCAAAGTCTAAAATCCAAAATAAAAGCAACGTTTTGTGGTTCTCTCTTCTTTGCAGCATCATTTTAATACAGCCACATTGGCATGAAAGACCTGGTTACAGCCACACCAGTGTTTCAATTAGATTTAAGTTCTTACTTTGACTAGGTTAATCCAATTCTTTTTTTTTCTATTTTTAGCTTTTCATTGGTAGACTTAAGTGCTTTGGAGCTATGTTTATGTTTATGCATTTGGCAGATGGCTTTATTCCAACGTAACATGAATGAGGAAATAGCAAAGCAGTTAATATCAAAGCTATCAATAAGCTACTTAGAAGGAAGGCCGCTGCAGACATAAAGGGATGTGCAAAACAGGTAGTAGTGCAACGAGAGGGTAAGTTTCTTTTAGATAGACAGGGTTCAGGTAGCGTTTGGTAGGTCATTGCACCAACATGGAACAACACATGGAGGTCTGGATCGTCTCAAGTGTGGTGCAGGCACTCCTAGCTGAGAATCCCTTGACAACCAGAGTGAGCATGCCGTGACCTGCAACATAACGCAAGAGTGCTTGAGCTTTAGGGTCATGAGCAAGACATTCTCCTTCAACATTTCCAGGCATAGAGCAGAAAGTTTCAGAAAGTCATCCAGGTCCTGAAGTATAAACGCTGCCCTAGATCATCCAGCTGTACAGCAAATACAATGCAGAGTTCTTCACAGGTGTCAAAGTCTTACACTCCACACGAAACAGTCCCACAAATGTAAAACTTTAAACACATAAAACAGAAACATACACCTAAATTACAGCAAGAAAAAAATGCTACAGCAAAGTTGAACCTAAATGATTTACTTTTACTGAATGTTTTCCAACATGAAAGCTGGAAGACATTCTATTGCTGCATCATTTTTCATTGTGTCGACTCGGCTGAAGGAAATCCACTCCCTCCAAAGCAAACACTCTGATGAAGAACTTAAAGCAATGCTCAAGGAGCTTTTTATGATTCTTTCATCATCCTTGTGTGTCGCATGACAATGCTTGAGAATTGTGCAACATCACATACAAACAAGAGCATGACAGGAAATCAGGATCAGTCTAGATATCCTCTAATTTCCCCCTTAATGTTCAATCACTACTATTCAGTTTAAAGAAATGTTTAAAAGTTGATCCTAATCCTTGCAAACACTGGAAAAATGTATTATATCAATAATGAGTGAATGAACAAATAAATAAATACTGTGTTTATTTTGAATGGTTTTACAAAGAGAGTGAATACATGTGTAGAAGTTAAACACTCTTCCATCACATTTAGAAACTGTCTCTAACCATCTGCTTGCTCTTTTTTTAACTGTGGAGGAGGATAAAACTAGTAAAGCACCAACGTTTCTTTGGTGCACCTGATGATCAGCGTAAAATTGCAATGTCACATCTCACTCATCTTCTCACCCCCCACCCCCCACACGCACCGCCCATTGTTAAAGTATATCCAGCTTACTCTCACCAGCAGGGTTTAAGTATCCAGAACCCAAAACATTTGCAATGAATATTTGCTCAGTGTTCTTGAGTTTGTGTCTTTGACTACATTAGAAGACTCTACAGGAGGGGTCACCAACCTTTTTGAAACTGAGAGCTACTTCATTGGTGTTGTGTCATATGAAGGGCTACCAGTACTGACCTTTGAACTAGGAGAATTAGAACTCAACTTTATTTAATATAACTTTATGTAATATAAACATGTTTTGAATGCTATTGTTATTTTTAAATCTATGTAAATACAAGTATGATTTAAAAGGAAGAGAAACTGAATAAAATAACATTTTACACGCAGCTCACAGGTGGGTTGTACTACTTTTTGAAGAGGCATGAGGGCAGCAATTATGGTCCTTGGGGGCCACCTGGTGGTGACCCCTGCTCTGCAGTTAATATTCTTCTTTCAGTTTGATTGTATTTTGTCACCCCCTCCTGGACATTTAGGGTGAACAGGACATTTTTTTTCTGTTGTGTCATACATGCAAGCATCTTGCAATAAAAAAAAAAAAACAAGCAGGGTGTTGTCTTGCGGTACTGGGTGCCACCCGTGGCGGTTCCACATTTAATTACTCCCAGGGCGAGAAACCCTCCGAGCATAACATCCCCCCTCCCCCCAACATGTGCAAAACAAACAAAACAAATACAAATATAAATACAAGCTACACCTGAAATGAATCAACCTTTTGCAGCCTATCAGCTAGAAGATGTCAAAAATCCTTGGTTTGGACTGCAATCCTTCAAGGTTTTATATGATTCAATGCAAACAACTATTACCAGCCAAACTCTGCACCTATAACTGACACTGCCTCCTCCTCCTCCTCCTCCTCCTATGAATGGCATTATTCTTTCCCTCTGCGTCAACTCCACGACTGAAACTGGCCTCCTCAGCTACAACTAATAATAACGTCTTATTTAGCCTCCAGCCTGTCGGCCTCTGTGCAGAATGCAGGATTGCAACATCTTCTCACAGCAAGCAGGGCGCCTGCAGCTGCAAAGGGTGCCAATTCCTCACACAGTGATATGATAGATAATGAGAAACCGCTTTTAGGACGCAGATTATTTTTCATTTCTTTCTCTTTTTTTTTTTTTTTTAACAGCTCGTACCGCCCTCTAAGTGTCATTGAAAAAAGTGCCGCCCAGGGCGTCTGCCCGGTTTGCCCGTGCCAAAAACCGCTACTGCGTGCCACCCATGTACTTTGTCCTCGATGTGACCGTCCGGGGCTGGAGCCCTGGCCCTGAACCTTTGCTGTATGTCTGTTAGTCTACTTTTGAATAAAGGCCACTAGTGTCAAAAGCATTAAAAGCACTATTAAAGTAGCAGCATACAAGTAGGTGAGCAGTTTGCTACTCCTTTGTATTCTTTTATAAAAACTGGCAAAGCCCACATATTTTTTTGAATCTCCTGAACTGTAAAAGGTTCTTTTTACTTGGAAATAATAATAATAATATTTCCCTTTATAGTCCCACAGAGAGGAAATTTGTCTCTGCATTTAATTTAACCCATCCCTTCGGGAGCAGTGTGCTGCCAAACAGAGTGGCGCATGGGGAGCAATCTGTGGTCAAGGGTCTAGCCCTGGGCTAAAATAAAAAAAAAAAATTTCTTTTTTGCCTGAAAGGTACGAAGTTGCAAAGATGATTCACATGAGGACCTTATAGTGTGTGGTTCTTTACTGAGATGCTGAGTGAGGTTTCTGAATAATGATGGGATATTACCAATTTTTTTACTTGTATATGTAGGAAAATGTCAGCAACTCATTATGGCATTTGTGCAATTATCTCTGATCCAGGATATGACCATCCCATTTCTGGGGTTGGTCATGTCGTTATCTGAACTGATGCTGCATTTCTGAAATATAGTGAAAATCTTGATAAGGTCTGCTATGTTGCGCCCATGTACTCTTTAAAGTTTGATCTGTTGTTTCAAGAATAATCCTAAAAATGAATTGTACTTATATTCAGTTTCACACAGCACATTTGTACCCAGCTGTTGCCACATCTTAACTTCCTATTTTTGCTCTTGAATTTATTTCTGATTCTGCTAAGTATAGGACACAAGGCTCATGCACATTCACATCTGATTGGAACTCGCCATTTATTTATAGAACGGATTTTATCTATTTCAAAGAGTTCAGACATGAAGAAACAAACTTAATTCACTGTTTACCCCGGTTTGTAAACATGGACAAAGTTTGGTTTTAGCACAAAAAAGTTAAGTATCAGTTATTTCCTAAGGGTTATATCTTCAAAGACCAACATACGCTCAATGTGTTTGGGGGAAGCATTTTAAGTGTCAGTGTTTGTAGTTTATATACAAATGTCGTTGCTGCTACAACCTAAGTAGGGATATTTTAGATATAGTACCTTAGCACTGTAGGAATCATTGGCTAATTTTGTTTCTAGTCAGCACATTGAGCCATGCAATGCCTTGCAGAGCCTATTGAATGTTTTCCAAATATTGTAGAGTTACAACCAGAAACTTTAGAGTTTTTATTTTAAGTGCTAGACACAAAGCTATGCCCAGAAAAGGAAGGAAAACAATACATGGCTTTTCAAAATTATCTAAATGAAAATCAAAAAAGTTTTCAGGCTCCATGGGACAACACCTGAGCCACCTTTCATGCCGTTAGAGCTGCTGGGTTATGTCTTTAACAGCTTTAGATCTTGACTATAAACAGTGGAGGAAATCAGCACATAAACGTCTATAAAGGGTAACTCACCCCCAAATCAACAATTTTTTGCCAATAAACTGTTAACATGGTTGTCTTATAGTACTGTCTACATATCCTGGTCATTAGTTTTGACAAATTAGTGCATATTTCTTGAAATCTTTCTTTTGTGTTTAAAATCTTCACTGTGGCGCCCTCCTAGGGCGGCTGCTGTCTGAAAAAGTGGATCAGACAGCTGCAGCAGATCCAGAACGCTGCTGCCTGCGTCCTCACTGAGACTAAGAAAGTAGAGAACATCACGCCAGTTCTAAAGTCCTTACACTGGCTCCCTGTATCTCAGAGAATAGACTTTAAAATCCTTCTGTTAGTCTATAAATCCCTGAAAGGCTTAGCACCTAAATACATCACAGACTTGTTATCAGTGTATCAACCATCCAGACCACTCAGGTCTTCTGGCTCCAGCCCGCTCTGCATACCTAGAACCAGAACTAAACAAGGAGAAGCAGCATTTAGTTCCTATGCTCCACTTATCTGGAACAAACTTCCAGAAAACTCTAAAAGTGCGGAAAGCCTGAGTTCCTTTAAATCAAGATTAAAAACACATTTGTTTAGGATTGCCTTTGACTGTTCTAGTTAAACTGTTCTACTGAAACATCATTAGTTCAACTTTTTTAGTCCAACTGTTTTTATTTTTCTATTTTGTTTCTACATTTTATTCCTACTTGCTTTTATTCTGTTTTATTTTCCTATATTTTAATCATGCAAAGCACTTTGCATTGTCTCTGTACTGAATTGTGCTTTAAAAATAAATTTGCCTTGCCTTGCCTTAGGGTTAGACGGTTGTCTTGCGTTGAATTTCCAATCCGGATTGCTATTGGTTCAAAAGCTTTGGTGACGTAATTTGGAGAAACTGACATCAGTAGCTCTGCCGCTATTGTATGTGGTAAACCGATTTAACATTTAATCAGTAAGTTTAACTATCTGGAATTACCATTATATCTATAAAGTAATTTGACTAGTCGTAATGTCTCTGTGACTAGCATGATATTTTTTACGATATAGCTAATCTCATTTTGACAAGTCAAACCTAAATTACAGATATCTGTGATGACAAACACATGAATGGCAAAATAGGTTGAATCTTACTATGCAAAACTGTATTACAGATATTAGAGTTTTGAGTAGTCAAAATCTAATCACAGATATTTTGAACAAGAGTTTGGACTGGGCAAAATCATGTTGCAGATATCAGCAATTAATATCCAGTCTAGTGATTAAATGTTAATGGTATTGCCTGTCTCACAGGCAGATAGCTGCTGCCTCGTCCTGAAACTCACCTCCACTGCCTGGGCAGCACCGGCTTCGGGCATTGCTCAGTCAGTGCCTTGAGCCCGCGGCTCAGACTGATAAAGCTCTGGCCCACTGGGCTCCACAAAGCCTCCATCAACCTCCGGTGACATGGAGGGGGAAAATGCTCCACCTTAAAAGACCAAACCGTGGTGTAACTACCAGCATAACTCTGCTCAAGCTCCATGATTCAAATGGTAAATGGTAAATGGCTTGTACTTGTATAGCGCTTTAACTAGTCTTGACGACCTCCAAAGCGCTTTACACTACAGTCAGTCATTCACCCATTCACACACACATTCACACCCTAACGAATTCAATATGGCAAATCAAGCTTGCTCCTGCTTCCCCCCGCCCACTTTGATGGAATTTTTCCAATTTGTCTGGGGGCAGGATTATGCTTATACACGGTGGTGAGCTACACTTTAACAATCATACAAATATTGGTATGTATATAATATAAACTTTATCATTCCCATAGAGGGAAATCATTAGTCTCAGTGCAGATCCAGTAATGTAATTTTATTGAGGACCAATAGATATTAGGAAATAATCATAAAGGAAAGAAAGAATTTTATGTATACAAAGAATATACATAAAATAAGCAAGAAAGTATTTTCATGTATTCTACTTGATGTCAGTAGCCTTAATGGTTATCTAGAAGTTTGCTTGTGTGAGATGCCATCTCCTCGCTTTTGAAAAGCGCACACAACGCTTTTCACTGGAGCATAAAAGCATCAAGACGTGCAGAGAAAAGACGCATCACTACTTTAACAAATTCTGATTTGTTAAAGGAATATTAAGTGATATTACACCACTAGGTGGGGCTTGAGCACTGTCTGTAAACCAAAACAAGATGTGTATCAAGCCACAACTATCTATATCCCTCTGCCCCCCTTTAACCCTCCCCGTCTCACCATATGTGCATATTTGCAAAGGATAAAATACAGAGCGACCTGTCCAGGGTGTACCCCGCCTCTCGCCCATTGACAGCTGGAGATTGGCACCAATTCAATTCAATTCAATTCAATTTTATTTATATAGCGCCAAATCATGAAACATGTCATCTCAAGGCACTTTACAAAATCAAGTTCAATCATATTATACAGATTGGGTCAGATTATACAGATTGGTCAAAATGTCCTATATAAGGAAACCAGTTGATTGCATCAAAGTCCCGACAAGCAGCATTCACTCCTGGGGAACCGTAGAGCCACAGGGAGAGTCGTCTGCATTGTACATGGCTTTGCTGCAATCCCTCATACTGAGCAAGCATGAAGCGACAGTGGGAAGAAAAACCACCCATTAACGGGAAAAAAAACCTCCGGCAGAACCGGGCTCAGTATGAACGGTCATCTGCCTCGACCGACTGGGGTTACGGAAGACAGAGCAGAGACACAACAAGAGAGACAAAAAAGCACAGAAGCACACATTGATCTAGTAATCTGTTCTACACCAGCATCCCTCGCGACCCCAATAGGGACAAGCGTGTTAGAAAATGGATGGATGGATGGATGAAAACACACAGCAAAACAGCATCACCTTTTGGAGGAACATGTCTAGTTAAGAAGTAAGTGACTCATAACTGTATACTGCTGTTAGCAAGAGAATGTTTCGATCTGCCGGGCATGGTCCCCGCCATTTTGCTGCTATGCTACACTGCTCTGGCGGTGACCGTTTCTTGGCAGGGAGGGGCTAAGCCCTGAGTGGCAGCTGTTCATGTGCACGTACAACGTAAACAAGAGACCGGAGAACAACACAGAGAGATGTCATGTGACGTCATACCATATCCCATCTAAAAGATGCCTTTAGTTCCTCACAAAACAATTTTTTTTGTTCATTCTATCTAAAATAATAAAATTTCGCGTGCTGCTCCTTTGAGTATTTGTTAAATGAATTGGAAAAGCCATCATAGAGCGCATTATCAACAGGACTGACTGCTACATATAGGCACAGCTATCCCTGCAACCCAGCAAGGACTGATTTGGTATAGAGCATTAATGTTTCCAATAAACAGAGCATCCATCCATTTTCTAACATGTTTATCCCTGTTTGGGTCGCGAGGGGTGCTGGTGCCTATCTCCAGCTGTCAATGGGTGAGAGGCGGGGTACAACCTGGACAGGTCGCCAGTCTATTGCAGGGTAACACAGAGACAAACAGGACAAACAACCATTCACGCACACACTCACACCTAAGGAGAATTTAGAGAGGCCAAATAACCTAACAGTCATGTTTTTGGACTGTGGGAGGAAGCCAGAGTACCCGGAGAGAACCTCTGGATCCACAGGGAGAACATGCAAACTCCATGCAGAAAGACCCAGGGCAAGACCCCTGCCTTTCTATCAATGTATAAACATTTTATGAGATAAAATAAACCAGCAGATCTCAGGAATGTGAGTTTTTAATTGATACCACACCCAGGGTAGAGAACCATCTTACCAACTGTATAATGATGTCAGGTTTGTTTTAACTGCAGCATACAAGCAAATACTCTATGTAACATGGGCAAAAGGGCACCAATCATTACAGAGTCAAACAGAACAAATAAGCAACATCAATTACAAAGTCTACAATCAAGCACGTCTTATATTACAAGCAGCTTCAATGTTGTGTGACGTTGCTCTTGGAAACACGAAGGAACAACGTTTACTTTGGTGTATCAGGACATTTGAATTTGTATGTACACTTACTACAGGTAGATAGGGAAACACAGTCATTGTGAAAACAGACAAAGACAGGGAAGAAACATCTGTACACCAGTTATAACACTCCACAAAAGAAACAGGAGAAAGTATTTTTAGTTTCCATTTATAAAAAAAGACTACCAACGGCAGAGCTGCCAACGGATGCTGAGTCTGTGTAGGTTTACCCACTGCCACACACACACACACACACACACACACACACACACACACACACACACACACACACACACACACACACACACACACACACACACACACACACACACACACACATAGGCCAACAAACCCAATACATGTTGTCTAATAAAAGTCATCACCAAACGACTGACTTGAACATTTAGCACTGCTGCCTGACACCATGAACACCCTGGGTTTGATTCTTGCCATTGGGTTTGCATCAGGCACACTGCTTTCCTGCAACTCCTCAAAGACATGGACGCTAGGTCAGTTGGCCACTCTAAAAGGCCTTTGTTGCATGTATTTGTGTTCTCATTTGATGGACTACTGACATGTCCACAGTGTGTTGCCCACTGACCACTGGAGACGGCTGTATCCATGATCCCGCAAGTATGTATAGAGAGTAGAAATATTCCATTAATACGAACGCATCTGAATACAATTCTTTTTTCAAATACAAATGGTACAGGAGTATTCCAACTACAAAGTTTCCTGCAGTTTCAAAGGCCTAAGTCTAGTTAGCAAGCGTGCAATCTAAAACATGAGCGAGCCAAAAAAGACATAAAGCTGATTATCAAATACAAAATGTATGCACAATGTACAGCGGTAAAAACAATGACAGAATAATTGATGCTTTTAGTTCATACAAAAGCCTTTAAGTAAGCTAAACACTGGCTGATTTACTGCTCTGTTGTTGAATTTCTTTGCAGGTGAGTAGTTAAGCTACTTATTTCTTAAGCAGCTTTTAATTACAAGTCCCTTATCTGGCCGTTTTCACAGAAAAGTGCTTAAAAGCACAGCGAGTAACAAAGTTAAAGATGGTATTGGACGTATCCATACCCTCCTTGAACACATAACGTTTTTTAAGCTAACATTCTAAAATAATAAATAATATCTGGAGTTAACTTACATTCAAATTCAGTAACATACAGTTAAGAAATTAAGTATTAAATTCATTCTAATGATTCCTACTGGAGACACAATGTTAGAACAGAATTTAGCAACAACAAAAAGATAATTCGGTCTGCAAGACTATGAAAAGCAGTAGCTAAACATTTGTTGTGCCAAGTAAATGTTACTCTTTTCTTCCACAACTTTCTTCCAAGTTGTATTGAAGATTACACAGTAACAAAACGTTTACCCTGTAAAACACAGACATCATTATTACCCTGTTAATGAACAAACAAGTGTAAAAACCGAGGCTAACACCCAGGCTAACCATCCCCTCCACGCTAACAGCCCAGAAGCCAGGATCAGCTCAGTTTTATCACAATCAGTCCAAACCAGTCCCCTTCCTGCAGTGTTTCAGTGTGTTTGACTTCTCCCACAGCGGCTGGGATCCACTGACTTCTTCTCTTGCTCTCTGTACAACATGTTTTCTTTAGTTTTTACTTTTTCTTCTGTAGTTTATAACACCTCATAGGTCAGCTGTGGGTTCTAATTTCCTGTGGGTAAAAAAAAAACAATATTGTGTCAAAATAAAATCCAAATTTAAACTCCAACAACAACATTTTACATTCTTCCTTGTAATTTGCAGTACAATGCAAAAGTATTCATAACTCTTTAACTTTTTCCACATTCAGTCACAGTATAATCGCAGACTTCTTAAAATTTTATTGGGATTTAATGTGACAGATTTTTAAAAAAGGAGTGCATAATTGTGAAGTGGAAAAGAAAAGCCCAATTAATTCTTGTGCCCCTAAATAAAATTCAATGCAACCAATTTCCTTTGAAAGCCCCTTTGCTCCTCTTCACAGTTATGCATTGCTTTGTTGTGGTCCATCACATTAAATTGTAAAATGACAAAATGTCATCAAGTTAAAAAGGGAATGAATACATTTGCAAGGGTCTCTATTTATGTAACTCCTGCGCATTTGGGAGAATTGACATACTCATTTTTGGTGAGGGGGGCTTTGTCGCAGGTGACCTCTGCGAGCTGACCTGCCTCTTTGCTGACTGTCTGAACCCCTGACATACTGCCTCGTGGCTTGGAGATACCCTTCAGTGTTACGTCTCTGTTGGCAGAATATGCAGAAGTGTTTAAGCAGCTCTGCATAAAAGAAGCTGTCTTACAAACAGCTACTCACCCATTAGTTGTCCCGTCTCCTTCCTCAACCTTTTTCAGACCTGGATCTTTCCACCTGGACAGCTTCCCGGCAATGGCCATGAGCACACCGCAGCGGTTTCTGTAGCAGCAGGTGGCATCTACGGCCAGGAACACCACCAGGAAGATTAACATCACGATGCCGACCACGGTGCCTTTGGTCATGTTGCTGCTCACTGCGGGAACAAAGGAACAAATTAACCAGATGCCTCAAACTGGAAATAGTTCTTACCTACAGGAAATGCTTGTCGTATAATCACGGAAGGAGAGAGGCAACACACCAGGCTGTTCTGCAACTGTGAAGTTGAATGTTGCACTGATGGAGGAGCCATTAGAATTGACAGCTGCGACTTCCAGCTGATAGCCTGAACCAAAGGCCAGGTCTTTCAAGTCGACAGATTTAGCATCAGGAGGCAGCTGCATCGATTGCCACTCACTCTCATCTGTATCCTGGGTAAAAGGAGCAAAGGAAGCCAATTCATAACTAGGAACAAATGCAATGACAGACGCACACAGAGAGATGAGGTGACATCGTGTCTCACCTGTTTGTATTGGACGTTGTAGTGCAGCAGGGAGGATCCACCATCATCGGTCCGTTCAAGAGGAACAGAGAAGGAGTTGCCCTCGACTACTGCCTGATCAGTGGATAAAGATGGACTCTCTGGTTCACCTAAAAGCAGGAGAGGAAACTTTAAATCAACTTTAACCGTTGATGTTGTTTAACTCATAGCATAGGGATTTATATTGTTACACTATATTCAACGGGAATTTGTTCATTTACAAGTTTTTAGTTTCGTTAACGAGTATGAGAACTTTACCTTCTGCAAAGTGAGGGCAGCAGGTTATGTGATGACACGAGTTGAATCAGCGGGCAGCAGAGGATGATGGCATGAAATATGAGAAGAATGATTCAATGAAATATGAACAGGAATAAATAGATATGGTAGCTGAAAATGAAGATGAAAAGCTTTTAATGAAGGCAAATTCTTGCTGTCAGACAACACCATTTTTCAGATGTACAATTAACAACCAGCTTAATCGCCACATATACAGGGCCCTGCGAAAATTATTGCTTCTGGTTGAACTTTTTTACATTTATTCCTGCTTTTTATGAGTCAGTAGTTGGTAAAACCAACTTTTGCTTCAGTTACACCTGTCAGAGTTGTGGGCTCTGTCTCCAGAAGTCCAGTCTCAAGGCTTTTTGCAGCCTCTAACAGGACTTCCTCCACGGTTTCCCTGTTTTTAGCTCCATGCATTTTCCTATTAACTCAGACCAGCTTCCCTGTCCCTGCTGAATCACAGCATCCTGACAGCATAATGCTGCCACCACCATGTGTTGCAATGGGAACTGTATGTTCAGGGAGACGTACAGTGTGCATTTCTTTCTTGCAACTTCTCCATTAATGCCAGATTTGTATAAGGGATGGCCAACAGTTGTCCAATGAAAAGATCCTCCCACCTTCTCTGAGTAATGCTCTCCTTGTTTGGGGTGTCTGTTTTGGTAGGGGGCCACTATTAGGTAGGTTTGAAGTTGTGCCATTCTATTTCCATTTTCAGATGATGGACTAAGTTCTCCATCGAAAGTTAAAAGTTTAGAATATTGTTTAATAATCTAACCCGGCTTTAAAGTCCTCCACAACTGTCTTGCTGACCCGTCTGCCATGTTTGTGTTACTTGTTTGTTGTGCTTGTGTTGCTTATCCCATAAAATCCCAATAAAATACATTCAGGTTGTTGATTGAGGTGTGGTTGCATTCGATATGCTTTTCTAGATGACGTGTCGAAACTTACGTTTGCCCTCAGTGCGAACCGTGTGTTCTGTTGAGAACAGCCCCAGTCCCTCATCGTTTAAGGCCGCCATACGAACTGAGTACGTCGTGTACGGCTTCAGATCTGTGATAGCCAGAACATCTACAAAAAACACAGATACAAAGAATTTACAGGGTCAGCTGGACGGCTGGATCAGTAAGTAAATGAGTTTAAATAATGTCTAAATCATGAATTACAACCTCAGAGTCTTAATAAAAAGCACATATTTCACCTGAAGCTGCAACCATGAGCTCTTCCCACTTTTCCATTGCCTTTTCCTTCCACTGCAGAGCAAAACTTCGGATCGGTGTTCCTCCATTGATGGGGAAGGTTTTGAGTGTAAAGAGCACAGAGGTTGGACCTGGGGCGACAGTCAGGTAATGTGGTGGCCCAGGCTGAGCTGTGGGTCAAACAGGAGGATAGACAAATACACTAAAAATGATGTCACTTAGAGATTTGATTGCTGAGGGGGAGATAAGCCTGAACACAGAGAAGATCTTACTGTGAATTTCAACATCTCTTGATGCATTGCCAGAAGTACCGACAGCCATGCAGGAGTACCGTCCACCATCAGAGGGCATCACTTCCTCAATCTCCAGCATGCCATCCACCACACGGATATGGCCAGTAGAATCCTGACGGAGAGGAATGGAGGGGTCAAACACTTAAAACACAGGACTTTCAGATTATATAGCTCAGGTTACATGAAAAAGTAAAAGTTATTTTCAAATTCTGTATGACATTCAAGTTGCAAAGTTAAAGTGATTTTAATAAGTATAAACACCCGGATAACATTTCAGCTTCTTAAGATATAAAAAAGAGGCCATGCTAATTAAGTATACAAATGTTTATCATGTAAAGAACGGTAATCTTGTACGATCCAACTGAAAAACAAACATGAATGATTCAAATTCAGCATCTAATCTTGATCCTTTCTGCCCTTTGTACAAATTATAGCTTTGGCTAAATGATGCAAGAGAGCAAATATCAGGAAAATCCAAATAAGACAGCTAAACTTTGGTTCATGGTCATTTGATTCACTAGAACTTATGGCAGATATGAACTCAAGAAGACTGAATGCTTAAATTAAATTAAAAGGTGTTTCAACAAAGCATCTTTGTATATGTAGTAAAAAAAAAATCAGATTTTTTACATGATAGAAACCTGGCAAAAGTACGGCGTACACCTTTAAGAACCACTGTATGTGTCACGAGAACACGTTTGAGCAGCATTACCAGTTCTTGTCCATTTTGCTTGTTGATCCAGTGTAGCTCGGGCTGAGGATGGCCAGTCACGTTACAGGACACAGAAACACGCTCACCCACATTCACACTGTGCTTATCTTCTGAGATAAACACCTCTGGGGGCTCTGCACAAGAAACAATCATCATCATGTCACTTTGGTTCAGTTTACCAGGATGAACGAAACAAATCCCTAGAATGGGGAAATCACACAAACCAAAGACGTGCAGCATGAGGGTAGCACTGCTCTCAGCGATCTTGTTTTTGGCCGTGCAGATGTACTCCCCTAAGTCGATCCTGGCGACAGACTGGATGGTGAGCTGGCTGTGATCTGAGTTGAAGAGGTGTCGGGAAGGATCAAAGTCCAGTGGCCTTAGGATGAAAAACAAACCAGTTTTACTTCCTGTCCGGTTTGGGTGATATTAAGATTTGAAGCACAGACAGCCGAGTTCAGCAGAGGGAGGCAGAAATTGGATGCAAAAACAAATGAGGATGTGTACGTATACAGACACAAAGCTCTTCCCAGGACACTGCTCTCCACCCTGATATTCACAAGATACAGCTTTCTCAAACAACCTTTAGTGGTAGTCAGAAGAAATGTTGGTACTGATAATTTTCAAGGTTACTACAATTAAAGTAACTGTTATGAAGTGGACAACAGTGGGCCAGGAAAATGTGCTGGTGGCTACCAATGGCCTTTTTTCTTATCTCTGACATTAGAACTTGGATTTGGAAAGAGCATCAACCTTAACTTACATTTTACTTCCAAATAAGAAAAGCAGTGGGTTTTCCTAAATGATATGCTAACTAGTTAGCGTTACAAGTTAATAAGAATAAATATATCTGCATTGAGAACTTTAAAATATGTTCACTGGAGGAACATAAACAAAAGAGCAAACAAACAGTTTCTGCTGTAATCAGTAAGTTGCACATTCACAGCAGCCATATTGGATTTTGAGGTCAAAACTGGTGAGAAACCTCAGATGTCCCACTCTGAACTTCTAGGGGCCTTTTATTTTTACTTTTATTGTTGTCGTTTCTGTTAAAGCTCATCCTTCGTTGGTTTAGAACTAACTTTAGATTAGCTTGTTTTTGTTTTCATTATTATAAGCTGTGTGTAACTCTGTGTCTTTGCCACTGTCACTTCCCAATTTCCCCATTGTGGGACAACAAATTAATTTCTCATCTTATCTTATCTTATCTCTTTTCCTATGTTTTGTCAGTCAATGAGAAACAGAGTTACTGTCTATCGATTAAAGTCTCCTGAGAAATTAAGATTCAAGAGTTTCTGAAGGGTTATATTGACTTCAGCTATTTCTAAGGTTAAGCCCTGAAGCAGGCAAAGCAGTCAAGCGGTGACAAAGATAACAGACATCAAATTAGATTATATAAAGTCAATTGACCTCTCTAAATTGCCCTTAGGTGTGAGTGTGTGTGAGAATGGTTGTTTGTCCTGTGTGTCTCTGTGTTGCCCTACGATAGACTGGCGACCTGTCCAGGGTGTACCCCACCTCTCGCCTATTGACAGCTGGAGATAGGCACCAGCACCCCTCATGACCCAATGAGGGATAAGCGTGACAGAATATGGATGGATGGATGAAAGTCAAAAAAGAGGAATTTTCAGTATCCCTCAACCAACAATGCAATGTCAATTCATATGCGTCTTTTCTTTCTTTTCTTTTTTTTTTGATATCTTAATGAAGTAACTACTAAACAGATTTAAGGCATACTTCATGTTTACAATGATTGTATCTGGTGCTTATAATAAAAATGTTTTGAGATTCTTAAAAAACTTCTAAATAACAATCAATTGTTAATATGCCAATAAAAAGCTGTCTCTAAATGAAGTTCTGCCTTATTAAGAAATGCTAATTGTTATTTGAAACATATTTATTAGAGAAATGTGCATAAAAAAATCTTATTCTGTATTTAAATGTTAGCCTTTTAAATAACTTTAGATATTGTCCTTAATGGGAATGTAAAGTATTTGAAAATGAAATGTTTTTTTATATAATAAAAATAATAAAGCGGTGGCTTACATTATCCAAGAGATGTTGGGTTTGGGCAGACCATCAACCAAACACAACAATGAGACATTGGTGTCAGGCCCGGCAATCACTTTTTTCACCTCTTCTCTAATCCGCACAATGGGAGGAGCTGCAGTGTGAGACAAATAAAAACATATTAAAATTATTAGCAAATAAATTACCTTTCAAACCTCTGGAAACCTTAGAAGTCAGAAGCGACTAACCGTTAACGACAACAGAGACAGGGAGCTCCTGGTAAATTTGTCTCCCTTTGATCTGAGCCTGACAAATGTAAGTCCCGGCATCGTCCTTTTTCACTTTCTCAATATGAAGAGTGTTATCGGGCATCTTACGAATACGCCTTCCAGCTATAGAAAGAGAGGTACAAAACATTACATTAATAGTTTGTTAACATTCATTTTTATTATATTATTACAGCTGGGCAAAGTGAAAGCATGGCAGAGCAAAAAAAGTTGGGTAAGTTTACACTGCAATATAGATTTTTAGGGAGCAGACATCAATTATAAGAGAATAAAAGTTATAGTAAGCTTTTTACACCCTATAATTGTAAATACTCAGACACCAATAAATGTGGAAGAAGTAGTGGAGAAGTTTGTTTCTGGCTAAGAGGTTTTCTATTGCTCGGCTGAATGTTTTCCATTGTTTTGAGATGTTTTATGTGGAAGCTATTACCTTCATCTTTGTAGGACCACCAGGGTTAGACCTACCCTGATCTTTGTGAAGGATCTCTGATTTCCCTTCTAACATAATGTAAACAATTTAAAACTCAATAAATTCTTCACTGATACTGAGACCCACAAAAATCTATTTCTAGTATTTTAATCAGCTAAAGTTTGAAACTCCAATTTCTACTAAGCTACACATCTAACCTCTTTATTACCATTTTGAATATGCTACCTTGGG
Source organism: Fundulus diaphanus (assembly GCA_037039145.1). NCBI lineage: Eukaryota > Metazoa > Chordata > Actinopteri > Cyprinodontiformes > Fundulidae > Fundulus > Fundulus diaphanus. The sequence goes on along the minus strand of CM073130.1, from coordinate 20,241,068 downwards.
TGTTAACCTTAATGTATCTATAAAGCTGTGCAAAAATGTGTTTTGTTATTTATTTGCTAAATTAACACATCCATGTTGTAGCATCCTCTAGTGTTGGATTTTTTCCAACTAAGTTTCTGGTTCGGTTAATGAATTTCTTCAAAATGTCAGCTTTTGAGTCATGAGCAGTACTTTCTTTTAGCTAGGTTGCATAGAATGTTTGTTCATGAATAATTTTTCGTGACATAAAAACATTGCCATCTTTCATTTCTATAGTTACATCTCTAGATAAGATATGCATGTTTTTTTAGGCCAATAAAGCTTAGTAATAGTTCATTAGGTTTTGAATTTATTTGATGTAGCAAAAGGAAAAAAACAACAACTTTTAGTCAAAAACGGGATGGGTTAGCTTATCTGACACGATTTACAAGTTATTTACAATTTAGAAGTTATAAACCAAAACAGACAGAAATTAGACATCTGTAATCACTAATGAACATCTCCTATTGGTGAGTGGCAGTGATTTTTGTTCTTCATGAGTAGCTGTACATATGCTGTGCTTAAGTTCAAATGAAAATGTTAATTTTTATCTGTTTAAGGCTGCAGTATGAGTTTTATCTCAGAAGAAATAAGCGGAAATGCCTCCCTAATTAGTGCTCCCAACCATAGACATCAGGTTACCCAACCCCGTGGGTTGGGTAACCTGACGCCGCCAGATAGATTTGCTCCGCATATCCATCTGGAAACCTTCCGTTGAAGTAATTTTGGGAAGGGGCGAAAATACTGGTTAGCTGATTGGCCTATGTTGGTGATAGACGGGCCAAATAAACCAATCAGATCAACGAAGCATATGACGTACTCGTCAACATGCTTCGTCGTCGCTCTGTTTCGAGCGACGACGAAAACACAACCACAAGCCAAGCTACTCTTGCTGCTGTAGGTAAAGGCTCGTTAGCTCAGCAAAGAAATACTCTGTAATTCCGATAAAACTTGCTCGATAGCCACGCTAACGCTAGTTTCATCGGCTGAAGCCGCCAGACTGAACTGTCGCGCTTCTGGTTGCGTCACACCTCAACCCGCCTCAAAGCCAACGCTGATTGGACGTTCGTTTGGTGAACGGCTCCAAATTTTCTTTAACGGAGAGTAGCCAGACTGATCTGCGAGTGAAACCTTGAAAGCTCGCGAGATCAGGATGGTCTCACGAGGCTATGGGTTGGGAGCACTAATTACAAATAATTTAGATTATTTGTAATTTACTGAACTGGTTTGTAGGTCATGCTACAATGATGGCAGCAAACAGTTTTTGATCAAAGAAATACAATGATAAGAGGATAGTTCGGGTTCTATATTATATATTTTTTAAAAGTTGTCCATTGCTACCTACATAAGACAAAAACATTTTTAGCTTTAAAACTTGTCTAGGTGTTAGTCCTAGATATTAATCTTACGTGTAGAAAGGATTTGTTCCTTGTCTTTAAGCCAGTGAACATCCACCGCTGGCTGCCCAGTCACCTGACACGGCACCACCCCGTTGGTTCCCTCCAGAAACTCATGGTAGGTGGTGGTGCCATGGAACGATGGGCCCTCTGAGAAAAGAAGAAGAAGCAAAGGCACGGATAAATACTTGGTGTGAATGAACTGAAAGAGCAAAAAGGCCACAATGTGTTGTTACACCAGAAATATCCTGTTTGGGTAGATGTGTGCAGCCACCTACCGTAAACATACACAACTGACTGAGCATCGGACTTGTGTCCATCGTCAGACTCAAACGCGCAGGTATACGTGCCCGCATCTGACAGGCTGGCCTTTTTAATAACCAGTTTGGAGGTGGTGGGGTCCACCTTTGACACAATATCTTCGTCATCAATTTCCTCTGCATCCTTATGCCACGTAAAATCTCCGTCTTTTGCGGCTGCAGGAGATCGGACGGGAAGTCAGAACAAAGGGAATAAAAAATATTAGTTTAAATTGAATGGATGGATGGATAGATGAATGGGTGGGTTGATGGATGGATGAATGGATGGATGTTTTACTTACCTCTACAAACCAGCAAGATTTGTTCTCCAACTTGGAGGTCTGGCTTGCTCAAAAGGATTTCCAGTCCTGATGCTTGACCTGGACAAGAGACAATTATTTCTTTTTGCTTTTTTTGATTAACTTAGAACAGCGGACAGCATGACTAATTGCCTGACTGATTATCTTAATAAATTAGACAGTTTGGCTCATCAACGAGGCATCCATCTGGAGGCACGTTTGACTGTTTAATGATGATATATTGACTGTTTCCTGAATTATTTCCTGCCCACATACATGACCTCTTGTTCACACAATCAGTCCTTTAGAGGTCTGTTACATACTAAAGCACATCACCACAGTAGATAAAGCTGTACAAAATTCACGGTCAATGATGCCAACGGTTCTTACCTGCACTGTACACCAGCTGCAGGAGCAGCAAGATGAAGGCTGATTGTTTCAGCATCTTCTCCTGTTGGCAGCTTGTCAGTCCAGAAAGGCTTCAGATCACAGCTCTGACAGTAACTTTTTTAACAAGGTATTTGTCCCTTAAACAAATAAAGCTCAAAAATGTGTAACTTGGTACCACACAGGCAGAAAGATACCTGCAGTTTCCTGTCGTGCTGACACAGCTTTGAATGGGACACAGTCTGTGTCAGAGGTTTTATAGGGGCACTGGGGCAGATGAAAAGGCAGGAAATGAAAATGGGAGGGGGAAACTGAGCAAGCTCTTGTCTCTCATCCTATCTTACAACCCAACGGGCTTTCTGTTGCTACTTCATGGAGAACATTGTTCATATCTGATTTCATTCCTAAATATTTTTGCTTTTATTTCTTCACATCAAGTATATATCTCAATATCTGTTTTCTCTACTTTCGCCTTTTCTGACATCGTCTGTTTCCCTTCCTTTCTCCCTCTTCATCTTGTCCTGAATCTCTTCACCCACCAGGCAACCGGATGACAGAAGGGGCAGGCAGCCCTCAAGGGAAAGAAGAGATGACGAAAGATGTTTTTTATCTTTTTCCTGTTTCGTTATGGTAGACGTTTTCTCAAACACATGCAGCCTAGTACACAGAGTATACCAAAACTACCACGTTGCTTGGTTTCCCATTTGTTGACAATGTGCAACCTGCTGGGAAACTTTTTTATACTTGAGATTTTTATACTTTTTGAAACAGCTTTAACTGTGAAACTGCAATCAAAGAAATATTTGAATTAAATCAAAAAATTGACCATCATCAATGTTTTAAAATAAGCAAAACAAAAAGATGAAGATACCCGTTTTTTTCTTTTCACACAACAAATGCCTCATTTTATTTAGTCACACTGTTGAACTATATCTGCTGCAGGTCTTTCTTCACTGAGTTTGTTTTGTATAACAACCAAATAATGGTGTCAAATGTAGGGTTTCCCTCAGCAAATGAAGCTTTTTTGTGAGGTGATGTTCTCAGAGGATGTACCTTTTACTTCAGTTCTGGGGGAGGTTTTTATTGTTTATTGTGTCTTTATGCCAGTTTTTTTTTAATAAAAGAAATTTTACGTCAGATGACCTGAATGTTATGTCTATGACCTATGACCATCAAAACTCCCCAGTACAGTTCACAGCACGGCTGCGGTACAAAACAGGAACAAGGAGCTTCTTTCACGTTGCAGCTTCTGAAAAATTGCACATGCATCTAACATACTGTGCAGTGCCTTACAAAAGTATTAATTGCAGCTAAACCTTTTTTCATCTTACATCCTCTAACTTCAATATATTGAACTGGGATTGTATGTGATAGGCTAACACAAAGACTCACAGAATGGTGAAGTGGAAGGGAAAGGGTACATGGTTTTCAAACCGTTTTAAAATTAAATAAAAAAAAACAACTAATAATTGTGGCATGACCAATTTGTAGTTTTCATCTGATATTTTCCACTATCAGATGAGGGACTGAACTGTGCTCTTTAAGATGGTGTAAGCTTGGGATATTGATTCATAACTTAATGCTGCTTTAAAGCGTTCCACAGTATTGTCCCTGATGTGTGGGACCCGGTCTTCCTGATGCTGTTTGTTCATTAATGTTCTCTCACAAACCTCTGAGGCCAAAGTGTGTCAGAATCTATGCAACCTTAACTTGATCATTGCACAGACTATTGACCATTATTGTTAAAGATGCACTGCTCATAAACAGATCGAGCAGTTGGTTTGCCAATATTTAAACACCCAAACATGCCCGTACACACACGGTGTACGTCATTACTCTTTCATCTCTGTGGTACAAAAATTCACGCCGTCAGTCCTTCTTCATTCCTCTGGGTCATATTGCTTCCATTGGCCAGCAGCCAGCCAGCCTGCCCATCCCACCCTCCCTCTGATAGCCTATCAGCATCTGCACACCAACGTTCAGCCAGACAGTCAAAGGTTGGCGAGTCCAAAGGGGCCCCCTATCACGGTGTTATCAGGAGGTGCTATTATGGCTCATTAGACCGGAGTGTGCTCATAATGAGAACCATTAACGAGGGTGGGCACACTCTGACAGAAGCCCTGGATCATATTCATAAGGTTTTCTTTTCCAGTTATATCAGATGCCCTAAAACAGTATATACATTCAGTGTCTTGCAAAAGTATTGCCAACCCTTGGATATTTATCACACTTTATCACAATGTATCCAGAAATTTTTAGGAGGAGCATAAATAGGAGTGGAGAGACAGCAGAAAGTTCTCACTCTCATGGAGGTATTCAGGTCTTTTACACTCATGTTCCTTCACTTACCTTCTGTGTGTTTACCTTCCAGGAAGAAGTACAGTTGCAGTCCGCACTCAAGATGCCTGTTCACGTTCTCCTCGCTCCTAGAAAGCCCCTGGTGGTCACACCTCTGGAATCCCTCTGCAAAGTCCCCTTACCGTCTCCTCTGGTCCCTACTTCCTGGATCTGACTCCTGGCTCCCAAGAAAGCCTCTGTTTTTACTCGGTGAACTCATCACAGACTCCGGTATCATTTCTGAACCACTTACCTTTCCTCCTTAATGCCATTCTGAAACCTTTTCCCGAGCCTGAAAGAGGCAATCACTGCACGTGTCACTTCAATAAATCATGTAAAACTTTTCTCTGTTGTCCGCGGTTGTCGCCTGCGCCAGATTCTCATTGACAAACTCCATGACACTGTTGTTTTCAACCCTTTATTTCCATTAAGTAGGGGGATTTTACACTTCCAGCTTGGGAAACACAACATTTACAATTAGAGTATTACATCAGCTCAATAAACATTTTAAATACGACAACATGGGCTTAATAAAAAGTGTGTTAATACCTTCTTAAAGGTTATTGTCAAAAGTTATTTTTAGGCTGACAAACTAACCTTGACGGCGCACAAATTGTAGTTCAAATTCATGACTCTGTACAGTATGTACATACAAAGGTATTTTGATACAATCTTTACAGGTAATGTATTCATACTTGAGTTGGTAAAAAACAAAGATCTCAATAAGCCCAAATAAATTGCAAAAATGATAAAATCAGACTTTATGGTCCTCCCACAGGTTTCATTTATTTATTGGATTCATATCATGTCATATAATATTATATCATGGATGATATTGACATTCTCTGCCATTCAAACAGGTTCAGATTCGAAAATTAACTTTCTCCTGTTGTCAAAGGGAGAAGCAGTAAATGTTTCTTAGAAATTCAAAACAAGTGAGCTGTACTCTCAGGAAAGAAATATTGCTAGTTGGAAGCCAGACATTACATCTTTAAACATGTCATTTATCTGAACATCTTTGCCTTAGTCTGTCTTCTCACGTTGATTTCATTTAGCTAAGCTGACCTACCAATTTTATAATTCTTAAGATAAACTATAAGTAGCTTTCCTTGCTCTTAGGTAGTACAATTTAAAATACTTGCTGCTATTAATGGACATACAAATAAACTGAACTGAAATATTTGTTTAAGCTACAATAAAATGGATAGCATGGTGTTACAAGAGCATAATACAAGTGTTTTATACACATTGTGTATGAGAACATACTATACACACAGACTGATAGAAACAATGATGTGTCAGCTGAAGACATGAGGACGAGACAGGAAGGAGTGAGAGACAGAGAGACTCTCGTGACTGTAGAAGACACGCCCTCACTCTCTACACAGTCACCCAAACATGCCTGTGTGTGTGTGTGTGTGTGTGTGTGTGTGTGTGTGTGTGTGTGTGTGTGTGTGTGTGTGTGTGTGTGTGTGTGTGTGTGTGTGTGTGTGTGTGTGTGTGTGTGTGTGTGTGAGAATATAAGCATGCGCATGCTTGCACGCATTTCACCCTAACCCAATCTTGGTTAAAGGTACCTACTGAACCCTGGATTTATTAGATGCAACAAATCAACCCAGGGTGTGTGAAAGAACCCCAACCGGATTGTTTTTTACCCAGTAGTTTGTGAAACAGAGCACAAACAGAATAAATAATATAGTTTGAAAGCCGCATTGCTTCAGTCTGATATAGTTTGTGTTTTAAAAACATGTTTTCTGTTGTGTGTGGGGGATATCTAAAATTAATGTATATAATGCTGTTTTCATACATGTAGTTGTTAGAAGAAAGACATTTTTCAGAGATTTTAATCCAGTGCTCAATGGGATCAGGGTACAATCTGCACTGAAGTATGATCATTTCTGTGAGCAAACAAAATCAAAAGACACGACTTATTATCATCATCCCAGATTCCACATCCTGCTTGCTTCCTTCTGTTCACGTACGTGCACATCCGACTGACGGAGCAACTACGTTGTTATTTTAATTAATGAGAACGGTTCCACATTCTCATTACCATCAAAAGCTGCAGGACCAGCAGAAGCTGCAGACGTTTGCCTCCTGAGATTCTGAGCAGTGATCTAGCCACAGGTCTCTCTTGTCCCACTCAGAGCTGAGGTCTCGCTGCGACCTCACTGGCTGCCACACATAGGGAAGCTATTTGTCCTCGAAGTGCCCCCTTGGGTTTCCAACTACGATATCAGGACATTTGCTGTGTCTCTTTCCCCCTTCTCTTTCTGCCCTTTTCCTGTCTGAAGACTGTGAATAAAGGCAACTAGGATGATAAAATCTTTTAAAAAGTCCAAATTTGTCAAATAATTTAGTCTTTCATGTTATTTTCTGTCAGTCAGTCATCCTTTCATAACTCCCAGAGGGCAGATGCAAAACGGATTTTGGTTTTAAACATGGCAGGATTGTTGAGCTGCACAAGCAAGGGCTTTTGCAGCGTGCAGTGGTACATCAGTGACTAGATGCTACTTGTGGTTTCCATAAAAAAGGATCTATTGGAGGAGGTGTGAAGTGGAGAGCATCTGGTTTGGGAACCTTTGTTGCAGATGATGTGATTCTAGCCATCATTGGTTTACTTCTAATGTGTTTTGGGTGTGTTTTACGGTTATGACAAACTTTATTTCCGTAAGGGAAATTATTATTTGTGTTTTCCATTGGGCTCATTACACCGAATATAACTTAAAAGTCTTCGTAAATGATTCCAGTCCAAAGAGGAATTAGATGCCCCAATATCTAACCTAAGAACCTCTGCATATTTGTCAAATAAGACATTTTAAGTTTATTTTGTCATGTAGAACAGAGTTGTTTCCAGATTTCCAGCCTGCATCCCACCTGTTGTTTACAGTTTGCTAGTAATTCCTAAAAAAAAAAAAGTTAAGCCTTTGCGAAAACGCTTGCAATAGGGTGTTTTCACTGACGTCACTGGCCAACTTCCGGTCCGCCATATTGGGTGGTTCACTTCCTTATCTCTAGTTGTCCTACACGTATTTTCGTATCGAGAATGGATAAGTACGCCAGCACGCTAGAGCGACCAGATAAGGACGTCTATCTGAGGAAATGTTCCGTGATCGACCATATGGACCCCTATGCCTTCCACGGTGCCTTGTTTAGCCGTAATCCTGATGATTGGCCAAATGTAGAGCACGGCGACATAGTGCATTACCTGGTGTTCGGTGAAAACCCTCTGCACACTCTTGAGGAAATGAGAGCTTACAAGGGTCTAGAGGCTCACAACCAGTTCACATCTGGTTGGGTACGAGATGTCGAAGTTATGTACATCAAGGAAATCGCCATCATACGTGGACGGGTGAGTTTTAATAAGATGGTAAAAATGTAAACAATCCGACGCAAATGCGGCGCATGCTTCTGCGGTGGCTGACTGCCGGCGGTGCGCGAAGGCGCTTGGCTGCAGGGCTGATAATTAAATAATTAAAACCGCTCGCGGCTTTAATTATTTAAGCAGAACAATGACCAGTGCAAAATTAAGTTGTATTTACCGTATTTACGCCGGCAAAAGCCTACCGGCGTAACCCGGAAGTAGCGCGGACGTCACTTTCCATATCGGACGTCTTCGGTTACCTTGTTTGCAGTGTGAGCGCCTATACTTCAGAACAGTTCTGAAGCTACAAGTCCTTGGAGTCTCATGTACAGTTTACGAATGGATGGGTTCAGGAGCGGCAGATCTTAAAGCCAGCAAACAGTGGGAACACAGTAACTCGTTCAAAGGTAAGCTGCGCTCAGACGGGCTCTGGCACATGCTAAGTTAGTAGCTGCTAACTGTTAGTGCTAACAACCACTCACGCATGTAATGTACTTTTAACTAACTGCTATGTGTTTCAAACGTTTAGAACACACTCTCATTGACATCGGGATACTGTGGAAAGTTATGTTAGGTCGTCTTACAGCCGCGATCCAAGCGAGCCGACGACTCTTTGTTATCTCTAACAGTTGTTCTCCGTGGTTGCGCCTCCAGGCAGGAAAGCGGTGGAAAATTAACCCGTTTCTATGTTTTTCGCATGGCGATCATGTGTTGCGCTGTTACAGCCCACAATACACTAACGGTTTACATGTTTTAAATACTTAACAGTTAATTACCTGTGACAAAGTGAGCACCGCAGACTCTGGCGTATTCCAGCTTAACACCGTCCAAATCGGACCTGGATATCCGTGTCAGCCATAGGTGACGGCGTTGTTCAGAGAGCTGTTTTGTTTTTTCACACTGATTCACTATCACGGCTGGTAGGCGAAAGAAAGAGCGTTGATCTCCACCTCCACGGGCCGTGCAACCAATCATTAAACACGTTTTCACCATTGTTCACTTCCAATACTGCCTAAGGCGTAATACAATGCGGGTCAACGGTGCGAAACGACTGCCACCCAATACGGCGGACGCGCAGAGTAGTCACGTGAGCGTGACGTCAGCTGAAAACACCCTATTCCTTAAAAGAAAAAGAAAAAAGTCAAGCAGGTGCTAAAAAGTGATCCATCAGACCTAAAGGGGTGGAGACTGGCAGCAAGCAAAGCCTGAGCAGCCAGATAAAAAGTTACCTTAAAATTGGTCAAATGTGGAGTGTGTGTGAGGGGTCTGAAAACGGCTACGCCCCCCTTATGAAGTAGAAATATTCCATCAATACAAAACCATTTGAATTCCAATTTGTTTTCAAATACGAATAATGCATGAGTTCTCCAAAAATGAATTTTCCCCGGGTTTCAAGTTTGTAGGTTGTATTTAGCGAGCGTGCAATCCAGAGAGTGATCAAGTTTAGCTGTGTATGTAACTGAATACTTCATGTGCGGCTGCTACGAATCAAAGCAACCCTTCTGTGCGCAGCATAACCCAAACAAAGCTTCCTCACACAGCCCAACCCTGCACAGTAACAATGCCATGGGACTAATCCGTGCATTTTGAAGCACATGCCCACGTAAATGTCCTCTAGCTGACGAATTTCTGATTGTAAGCCTGTAGGTGGTAACATGATTTCTGTCCGCACTTTTAGTAAACAATGCCAGTAACGCAGAAGCTTCTTGTTTTTTGTTGTTTTGTTTTTTTGTCACAGTGCACAATGTTCTAGGATGGAGAACATGACATAATGTCTTCCCTAATTCATAATGTAGGTTTTCCTTCACAAAATTACAGTAATTTCGGCACAAAAAAAAAATAATACATTTGTACCTCTCAACCATCTCTAACATGACAAACAGGTGTGTGTCACAGAGTGTTCAGTATTCATTGTTGTTATCATTTTTTGATGATTGTTTCACAATAAAATGCTTTTAGCAAAATCATAATAAATGATTATTTATCTATTATGCTAACAATGATATATTGTTAATGCTGTGCATGTTTTGGCCAGAGGGTTGTGGGTGTTGGAAAGATTTGTTTCACTGCATATTACTTTCAATACTGACTACATATTTTCAAGATTCAAAGTTTTAACCAGAGTACTGTATTAGTTGCCTAGTGATCAATGTTATGTTTTTGTGAATCAACTCCAGAGCTGGATTGACCTATTTCCCATCCAAATCTTAGTTACTTTCTTGTTATATCTGTTGTTGTGAGACAATTCACCTGCTTTAAGGTAACACTGCTTGGTTTATTTAAACATTTAAGGAAGTATGAACACTTTTTTACTACTGTACTTTATTCACTTTTATAATTCCTCAGGTAACAAGCATTAACGCTTGTCGATGGTCATATCTATTCGAATGATCAACGATGCAGCAGCAGTCTGTACTCTTTTAGTAAGATTTGCTGTCTGTCTTGTGTAGCTGTGTGTTTTGAGCTGAATGTCCTTATAATCACTGTTACAAAAATAACAATGGTCCAGACTCTAAACAAAAGGGACACTTCCTCTGTGATAGCGACAGTAGTGCTGCTTGTGCTATATTTATCCTGCTGATATTTACTTACAGACAAGATGCTATAAGAGAGATGGCCCAGGGTCGTCGAACCTGTTTACACCAACCATTGTTTGTCACATAAATAACCAATAAACAGACGCTGCAGATTACTGACCCTCTGTGCATCAATTTACGGTTGGTTGCGTGTGGCTATTTTGGTCAGCATTTTGCCTGACCCGTCCAGCTCCACATATTTTCAGTAAATATCATAGGAGTCACCTGGGAGAGTTTCCTGCCTTCTGCTCCTCTCTTCCTGACTCTTTGTCATAGGACACTTGACTGACACAGTGTGCTTTCTAATCACTCTTTGGCTTTTGATGTCAATATGACAAAAATATTTGGAGCCCAAAGTTAAGATCACTTATACTGTGGATCTCGTTCTGAGGCCACATTACTAAGGAACCCAGTGGTGATTTAACACCAGCTGGGAGAAGAAAGTCATTGGTAAAGCAAGTAGTCTGCAGAAAGCCCTCCATCTAAATGATCTCTGCTGAGTCTCTACCAACTGAGCACCATTTTTCATTTTTATTTTTCAAAGGACACAATATGATTTCAAGAGGATATATTTCATTATTTCATTTTTGTGTGATGGAACCAAAAATCTGAAAATATATGCAGACTAAACAAAACATGTAGATTAGATTATAACACCCCCACTTTGTTGCAATAAATTGCACCAAAGTATACATAGTAAATACAATCCAACCAATTTAATCAAATTTACATAGTCATTCAAAATAAAAATGTGCAAAAATTCAATATCAAAAGTGCACGGTTTGGTGCTGTAGTGGTAGAACCAACCTATGCTGATGTTCTACAGATGATCACAGAGAAGAAACCTGGAAATTGATTTTATTGTTTTAGTCATATTGATTATGCTTCCTGGGTTTCTAATAATTATTAAATAATACAAATTAAATACTACAACTTACTATTATTATTATTATTATTATTATTATTATTATTATTATCATCATCATCATCACCAGTAGTAGTAGTAGTATTATACAGTAATTATTATTATTCTATAATAATTTTTTGCTTATGCAAATTATTAATGGTATTATTATTGATAATAGTTTAAAATTATTATCAGGATGGCAATTTAAATATTTCTATAATTAAAACTCAATCCATTGTTGTTCATGATTTCTGGTTATTATATTTCCTCTCGACAAAAGTGCTCTTAGTGTTCTTAAAACCTAAACGCACTCTTCAAACTAATTTCTGTGATCCATCCACCTAGGTCAATATAATTTTTTCATTCTAATTATGGCCACAGCAAGTGGAAACATTAAGCAAAAAAATTGTGGGAACTGAAAACAAAGTGCAGTGTGATGAGAAGTGGGTTTCACATTCACATCCCTCTTCAAACAGCTGCACAGTCTAAACAATCCTGATGTCGCCACCAAGTCTCTCACCAGATCTTTCATGTGAGCATCCAAACCTAATCTGGAAGATTCAGCTGCCGATGAGAACAAAGGATAGCAGAACATTCTGAAAGAGTGAAATAATTTGACAGCAATGTGGGAATGTCATGGTGATGAATTAAAAAAAAGAACGTTTTAGAAAATATTGCTATTTTGTAACTAAAGTTAAATTCTAAGCTTAGTAATACACTCAGTCTTAGCTCCTTCACTTACGCGTTTAACGTCCTAAGCCAACCTGTTTGCCCAGTGAGCCAATTGCAGGGGTCCAGGGGGTGTTTAAGAGCAAACAGTTAATGTATGTTAATGAATGTGATACTAACAATCATCTTTATTGTCATTGCAACAAACATTCCAATGAAATTTGTTCTCTGCATTTAACCCATCCCCATTGGGAAGCAGTGGGCTGCCACTGTGTGACGCCCAGGGAGCAATCTGGGGTTAAAGGTCTTGCTCAGGAAACCGGTGTGGCAGTCTGTGGGAGTTGAACCCAGTGTCTCTCCAGGACACAAGTGCAAAGCTCTAACCACCGCTCCCCGTAGGTGATCCGACCTCGGTCCAAACAACTACCAGGTGCGAGCTTAAGCTTATAAGCAGCCAAATAAGCACTGCATTGTGGGATGCAGTAGGGTAAACACACTTCACTAACTGTCCAAAAATCAACTCTGGGTACATTGCCTCATGTTTTTGATCTATTACATTTGTTTGCTGCTAGAATCAGCTCATGAAAACACTGATGTGTTAAAATTGTTCGGTAAGGAGCTAAAAAAGATGGGGTTTGAACATTGAACTAAGCAGTGCCAGGTCAAAGTTAAAAAGCTAAACATGAGTGAACCTTGATCACCCTTGATCATTGTAGGAAGGTAAATATTGTTATATCGGTTGATGCAATATTGGTAAATGGTAAAAGGCTTGTACTTGTATAGCGCTTTAACTAGTCTGACAACCCCAAAGCGCTTGATACTACAGTCATTCACCCATTCACACACACATTCACACCCTGATGGTGGTGAGCTATGTTAGTAGCCACAGCTGCCCTGGGGCAGACTGACAGAGGCGAGGCTGCCATACATACTCTGACCACCACTAGCAGGCAATTTGGATGAAGTGTCTTGCCTAAAGACACAACGACTGAGACGGTAGGAGCTGGGGATCGAACTGGCAACCTGCCAATTGCAGGACGGACTCCCAAACTGGAATTGGACCGTTCACACTGCCATGAAAAAGACGGATATAGGTCGCATATGGGCAAAAAGATCGGATTTGGGTCGCATTTCCCTACAGTGTGAACGTAGCCAGAACCATAGATTACAGACGAGTCTCCTCTGCCCTTCATCATAAGACGCAATCTGTATTTGCAGCTGGGTAAGATGGAGAAGCTTCGCATTGACAGACGATTCTGTCATGAGTATAGCATGGTTGTCCTGATGGAGACATGGCTCCAGCATGACATCCTGGACTCACTGCTGAATCTGGAGAGTTTCTCCTGCATTCAACCGGACAGGAATGGCTCATCTGGGAAGACATTATGTGGGTGTCTATGGGTGTTTAGAAATAACAACTGATGTAAAAAAGTTACTATCAGACTTACCTCCTGCACCTTGGATTAAGAATTGATCTGTCTCTCCTTTTGTCTTGCTTACCTCCCAGGAGAACTTGAAGGCATTATTATTTGAGCCTACATTCCCCTCCTAGTGGGAATGCGGGAAGAGCTGCAAATTGGGTGGCTCATTGTGTTCACTCACAGCTCCAGCACCACCCTGGGCACCCTGTGTGTGTTCTGGGTGATATTAAACATTGCAATACTGGAATTGGATCCCTGGATTTTTTTTTATATGTAAAATGTGGGACAAGAAATACCAAAGTGCTAAATAAAGGTTTTTGGGAACATCCGTTGTTTAAAGAGCAACAGCCCTTAGCTAATCCAGATTGCCACAGTTAACCTCCTGCCCTCTTATAAATCTGTCTACAAGTCCAGTAAACTTCAAATAAAAACTTTGTTGACAGGAGAATCTTTCACGAATTGGAGCTGGACAAGGCAACGGAGAATATTACTGATTATTTAACTTTTGAATTGACATTTCAACAAATAATAAATCCTTCATTTCTCTAATAATAAGCAGTTTATCACCAAGGTGATAAATTAATAGAAGAAAGTTGGCTTTTAGAAATAAAGACAGAGGAGGCGTGGTTGCAGCACAGAGGGAGTGGAAACTACACTTGAGGAAATTAAGGGAGAGGCCCCGCTCGACTATTGAGCTATGCTTCTCCTCCATGGACAATAGAAGGCTGTGAGACTATATGGAAAACACAAACATGAACTCAAGCAGCAAAACTATTGTCACCAAAGAATACTTGGTTAAGGCGAATGAACTTAATGTATTTTTCCTCAGGTTTGAAACCTGTGACTAGTTGGTGAGGAGGCCCTGAACTCCATTAGCACTACTGAGTTGACTGATGTGGCATCTATTGAACCCAGGGTGGAGCAGGAAACGTTTAGCAGACTATGCAAAAGAAATCTACAGGACCTCATGCTTAACGCTTGTTCCTCAAAATTATCTTCTGCCTGGTGTCCTATCTCTCAGCAATCATACAGCAGTTTCCCTGTGCCTCCCCCTTTGGGAAAAGTCCATTATTATTCCTGCTCCCAAAGTGCCTTGTCCTTCGCTTAACAATGACTTCAGACCAGTGGCCTTAATCTCGGTTGTCATGAAATGTTTTGAAAGAATTGTTTTTAACGTGCTTCAGACAAACATTGCTTCTCTTCTTGACCCCTTACAGTTTGCTTATAGGTGTGGCCATAGCACAAAGGACACTGTTATCAGTGTAACCCACTTGATAAACAGCATCTAAAGAATTCTAAGTCCTATGCATTTGTTTTCTTTGCACATTTCAGCTCGGCTGTTAACATGGTTCAGCCTAACTTTCTTATATAAAAAGAATTATTAATATGGGTGTCAGTGCTCTTACTGTCAAATGTTTTTTATTCTTTTTTAACAAACAGGTCCCAACAGGTGAGGGTACATAACTTGTCTTCTCTAGTGAAATATTGTAGCATAGGCAAGCCTCAAGGCATATACTTTATGACCAATTGTTTGGTCCAAGTGTGAAACATACGTAACTAACACTAGCTTGAGCTATTTTATGTGAATTAAATTATTAAGCCACCGAGACTACCAAATACAATATGATTTTAAAATAATAGCATTTGTTGTTTCATCCTGTGGAAGAGGATCTGTGAAATCTGATCAAGTTTTTTATCAAATTGAAATGGTGGTCTTTGAACAATGCTGAGGCTCCCTGTAGTCTCCATACAAACAATTGTTACAGTTTTACAATTGTAGAAACTAGTCCAAGGGGGATGTTCTTTTCACTCAGTTAGTTTCTTTATCAGTCTGTCATCTGAAGCCACACTGTGTAATTTAGTCACACTATAGCTGGAACTGTCCCCGTTACTGTACGCCACTGAAATTCAAAATAAAATCAGCAGCAACAATTGGAGGAAGACAGATGGTAGACCACTGTGTAGTCAGTGCATCTAAAATTAAGTATTTCTTCACAGAGTATGTCCGTAGACTAAGCAGAAAATGTTTGCAGACAAGCAGGGGAACATACAAAAAGGGCTCCGTCCTCGCTTCACTAAAACCAAGAACAAATTTACATACAGTGGATCTGTTAAACTGCAGGTTTTTTTCCACCTTTAAAGTGGCATGCTGTATATCCTGTACAATGCAACTGAATCTGTAAGAGAGACAAATGTAAAAAATAATGCAAAAGCCATGACCTGGCTGCACAAGTGTACACCTGATTGAACTGATAATATGCTGTAGTACCTCCTGAGTTGATCTCAGACTTCAGTCTTTGTTAAAATCTGCCAAGATCCAACATCTTGACTGCCAACATCTACTCATCCTTCTGTGTCATATTTCTCCAGATTTATCACATTATGAAGACCTCTCTTGGCCACAGCCCCCTTTAGGTTATAAAGGCCCCTGTTCATTAAGAAAATGTATCTCCATGATGCTACCGCCACCATTTTTTACTGTCGGCGTCATGTTCTCTTGAAGATTTTATGGAATTTTGAATCGTGGTCCGAAGTTTAGGTTTGCTTTCATCAGAACGTAACACATTCATATAACACCAGGACACAATGTTTTGGGAGATTTTATCCAAGACGGGATTTTGTTTTGCGGAGAACAAGCTTCTGTCTTGCAACCCTAATCCTTTGTCCAGACATATGGCGAATACAGATTGTTGTGACATACAGAACATAACCAGTGCTTGTTGGAAATGCCGGCAGCCTCCTGGACCAGCCTCTCGTCTTTTTATTGGTTTTAGACAGCCATTCATTTTTTTGTAAGATTATAGCTGTCCCATATTTCCTCCTAGTACTGACATCTGTCTTCCCTGTGACCGTGTTATGTGTGTTTTATATGTACATTCCTATGGAGTTTTTGTCTTTTCTTGATCAATACCATTATACACACCATAGTTCAAACAGTGGTGGTTTCTGCACGAATAGTGCTCTGGGCAAACACCTTCTTCAAAATGTTGGAAAACCTCTAAATTCTGGGATGGAATAAAAGGCTGTGCAGTCTCACTCAAACCACGTAAAATATCCTCCCTATTCTCAGCAGCAAACAGGAGGTGCCAACCCCATTGACTGCATATGCATTAAAATCATTATACATTATTCTGAAGCAAGAGACATGATCAAGTGACATAATGCACCTCCTTCCCTGCCCTGAACAACTGTCCTTATGTGTAAAAAAAAAAAGGCCTCTAGGTTCAGCTAAATGGTGCAAATTAGTTTGAGTGAGGAAAACCTGAAAGTAGCAGCTGATTTTTACCTATGATAAAACAGATTTACTATAATTGAAGGGAAGTTCAGACTTCCCTTCAGCTGAACGCTGAAATCAAAAGGATTGGATGTGCATACTTATGAGACCGGGTTACTTGATACTTTTATTTTTTACATTTACCTTCCCTAACAGATTTATTTTATTTTTCAGCTAAATTCTAGAGCATATAGGCCACATTACAAGTGAAAATGTTTTGGCCATTTATTTTTTGGCCCAGCCGGCCATAGATTTTCATGCCACATAAACCTAGCATTTTATAACAGGGTATTTTACACCTCTGGGATCAACTACACTCACCGGCCACATTATTAGGTACACCTGTCCAACTGCTCGTTAACATTTAATTTCTAAGCAGCCAATCACATGGCGGCAACTCAGTGCATTTAGGCATGTAGACATGGTCAAGAGAATCTCCTACAGTTCAAACCGAGCATCAGTATGGGGAAGAAAGGTGATTTGAGTGACTTTGAACGTGGCATGATTGTTGGTGCCAGAAGGGCTGGTCTGAGTATTTCAGAAACTGCTAATCTACTGGGATTTTCACGCACAACCATCTCTAGGGTTTACAGAGAATGGTCCGAAAAAGAAAAAACATCCAGTGAGCGGCAGTTCTGTGGGCGGAAATGCCTTGTTGATGCCAGAGGTCAGAGGAGAATGGCCAGACTGGTTCGAGCTGATAGAAGGGCAACAGTGACTCAAATAACCACCCGTTACAACCAAGGTGGGCAGAAGAGCATCTCTGAACGCACAGTACGTCGAACTTTGAGGCAGAAGGGCTACAGCAGCAGAAGACCACATCGGGTGCCACTCCTTTCAGCTAAGAACAGGAAACTGATGCTACAATTTGCACAAGCTCATCGAAATTGGACAATAGAAGATTGGAAAAACGTTGCCTGGTCTGACGAGTCTCGATTTCTGCTGCGACAGTCGGATGGTAGGGTCAGAATTTGGCGTCTACAACATGAAAGCATGGATCCATCCTGCCTTGTATCAACGGTTCAGGCTGGTGGTGGTGGTGGTGTCATGGTGTGGGGAATATTTTCTTGGCACTCTTTGGGCCCCTTGGTACCAATTGAGCATCGTTGCAACGCCACAGCCTACCTGAGTATTGTTGCTGACCATGTCCATCCCTTTATGACCACAATGTACCCAACCCATGATGGCTACTTTCAGCAGGATAATGCGCCATGTCATAAAGCTGGAATCATCTCAGACTGGTTTCTTGAACATGACAATGAGTTCGCTGTACTCAAATGGCCTCCACAGTCACCAGATCTCAATCCAATAGAGCATCTTTGGGATGTGGTGGAACGGGAGATTCGCATCATGGATGTGCAGCCGACAAATCTGCGGCAACTGTGTGATGCCATCATGTCAATATGGACCAAACTCCCTGAGGAATGCTTCCAGCACCTTGTTGAATCTATGCCACGAAGAATTGAGGCAGCTCTGAAGGCAAAAGGGGGTCCAACCCGTTACTAGCATGGGGTACCTAATAAAGTGGCCGGTGAGTGTATATGTTAGCCAAGAAACTTTCTCATTCATTTGATGACATAAAAAACCCAGTATGTCAAGAGTCTTTTATTGTCACTGCGTGTTACCGTGGTGACACACTCTTTTACAACAGGGGTTTTAGGCTGCACAATTCGCTGACACACCGGATGCCAGGGCAGGTTGGTAAACTCAAATCAGTTTCTCCAAACCACAACACAACAGTTTACCAGAATGGAGTCTTATTTATTCAACTTGTGGTTTGTTTTGCATACCATCACATGAGTGAATGAATAAAAGTCCAAACACTGCAGTGGGCTGCAAGCGCTTTGCCAGAAGTAGATATTTTTACTCAAATTTCCGAGGAGGATGTTGTCCTCCAAGCACTTCCAGCAACCTCTCAGTGATCTCTGATATAAAAAGAGTTGAGAATAACAAGGTTTAGATTAAATAACTGATATCTATCTTAAGAAAGCATCAGTGAGTCTCAGGGGTTTCACTAAGGTTCACTCAGAAGCTGGCACGTAACCATGCAGTGTTACTGTAAGCTGTTGGTTGGGCTTATCTCAGCCTCCGCTGTTGACTGAGGCCGCTGTTGATGGTGGAAAGATTTAACACGTAAACACATACGGTAACCCATCTATTTTATGAAGCACACACACACACACACACACACAGAACTTATCAGGTCAACCAAGATAGCATAGCCCATTTCACACAACAGTTTTCCTGCTACAACAGATCAGCCTACAATAACTTCTCTCCCTGTGTTACACGGATCTTCGTATGTACAGACAGAGTTATGTTCTAAGTTGTTTTTCGAATTTTTAAAAAACTATTTATGCATGACAGGGCTTTCAACAGAGGCATTGTTATCCAACTTTTTTGTTTGCATTGTATCATTTTAAGCATTGCCTCTGGGATTGGGGTAAATTAGAGCAGCACATTTTTCATCTTTAATATAGGAACATTAAAAAAAATCCTTACCCAGGGTCATAGCTCTGTTGATCCATCCATTCTCTCAGCTCTCAGTAGTAATGACTATACATAAAATGTATGACATGATTTAGGTTTTTGTTTGTTTATTTTGGGAGTATTTGGATCAGCCTTCACCTCTCAGCCACTATCCAATCAGCTCAGCCTCCTTCCAGCCAACACCTTGCTCTTAATCAGATCCTCCTGCTGCACCAATTAGTCAACTCTGTTCACCTGTCTACATACACCTGCCTCAGCCAACTCATCCCTGCCAGAACAGCTCATCTCTTCTCATCATTTCTGAGGTGCTCTTTCTCCTCCAGGTCCTGTGTTCTCTGCCAGCTGGACTCTTCTGTTGAAAGTTGCCTGTGTCTGCGTGCTGCACAAGTCTGCCTGTTTCCCCGTGAGTTCCAGCTGCTCGCTCAGCTCGTTCTGGTGGTTCCTCGGTCCACATCGCCTCTTCTGATCTGCTCCTGCCTTCTTCACTTGTCTGGCCTGTCACTGCCTGCATCTGGTCAAGTCTGGTCCTGCTTGCCTGCCTCATCATCCACTACTCATCATTTCAATAAACTCTTTAAAGATGTAACTCTGTGTTGGCTGAATATCGGGTTTGTACTTGTAAATACTACAATGTATTCTATTAAAAATAAAATGATTGGCATCCTCCCAAACATGATTACGTAGTCCTCAGAAAGTGAGGCAGCGTTGGAGGCATCTTTAGAACCTGATCTGACGCAGTAGAGCTTTCTGGGTTATCAAAACATATTAGCTTCATCTAAACCTTTCACGTGTATGCAAAGACTTGTTGAAATCCCCTGGGTTTCCTTAGATAGGAAACGTTTTAGCTAATCTGTCTGTATGATTTGACTGAATTGGCTTTGTAAATAAGTAAGTAGTAAAACTTCATTCATATAGCAGCCCCCAAGATAAAAATCACAATGTGCTTTACTACAGAAGATACAAAACACACAAGATAAAATTAAACAAAAGCAGATTCAAAAAGATACTTTTTTAGCTGGCCTCTAAAAGAATCCACTGCTGCTGATCTCAGAGTCTTGGAGCCACAGAAGAGAAAGCTCTGTCTCCTTTAGTTTTCAATTTTGTTTGAGGGACAATCAGTAAGTCTTGATCACTGGACCTCAGAGCCCTAATAGGGATGTAGTAAAGTGCCTAAAAATGTCATGTGCTGTGAATTGGCGCTATATAAATAAAATTGAAAGACAAAGTCCATCCATCCATTTTCTAACACATCTATCCCTCATGGGGTCGCGAGGGGTGCTGGTGCCTATCTCCAGCTGTCAATGGGCGAGAGGCGGGGTACACCCTGGACAGGTTGCCAGTCTATCGTAGGGCAACAAAGTCTTTCAAATAAAAAATTTGTAGACCCTACCAGCTTATATAGGACTTAAAACGAAAATCGTTTGTCTGTTTGCATTTCTGGAGCGTGCAGCTGTGGGTTAAGACAATGCAAATGATGAGATGCATCAGCAGTGAATGGACGGAATCAGTTTCTCTTCCCAAAAGTAGGCATGTCAGCAATGTTCATAGCCCGGTCAGATTGGGAAATATGTAGGATAAATTGTAAAAAAAAAAAAAAAAAAAAAAAAAATAGATCCAAGATATCCATCTGAGACTCTGTTGCACCTCAGTTGGGATGGAAGTTAAATGAAAGGCAATAATCAGAAAACAATGGTAACTTTGGAGGAGCTTCAGAGATCCATTGCTCAGGTCGGTGCATCTGTAGATGGAAGAACTACTGTATTGATGCTGTCACCACCGTGTTACACGTTGCCTTCAAGGAAATGAGCAATGTTAGTTTTCTGCCACACATAGTGCCCTGCAGACAGGTCAATAATAGAACTTTTTCCACATGC
The DNA here is from genome assembly GCA_037039145.1 of Fundulus diaphanus. Classification (NCBI taxonomy): domain Eukaryota; kingdom Metazoa; phylum Chordata; class Actinopteri; order Cyprinodontiformes; family Fundulidae; genus Fundulus; species Fundulus diaphanus. The sequence continues at coordinate 20,219,756 of CM073130.1, read as the reverse complement.
CTGCATAGCTTGTTACAGACTGCAAACATAACTTCTTATGCCTTTCTTTCAAATATGGATATTTATACTAAGATCAAATTATACACAGATGAACAATATTTACTAACTAGATGACGTCTGAAGATCATTGTTTACACTGGTTTTTATTTAGGGGTAGCAGTGCTGAATCTAAACACATTTAATACTATTTTGATTATTTATTATTTTTATTTTATTTTATTATTGTTTCAGTGCAATAAACCTCATGATCTTTCGTTTTACAATGGATTCAGAAATGTTCTCACTGCAAACATGGATCATTTAGTTAGAACTAAGCTGATCACTTAAATGTGTGTATTTTTAATACAAACAAATGGATTAAAAAGCAACACTTCTTGAAGCTGGTAAAACCTACGTGACTGTTGTGTCTGAGCGGCACTCGGGGATTTCTGTTGTTTATTGTGTTTGTCTTTCTTTGGGCCTCCTTGACCACATCCTGCTACACTTTTCAGCGCTGCTCCTAGCGTCATCCCTGGCCTCCCCCTGAACACACCCAGCAACTCCCAAGCATGTGCTCAATGTCATGCATACAGGAAGAGGCACGTGCGGCAAAAACAATGAAAAGACGTCGTAAGAGCAGCCGGGGGCGGCTCTCACACGAGACATGGACGAGAAGCATGCTCATTTTTGGAATGCAAAACATGTTGCAAATCGCAAAGACTTTTGCTCTGGTTTAGCTTGTGATGTCAGACTGAAACCAGACTCATTCTTTGTTTCCTGAGATCTTATTTGTAATTCTAACGTGGAGCCAGGCAGATGTGTAACACAGATGTCCTCTCTCAGGCCATTTGCCTGAGGGCTTTCGGATTGGTCCACCTCCTCCTCCTCCTCCCTTCCAGGCTCCCTGTCTGCGCCTCTACGTGACCGGTCCTGGGTCTGTCAGTGCCAGTGGAGGCCGCCATGGCAGCAGATAACGTTAACTAGCTTCCTGCTATTACCTCTGATTGCCCCACGGCCCGGAACTTTGCAGACACCCTGGGTGGGGCGTGACTGAGTGGTATGGGCTTCTGTGCGCCTTTGACAAATTCAAATAATTAAGAAAAAAAGTAAATCGTACTAATCTGATAATCTGTCTGTATGTAAAACTGCAAATCTCCATGATTCAAATTATGTATAAACAAGGAATGGAAGGTATGGAATGCTAAAAGTTGTTTCTGGTTAACGCGCTGTACATTGCAAGGCTAAAAGAACTCATGTATTATATTGATAAGCAGTGCCATCGAGCTAACAAGATCCAGAAATACAGTTAAGTCTGTGTGTCACCTTAGCATCTGAAAAAAGATACTATGGGCTTTCAAAGATGCTGTGAGGAGAGGGGCTCTATTAAAGATATGGTTCAGGGGCAGAGGATGCCGCATAGCATGTCACCAGTGGCCTATCTGCATATGCATTGACCTACATACGACCCTGGCGAGCACAATACATATAACAAGCACAACAGTGTGTACACACTTTGCATGTTCAACAAGCTGCAGGTAGAGTGAAAACAGTTATCAGCTGTTTTTAGCTAAAAGTGGATTTTCAGAATCCTGTAGGCATCTCTTTTTGTAAAACCTGCACAAAAAAAACATGCTAGAGCACCAATAGGTCATTCTCAAACCTACATACCTGGGATTTTCTTAAATATCATGAAATATGTCAGAATCACAGGCAACATTTACATGTGAAACTCATATGGGTAGAAAGCTTTGAGCAAGAAGTGGAACCCACAAGATGGCTTCTTCTATTGCAACTGGTTTTCTTAATACACATATACATGTGAGCAGAAGCAGGTTGCTCAGCTGATTGTGCTGACATGAGTTGTTTTTAATCAACCTTACCATTTAGGGAGCTCATAGTGATCCCAGGCCCACTTGGTGCCCTTCCAGCCTTTACAGTCAGTATTAACCTGGCCAGCCAGTTTTATAATGTGTACCATTCTACATTCTGCACTTATAAATCTGGGTCTGCTCCCACTGAATCCGTTTGAGGAAAGGAGGGACATTCAGCAGAACTTTCCGAGCTGACTGGGTGAAGCGACACCTAGTGCCCGCCCACCAAGGGCTTGTTTTTAGCCAATCATGATATCAAATGAAAATATAAGCAGCACGCATCATGAGAAACCACAACAAGGTGAGCTTCTCAAGGCACTTTTTGTTGTTTTTCTTTCAAAGAAGAAACCGTGGATTCTGACAAAACAGATGTGATAGCAGCATCTATGTGTGCGTTCTCCTGCTCTGCCATGTTTGTGTTGGTTCAGCTGCAGGCTCAGCAGCTCTTGCTTTCATCACAGCAGTATGTCCCGCCTTAAACCATAATACTGCAACGTCATTGGCCTGAACCGTTTTTGGTTCGTTGAAGCGGGAATGGAACGAGATGGATTCTCGTGTGTTTGTGAACGCACGAATACCGCGAGAATTCAGCTTGCAGGCAAGGTTAAGCCAGTATAGGCCCCATATATGAAGTGGTCCTTAACTGGTGCTCTATCAAGATGAATTAGCTTCTTTCAGATAGCATTTTGTCCCATTAAATAGCTTAAACTTTAATCTGTGGCCAAAGTCATCTTTAAAAAGTTAAACTTAGTCAGTTTAAGTTAATTAACAAGGTAACTTTGAACCTTGATGTTTTCACATGTATATTGTTTCTTAAATGATCCAACTGAGTTGCAAATTCTTTGAACCTGAATGTTTTTTATTCATTTATCATTGAACAGTATTTTTTCTGATGCTGTAAATTTGCCTTTACTGTAAGACTCTATCTTACTTTTTGTTTTTATATTTTTACATTTGTGTGAATCTGCAAGCTTCCATTTACCTTTCACTTTGCTGCTGGTATACCTGAATTACCCCAATAACTGAAATGTCTATTTTATTCTATTGGGTGAAATTCTGGAAATAAATCCTGATAAAAAGTTTGGAATAATATCTATTAAAAGTTATGAAATTAAATACCATTTTAGTTTTAAACAATGCATGACATGTTGTTGTTGAATGTCAGACCAGAGGCAAGCAAATAAGACTAAAAAAAGCAGCAAACATATTTGAACAATGTATAAAACTTAAAGAACATCATTATTGCACTTATTTCTTAGTTTTAGGAAGCCTCAGCTAACTTTCACATCTTTCCAAGTAGCACATAAAGTCTGTGGACAGGGTCAGATTGAACAGCAACAAAGAGACGCATGCAACAGAAATATGGCGCATGACATCAGCCTTTTGGAAGATGGCTTGATAACCTATCAGCAACTTCCACACACTGCAGCAGATGAAAAAAGGGTTTCTTGTCCTCATTGAAGCTGAATTTGGTGAACGTGAGGATTGCTTTGGGCGGTGGAAGCCAGTGGACTTGAGAAGGATTTGCTTACTGATTGCCAGAGTCTCACCCTGTGTGTGTGTGTGTGTGTGTGTGTGTGTGTGTGTGTGTGTGTGTGTGTGTGTGTGTGTGTGTGTGTGTGTGTGGTGAGGAGGAAATCAAAGCATGTTGGCATCCTGTGGACAGCCCAGGGGAGGACAAGTGGGCACAAGCACAAGGCGGCAGCGAGGTGGGTGTCCTGAAGAGCGTCGTCTGGCCTTGCAAACACACACACACACACACACACACACACACACACACACACACACACACACCTGGTCCCAGTACAAAAGGCCAGCATATAATTGAAGTGGTGTCAGAACTCAGGGGGCAACCCCACACCCCAGTCAACCTCTGCCCCTGTTGACACGCACACATTTGTGTACAGAGCTTTTCTTTTTCAGAACACATCATTTTTGACACTTGAAAAAGATTGTCAACATTTTGACAAAAAAATAGAATATAAACATTTTCAGTGGACTTGAACACTGCTTTCTTTAATCTTGTGTGACCATTCCTAATTCTTATTTAATCAGTTTGGTCAAGATCAATTGTAGTTTCATTATTTTATTTCTATTTTAGATATTAATTCTGACAAGTATTATAGTATTTATTCAACTATAATTAAATCCACTTTTCTTCTTCTTTTTTAGGACTGTTTACACACTGGAAAAAATTACCCTACGCACAGACTATTGAAAACATTTATTTACCTTTAAAACAGGAAATATGACAATGTTTCAGTACTGTGTTTTTTTTAGAACATAATTTCTAAATTCTAATTTAACTGGTTAAGAATGAGCATATGCCCATAATAAGTCCATGTCTGCTACTTCAACGTACACCATGCACATGCAGTAAACAGCATTAAATGGTCTGCATTAGTACTGTGATTTTATTTTGGACTTAAATCACTCCCCAGCAAGGTTCAGGAGGCTGTGGTCCAGCGATGTTGAAGGAGAAATTACAATGTGATATTTCTGAGAGCTTAAAACACACTTTGGATATTCTCTAGGTCATTCTTAGCAAGATGGGTCAAGTACAGAGGTCGGTCAAGTAGCCAAAAACTGGACTGAAGTAAAATTTAAAAGTAGCCAACCAAGAAATTCCTCAAGAAAGAGTCAAAAAAAGTATTTGGTAGGAAGGCTACTCAAGTGCTGAGGAACTAATTTTAACATCTGATTTAGTACTTTTATATTATGTAAACTTGACGGACAAAAATACAATGTTATGTACAAATTTTGCTATTTTAAAAAATAAATTTGCACAAAAACATGATTACAAAATACATTCAAAAGGAACACTTTTCAGACTTGGATGTGAAAACCAGAATTAGAGCCTCTTCTCTAGTTCATCTCAAAGGTCTTCTATAAGGTTGAGGTCAGGACTCTGTGCTGGCCAGTCGATTTTCTCAACACCAAACTTTATACACCAACAGTGATTGAATTGAACACTTGAATCTATTGATCTGATGGCGTGCCCCAATATTTTCACCAATACAATGTATATCAGTAAAGTGCAAAGTGCTTCCAATCACAATATGCACTGTTTACTGTATGTTCAGTCGACCTCCAAAGGGCTCAATGAGCTCAGCAGATAGAAACTAGAAAACAATGTTACTCAAGTAACTGAGTAGATGTAAACCTAGTTACAACCCACCTCTAGTTAAGTATATTAAGAAAGACCCAATCTCTAATCATTTGTTTCTAAGCATATCTCTGACCCAACACATACAACTACCTGAGGTATAAGCCATCGTTGCAGCTGCTTAGGTCCCCATGATGAAGTTGGGAGTAGTGAAAGATGTTCACACATGATAAGACAAACATGTACAGTTACAATGTTAAAATATTCAAAGCTTGAAAATAATTTTCTGCTACTGTATCAAGACCTTAAAAATAATGTGAGGCCAAAATTGGTTTAATTCACTTTTCAATTAATGAAAAACAAGGGGGAAAAAAGCAGTATCCTTTCTGATCATTTTCTCCCTGTGCTATCCTCTGAGCTCAGCAAAGCTTTATAGAATTTGTGTCAAAAATTTTATATCAATTGCTAGAAAAATGTTTTAAATGCACATTTTATCATAACTGCTATTGCTTTTAAATCAAATTGAATTGGTCTGCCAATAACATGAAAGAGCACTATTAGTTTCCCCACAACAATCCCATATCTTCCCCGAGAATAAACACATGCAAAGAATGCAAAAAAGCTTTTTTCCATCGTGGTCCCACAGATACACAAAAAAACAACATACAAGGATAAACCAACAGCGTTGTTATATCCACAAGGCTGTGCAAAGGTCAGTGTTTGTGCCTTCCACCATCACCACCCACCTGCCTGTTCACCTTCCAATGATCCATCCTGGAAACTCTTTAACAATAAGCAAACCGCCTTATCATCATCTTCATCCCTCATCATCAAATATTATTTCCTTCAATAAACTTTCCTCCGTAGTCTGTTCCGATGTTTAAGCACAGAGCACAGTAGGTCGCATGATGCAGATCAATAGCAAAACTTCAGCCCTCTCTCTTTCACAAATAATGTGAAATAACAGATTAGCAAACTGTGTAGACTGGGATATTTAAAAACTAGTTGAATAAAACACATCCTCATCGGTGGACCAACAACGGATAATGTCGGCTAAGTTTCAGTCAATTGAAACAGCATCGGTCCAGCAGATGCTTGGGACCGGATCAGGAAATCCTCGGCTTCATCTGCAACCAAATGTATTTTTTTAATACAAGCTTAAATCACAAGGGTAGAAAATAAAGTTAATACAGACTATACAACATTAGACATTATGGTAAATGAATATCTGAATGCACTTTATCAGGCTTTATGTCTCACTGCATATTAGATACACTGAGAAAAGGAAACAATCTGTTGTAAAGGCGATGACGATGGCTTTATTAATCCTGGTAGGGAAATTAATTTGCAGCAGTGTCAGTAGGCATTTACATAAAAAGCAACAGCATACATTCACAAACATGTACGACATAAACAGCAAAAACGTTTGAGTTTTCCAGTCATGTTGAGAGGCTTTTGTCCTGCTTAACAGTACAAACTGGTTGCACAGTGAAGGAAAATGTTGTCCTGTTCCTTGAGAACAGCAGAAGGCAGTGCCTTCACCCTGAAGGGAGCTCAAATAAAAAGCTCAGGGAGCCTTTTCTTTCTGCTACGATCTGTTTTGCCTTCCTCATCACTCTTTCCATGTATTTGTTTTCCTAAGACTCAACAATTCGGTCTGAAACAGCTTGCTGTCTATGGTCATTATACTTCTTAAAGCCTTCTTCTCTGTGGCATTGCCAAACCAACATATACTATAATAGGTTCAAATATTCTCAATAAAAGGAACGCTGGAGATAGGCACCAGCAACCCTGTGAGGGACTAAGCGGGTTAGAAAATGGATGGATGGATGGATTCTCAATAAAAGCAAAATAAAACAGTCAAATCCCTGAATTATTTCCTGTAAAAGACACCTGTCTCTTTTAAAAGGGAAGTCTCTGTTGAGCCTTGGTGCTAATGCAGTCAGTCCATGACAGCCCAAAACAACGGCCAGATATTTGTTGCTTGAGACAATCTCAGCTCTCTGTCAGTTAAGTTGGTAGAGAATGATTGAAACTTCCTGAAGTCAATAGTTATCTATTTTCTTTTTGTTGTATTCCAACAGTGGCGGCTGGTGAAGAAAAATCTTGGTGGGGCTGGCCAATAGATTTCCCTGCCTAACCCAGTACATGCATTTAAATTAAAAGTCGGAAAATTACTACGATTCCACAATAAGCATTTAATTAATAAAAAAAAAAAACATTGTTCACAAAGGATTATTTTGGTGTTTTTGTCTGGTTAATCCTTTTCACAGACTCATGCAAGAGGGTTTGCATACATTGTACATGTACGTATATTATTACAAAACAAACGTTTACGTCTTGACTATAATATATGTATCCTAATTTTTTAATTATATAATGATTTAAGTAGTAGAACAATGACTAGTGCAAAATTAAGTTGTATTTACCGGAGATGAAGTGTAGACTGCAAATTCTATCTTAGTATGATGGCTCCCACAGTCCATTGGCATCCTGCATCCTTTTCATTGAAATGATCCATTTCTTTCTTATTTCTTTGTCCTTCGGTAAACGAAACAAACGTTAATCCGACGATTTGGAATGCTTCTGTGTGCAACCGGGAGCACAACAAGTCGTAGGCATTGTTTAGATTCCAAAAATAAACTAAAAGTACGCTCTAATTCACCCGTTTTGTCACGCTGGTAAGCGAAAACAGTGCTGTGTTTGCCGTCCAACGTTACCCGGATGTAGCGCGGATGTAGCTCGTGACGTCACACGTGAAGTGCACCTATCACTGTGCAGCTAGGGCTACTACTCCAGGAGCCCCAAAGCCATTCATTTTGGCGATGCTGATTGGCCAAATATTTATAAATCTTCCCTAGCAACAGTATACGATTGGTTATTTCGCTACACTTGTAGGGCTACTTCAGTCACAGCCCCAAAAGTGTAGAAGAAGAGAAATGATACGTTGTGTTGGTGGAAATGCACTGTTAAATGATAGAGTAAATCAGTAGAAGTGTTTTAATAATTCTTATTACATGTAGCCACGTACTATTAGGTAAAAACTGACATTAATAATACTTTTAAAATCTATATATATTTTGACTTCTCCCCTCCACATCTAGGGAGGGCAGCGCCCGAGCGCCCCCTATGGGCCAGCCGCCACTGTATTCCAAATAAGTTTTTATGATTTGCACTAACTAATGAAGTCCATGTCTGGCCTGTGCTCCTTCTCCTTATCATATAAAAAACGTACCAAGGCTGTATCATCAGTATATTTAATTAAGTGCCAATTTGGGTAAGTGCTTATACATGAATTTATGTAGAGAATAAATAACTTTGAAGATGGGAAGGTGGGAAAGCTTTGCCTATACAAAGACAAAAGGAGACAAATGGAGGTAGACACAGTGAAAAGTTTAAGTCTAGAAAGAAGTTGCAGTATGAAAAAAATCCAAGAATTATTTATATTTCTAATCATATGGTATAAACCCAAATATAAAACTCCCCCGTGTTTAATGAAATCCGCAGATTTCATTTTTAGTTCTTAGGTTTAATCTTTGATTTATGTTTTTATACTTTTTTTATCACTGCAGATCAGAATGATTCAATGTAAAAAAAACAACAACAACTGGCAACTTATTGTTTACTAGTTTTTATTTAAGTTCTTCATGAAAGTATGGAGGCTATTTAGGAAGCATTTTAAACCAAAATGTAAAAGTTTAAATAAATAAGAGTTAGTTTTTGTTACTTTATAACAAAAATGTTATTTTTTGTGAATGGTTTCAGGAAAAACTGTGTTAGGATTTTCTAGCTAAATAGCCAGGTGAACATGTGGACAGAAACTTGGTCAAACATCATGTGGATTAAACCAAATATTGCTGACCTAATACTTGTCTTATGGTACTACACAGACTCTGGGAAAGAGCAAAAAGACTGTTGGGAGATGCTGTCTCTGGGACCCTTCCAGCATTTTGAAAATAAAATGTTCACCAAGATGCTTTAAGGTTCTGAAAGTTTTAATTTTTTTATTAAAAAGTGTGGCTTTGTCTTTGACCTCTTTCTGTTACTGTTTTACTGTTGTTGTCATTTACAGGGACCTTCTCCTTCAGCTCTACAGTATTTTACATAAGCACCTATGACGCATTGCTGCCCTCTATTGGCCACATTAAATACATCAAATAAGAAAATGGTTGCACCCATCCACAGCGATGTGGTTGCTCCCTTGACAGGATGACATAGATTTATTCCGTTAAATGTAATAATCGTTTTGGGTGCTTCTGAATACTGAATGTGCTTTTCCTGTTTTGTGAGATTCTGCTGAGAGGAAATCTCTTCCCTCCGGCCTTCATTAGTTAATAGTTTGCATGCAGAGAGGCGTGTTCAAATCTGTTTGGCTTTAGATTCAGGGCCATGGTTTTTTTATTGTTTGGTATTAATTATTTTCACAGCAATATGATAAAAAACTACACTGTGTCTTATGTAAAGCATGCTATACTAAAGAAAGATCTCCACTGTTTTAATTTTGATCATCAGGGTTGATTTGATAATGCTGGTAAACATCCCCCTTTCCATATCTAAATCTGGCAAAGAAAGCTTGAATTCAGCTAAATTCCCAACATATTTCTTACAGACAGAATTACTGTCTCAGCTTGTCTCAGCTTTTTACACCTGCTGTCCTTCTTTTTACACAGTTATTGTTATTTCATGACCAGGATGAGGAATGTTCATCTACTTGTCTGGGCTTGCCTGGTAAATGTGGCTAGAGCAACTGTATCGACTTAAGCAATCTTTTTCTGCAGAGGATGTAAAAGTTCTAAAAGTTATATGTTTCTTTAAATGAGAAAAAAATAATTTCCAAGGGGTTTTTCACATCTTACTGTTTCCAGCTCTAATAGTTAGGACTCCTACATTGGTTGGCTGAAGTGGTTCGATTAACTACCCCTGACAACTAATTTAAAAGTCGTTAAGAAAAGATAAAGTTCTGCTCATCTTGTAATTTTTTTGCTACCTCCATGGATTTCATGCAGAATTAAGACTTTATGGGTCACTTCATGATCTTATCACGCTTCCTTTTGCCATTGTTGTGTTGCACTATTCTTAAAGCTCATAGGCATGTTAAAAGGGACACCAGAGATTTTGCGGGGGGTGGGGGGGCCAAGCATTTTACTGAGGGTGCTATGGAGGATAACTTATGTTCACATTTCTCAACACACACAGACGGATGCACAAGCAAAGGTGCACCCAGAACTCTGACATCTGCAAGAGTCACAAATAAAGTGTGTAATGAATATGTGAGTATTCTGCTACTCAGTTAAAGCACACACAGACATGAACTGCAACCATTAATTCACCATATTCTTTTCCCTCAGATCAATCCATGGAAACTTAGGCGGTAAATTTTTCTTACATTTTTGCATTACACGTTTGTTTCAAACAATGCTTAAAATGGACAAAAATAAGTGCCGGTACGCCCCTTAAGGTCGTAAAAACATGATGGGTAATATTTTTCATATGTATCTATCTATTAGTCTGTAAATCACTAGTTTCATTGTACATAAATTACAAAAAACAAAGAATATAGCCAGTTCTAAATCAAATCCACATGAGCCAAGTTCAGTGTCATAAAGCCACTTCTATTAACTTCGAGGCTCATGGAGTTAACATGGACCTGAAAAACAATATCAAAGACTAAAAATATAAAACAAATAATCATTAATAACATAAAGTCTCAAGATTTCGTTAAGCTTATTACTGTTACAGTTTCCTTCTGTAACATATATTTCTTCTCAGTATTAGGCCTGGCCTCAACAAACCCATGCCACCGTATAAACTTTAATCTAAAAATATGTTACTATCTTCAAAAACTCAATATACTGACCAGCCATACACAGGGTCTCTGCATACATATTTAAATATTTAATCATATTTAGTATCACATTTTCCCTCAGGTAACGAGCTGTATACAGAAATTGTGAAATTTAAAGAGTCGTCAGGCCTGAACTTGTGTAGTCGACTGGAGGGGAACAAAAACACGCTGTCTCCACTTCCATCACACACAGGTGTAGCTATGGATACGAGATAGCAGAGGCTAAAAGATAAAGCAAAAAAGAAACATGAGCCATATTGTGAGAACATTTCACTACATCAGGAATTTATAAGCGCCAGTTTTAGTGCTTTGAACAACTGAAATATTTCAGCAGGTTGTGCACATACAGCAAAATTTTTAAATGTTAGAAATTATTTAGAAAACAGTAGTGTTCATCTAAAATAACGGTGATGTCCTACTTTAGACTTAGAAAATTTAAACTTAGATATGAGCGTACTTAAAAATGGCTCCAGCAGGTCTTGGGTTCATTTGTGCTGGACTGGTTCGGTACTTTCAGACCTCTCATCAGCAGCATCCTGCATCTGATTCTTTCATCTACATCTGGCCTCTGCTCACCTTATCCAACATTATTGTTGACTTCTCTTTCTGCGGCTAAATCGACAGCAACAGGCGGCTGTGCACCATCAGGATCCCTGTTAGATGCGCTAATGCTAGCTTGCGGAGTCCAATCTCTATTTGTCTAGTGAAGGACTGTTCAGAGCTGCTGTTGTCATCTAGTATGGCTCCTCTTAGCCCTTTTGGAGCTAGGACAACAATATGGCCCTGATCATTTCCCTCTGATTTTCCTCTCTCACTCAAAAAAAAGCTTAAAGCCACTTGAATGTACGGCAAGCGTTGTGAGCCAAAAGGGTTTCTTTTGAGGCAATATTTTTTAATCAACACACGCAGAGTTCAATTCCTGCTACGTGAGTTTATTTCATCTACTTTCTTTTACTCAACATATAATAGTTGATTGTATATTGAAATTGGATGTGTTTTTGTGGGGAAAATAAAACAATCAGATGCAATATGATATTAATTTAGATGAAGAGGAAAATAATAATCTGTGTGTGTGTGTGTGTGTGTGTGTGTGTGTGTGTGTGTGTGTGTGTGTGTGTGTGTGTGTGTGTGTGTCTTACCTTTTTTGATTGTGGGGTGTGACAGGTAGGTGTGTCCTCACCACTGTAATTGGTTTAGGCCAATCAGGAGGTGCTCAAAGAGGAGTGGATCCCCTGAGATAGATGCCAGATTATTCTTACTCACTGAGTGCTAATTAGACATCTTGTTCCTACTGGGCTCTTACTTCATGTTCCAAAGATTAACCCTTGTGTTCTCCTTTCAGAAACTCCTGTTCTTAGCCTTCCCTCTGGTTTTCAGTTATCTGTCTCCTTGTGTCCCAGATTTCGCTGAGGTCTAATGGAAAATGGCCCGTTGCCCCGTTGACAGATTCTCTCTTCTGAGTTGTGGATCTCTGCAGCCCCTCCAGACAAAGGGCCTTTGTGCTGCCTCTCTAAATAATGTCCTCCTTTCCTGATCCTCTTAGTTTAGGTTGACTTGCAGTTATGTTATACTTTTTCCAAGCTGGTTGTTCACTAATGTTCTCTAAAAAAAACTCAGAGACCTTTAAAATACAGTCTTTATTTTCAGCATCAACATCTTCTAAATATTTGTTTTTAAGTGTAATTGCACTTTCGGGCTTCTGCAAGCAGCAGAGTTGCTTTCATATCTAGATTTCTCTTTGCGCTTCTTTTTATTTTTTGTGACAGAAGTTCCTGGAGACTGGACAAACTATTTCAGCTCCGAGTGGCTGGCCAAACTGAAATCCTTGAGTTGCAGAGAGCTGGGAGGGGGAGCTTCTCTCTGCAGAGGCTGGATTGTCCAACCAAGAAAGAGAGGAGTGGAGTTAAGATTACAATCTATATATAAAGCATTCATTTAAATTAGTGATGATCTTATGTAGATTTTAAGTTGTGTAATGTGAGATTTTGCTAGATATGAGATCTTACTGAATTTGTAAATATGCTGAAATACACATCTCTATTAGAGCATCGGAGAATTGTAGGCAGAGCTTCATAAAAGCTCTTAGGAGTGACACATCTAATATTTTGTCTACCCAGTATGGAAGCAGACTATATGGAAGAGAAACAAATAGTACTTTCATTCTCACTTATTGTTATTTAGTGAGTTTCTTTTCAACATTTGTAGTTGAAAAGAATTGTGTGTCAACATTAAGATAAATACTCCAAATAAATTATATATATATATATATATATATATATATATATATATATATATATATATATATATAGATAGATAGATAGATAGATAGATAGATAGATAGATAGATAGATAGATAGATTTTTTTTCCTTGCATGCTGCCACTAAAAATAAAAGTTGTTGAAACTAATGGGAGCTACAAACTGATTAAGCTGATTAAAACTGATTAAACTAGTAAGGTGCAATTTCTCTTAATCTGTCATGAAAACATAAAGTTACAGCTCAGCTCATGAAGAATGTCACACATTTCCCTCCATAAAAGCTAGATAGATAGATAGATAGATAGATAGATAGATAGATAGATAGATAGATAGATAGATAGATAGATAGATAGATAGATAGATAGATAGATAGATAGATAGATAGATAGATAGATAGATAGATAGATGTAACGTTCTGTTGTGGTTCAGGTTATTTTTTCAGTTTAGCTAAGTTTTCTGTCTTAGGATTTATTTCTGTTTCTTGTTTTGTATTGAATTCATGCTTAGCCTGTTTTAGTTATCTGGCCTTTGTTATTAGTTTTTATTTCAGCTCGTGTCTGTTTAGTCTTGTTTTCTATCTTAGGTTTAGGTTCAGTCTTTATGCTCCTTTTATCACCTCCACCTGGTTTTGTTAATTAGTCCCGCCCTGCTCTCCTGTTCTGTCGCCTATTTAAGCCCGCCTTTGTTTTCTGTTTGTTGCCGGAATATCTCTTCAGATCTCGTCTCTCTAACTCTTGGTAAGAGCACTCCAGTCTCAGTTTTTTCCCGTTTATTTACCTGTCTGTTGCCCGTTCCGACCTGACCTGTTTTTGAGTCTGCCTTAGCTTCATTTCATACCTGGATGTCTGCTCAGAACCTCTGTGGACTGTTTTGCCTGCATGACCCATCATTTCCTTAATAAATCCGTTTAGCATCAGCTCCGTGTCTGGCTCACATTGGATTCAACCATAGCTAATCATTACATAGATTTTTTTTCCTTGCATGCTGCCACTAAAAATAAAAGTTGTTGAAACTAATGGGAGCTACAAACTGATTAAGCTGATTAAAACTGATTAAACTAGTAAGGTGCAATTTCTCTTAATCTGTCATGAAGTTACAGCTCAGCTCATGAAGAATGTCACACATCAGAAACAAATGTCACACATCTCCCTCCATAAAAGTTAGATAGATTTTTTTTTTTTATTTCAATGTGAATTTTGCGTGAGAATAATGTTTAATTTTTGTTTTTGACAGAAATCCACCCATTCAACGTCAATACCTGCTCTTCCTTGCACTGTCCCGGCTGATGGGCAGGTGTTTGTCTCTAGCGGTCATTGATTGAGAAGCAGGGTACACCTTGTCAGTTTTCATACAAATGTCTCATTTTTGTTTTATTCCACAATGCTTGTATGTGTTGCACATGTTTCATTTTTTCCAGGATGCTTTTGCTTTATCAAATTCCATATTGCCACAAACATTTGCTGAGAACTTTATAAAAAAATAAGTCAGTATGCTTTGCTAATCTGAAATCCTCATATAAGTGGAAATCTCAAAGAAATACGAGAACCTCTGTGTGGGCCTTAATGTCCCAAAGGACTCAGAGCTCACATGTGCTCCCTTAATATTCCTAAATGAACCTGTTGAGCTCCCTTCTCTTTGTGTGTTTTATTGTAGCTACCTAAAGTCAGTTCATTTTGGCAGATCTACAAGTTCAGCAAAGGTCTATGGTCTTCCTACCTTGTCCTCTTCTTTGTTGCAATGCCTTTTGTGTTGTGTGCCATTTCCCTGCGGTGAAAGACACCCTATTCCCCTATGACGGTATGACATTCATATACACAGACCCTCATTCTTTTGTGTAGTACTTTCCTCTACATTCTCACATGGTTCACCTCAATGGGTCCATAGTTGTAGAGTGTTACCATGTGGTTTGTGAAGTCAGAAATGTCAGACATTTATACCTGCCCATTCTCCTATGCGAATTCATTTCAGTTTAAACCTTCAAACCCCCAAAGATCCGGTCTCCTGGCACAGACAGAGCAATGTTGTGTTTGCTGGTAAGTGATAGCACTGTGACCAGTTATACATCAGGGAAACAAAGCAACTACTGACCAAAAGGATGGCCGAGCACAGAAGAGCAACATAATTATTCTGCAGTTCTCTTTTGTTGAATTCAAACCTTTAATTAGTAGTCTGTTTATAAACAGAAACTGGTTTTTATTTATTTATTCATCACTGCGATCAAAGTAGAACATGTGTGCAAGTTCGCCAAAAATGGAAGGCCAAAAGTCTCCCTTTCTCCCTGGAATGACGATCCAGACACACTTCCTCAAATGTTTTTGACATCCTCATGATGTTAGATTCACTTTGACATATGTGCTTTTACCTCTGATTTACAAATGTAATAAAGGCCTTTGTTAAGACATTTTTTAACCCTTTCTTCTCTCTTTTCTCCTTGGTTGCCATAGTAATTCATGAAATAACAATGATCCGCTGGCTCGTTGATGAGGTGCTTTGCATCGACCATTTATAACTGAATGTGGCTTTGTAGAGGACAGAACATGAGGCAGAACCTGATATGCAAATGTTCAGGTACAGCTGTGATCTATAAAGGGAAATGGCTTGTTGGTTGCATGCATGGTTTTATAAATCTTTTTTTTTCTTTTGGCATATGCTGTTTTCAGCTTTTAGATGAAATGTAAAAGAAAAATCAAATGGTTTTTTTTTTAATATTTCTTCAAAAATCAGTCAAATGTTTACACCAATTTTGTCTGGAGGAATGGGCCAAAATTCCAGCAAACTATTGTGAGAAATCTGAAAAAGGAAAATCTAAATGTTTGCCCAAGTTTTATAGTTTACATGTAAACCTGCTAAATACTGCAAATGCATTTGAAGGTATTAATAAACAAACTTCTCTCTCATTTATCAAATAGAAATACTTTTGCCAAGCCTAAGTGACCTGAAACGACAAAATTTGAATGATTTAATATCCAACAGTAAGAAATACAGTTTTTATGCAGTGTATGTAAACTTCTTGTGTCAAATTTTATTTTATAGAGGATGAGAAATAAAATAAAACAACTTGCAAACTTTTCTTGTTAAATACATGTATACTATTTAGACATCATTGCATCTTAGTTACACCTTGTTTATTACAAACAAAAACAAAAAATGCACTTGCCAGGCACCTAATGAAAGCTCAAAATGGTTTCACACTGCAGTTAGTTCAAAATTATAATCAAGTGATTAGCATTGTAGTACCCCTTTCTCAATGACAATGTTTATTTAATAATCTGATGTTCACATGCGGGACAGACAGAAAATTTCCTTAAATATTTTAAAGTACTTTAATTTGGTAACCACTAGCTTTGAAATCTTTAAAGACTTCTGAACTCTTAAAAACCAATAGATAATCAATTAAGCACAATTTGATGAAAGACGGTCACGTGTTTCACGTTGAAAGGACAAACTTTTAAACTGTTCACTGCAGTTAGCATACATGTTCCTATTTTAAAAGTATTAGCAGAGGGCTTGCTTTTGTTTCCTCTTACTTTTATTTTTCTGGCTGATCAGTCCAGACTCTATGGCAGTGAGAAGTTCTCTCCCTCTAACTCTTTGTCAATCACAGATTGGAATCGGGCCAATTGTTCTGAGGTGAAGTGGTTTTTCCAGTCGCCGACAATCCCTGTCACGAAACGGTAGATCAAGGAAAGAGTGATGCACACAACAAATCTTTGATATGAAAGCAAATCTCATGTGTGCAGTAACCCGACAGGTAAGAACTCACCTTTCCTCAGGAAAGGTGACTTGTCGCTGTCCATGTACTCCTTTGGGACCAGGCTAAAGTTGGACATAGTGTTGGCCTTCATGCTCTGGAAAGAACAATTCTCTGCTATCTTCCGAATGACTTCTTCACTCAGATTGCAGCACAAGAAGTCAGAAATACGCCTGATGGATGCCGGAAGGTCCTGGATGAGAGATATAGGGTCATTTCCACAGTCGTGATGTTGTATAAGAAGAACCTCTTTCATTGCAATATCTGTTCATATCAGTTTATTTCACTTCATGATTATGTACAACTTTATGTTAGTCCATCACACATATCCCCAAAAAAGTACATTTAAGTTTGCTGCTGGAATGTGAAAAAAATGTGAAAGCGCTCAAGGGGTTTGCAAATACTTGCAAAGCCCTGCATGTTCTTAATCACACTTAATATGAAGCTCAGACACCTCTAGGGTGACCAGATATCCCAATTTGTGCGGAACTGTGCCGCATTTTTCACTCTTGTCCCGCCGTCCCACTAACTGAAAAAATGTCCCGCAGTTCACTGGGTCAGATTCAAAAAAGTCAAAAAACTATTCGACATGCGCTTTTCTGAAACAAAGAATGCAGAGCTGCAGTCCTTCTTAGACCTAGTCCACACGTAGCCGGGTATCTGGGGAAACTGATATTTCTATGCAGTTATGCCTTTCATCCACACGTAAACAGTGTTTTACATCCCTAAAAACGAATGATTCTGAAAACTCTGGCCAAAGGGGAGGTTTCTAAAAACTCAGTTTTTGAGCCTGCGCGTGTACATGAAGAGACAGTTTTAGTGTACGCCGCATCACATATGTGACGCAGACGTCACATACGTGCGGCCATTGATATAGACTTGGCCATACAGTGGAGTAAAAAAATGAATGCTGTCTGATGCTGATTTCTACGTTGGTGTTGTGATTGACTGTTTACAATACGAGTCTAATCAATGTTAAACTGGACAAATTCACTATCCTACGGAACCTCGGGTTGTTTATTTCCATCTGACTTTACCTCGGCACCGCACAGCATTTCCTGTTTCACCTCGATATCGAGACTTCAAAGTAAAAGCATACATGGAACGTTAGAAACATTACAGCTGAGATGAGTGTAACTTATTATTCTGGTAAAACGTATATTCTAATGTAAAACATGACACAATACAGGATTAGTGACAGTACTAGTAGCTAATTTGTGATTGTGAATGTCTTGTTGTGTTTTGTGTAATCAGATCTAGCAAATGTATTATGTAAGTACTTTACATGTTCCTCTATGTGTCACTAAAGTATGAGAACATATTCCCTCTCTTTTAAAAGGAGAAATATATGTTTTTTAGCTGTCTTAAGTATTCCCTTCTTAAAACATGGGAACTAATTAATCTAGCAGGGGTTTTTCCGCGTTTATTCCCCTTAATTTAAGTATGAGTGGCTGTGTGCTTTGCTAAATACTTCCATCACATCAGAATACCAGTGGTCTATAAGAATAGACCACTGAACCATGTGCTATGATAGCTGTATGCTTAATGTTTGGAGCAAAAGAAAAAAGCGTGAAAATCAGTTTACTATTCAGCAAATTATAATTGATTGAATGCTGCCTGTGCCTGCTAAACACAATACACTGAGTGGAATGGGCAACTGCCCCAAGATGGCGGCCACAAGGCCAATCAACACCAACAATAACAGCGGTTAACGAGGTGTCTACTGTTTTTATATATGTCTATGATTCTGATTGGCTGACGTAGGTTACTGCCCCCTATGCATCTACCATGTTTAATGATGAAAACGTTTCTGTACGATGTTATTTTTAAAAATGTGGGGGATATATCTGTCTTTATAAAGACCCAGCTACGTGTGTACAAGGCGTGAGGCAAGGTCCACCCTCAACTGGTCGCTATCGCGGGGCTAAAGTTTAACAGTTTAACTTAACTTCAAAAAACGTAAAAAGAAAGATTTTTGTAAACTTGTGAGTCGTGATAATTTATTGTTGCGCAATTACAGGCAAATCAGAGATTGATTAATGTAATGTGTGATCTTTGTTAAATTTAAATGTATGACGTCATCATAGTGTTGGTTATGTGTCTCCCATTGTCCCTCACAAGCATCCTGTTGTGCCACATTTGGTTATTTCAGATCTGGTCACCCTAGCCACCTCTGTTTAGCATGTGTGAACAACCAAAGATACACAGAGCTGTTTTCATCAGGTCTTATTTATTTTACACAAATAACATGCAAAATGCTTCCGACTTCCTACTCTGGACACTCCCATAACACACTTATGTGCCACAAACGCATAGCAAGGGGCTAGTACCATGGATCAGTTACTGGCTGAAAAGCCTAATAGCAAAATAGTCATGGCGTGCAACACTAGCATGGCACTATTGGAAAAGGGCCAATACTGAGCCGTCCTTCTATGGTGGGAGGTGTAAAAAAATTATTGAAGGTCATGTAGAAGAGAATTACCACAATTCTGTGCTGTTAAACACTGTTAATGGGGAATTCTGTTTTTATAAACAGGGTTTCTGCAGGTGTCACCAACTCAAATTTAAGACTTTTTAAGAGCTGTGTAAGACCATCATGAATGAAATTTAAGAGTAAAATTTATGGCAACTCTACCCACCATGACTAACTTCATTGAATGAAAAAATTAACTTGCTCTAACTAGAGACACACGTTTTTTGTTAAAGTGAGACTTCTTGATTACACACAAGCTTTGTTTGTTTCAACGTTATTTCCTATCTATTGAGCCTGCTGTGCCATTTGGTCCTGGCTCAAGTGAATATACTTTAAACAACAAATATTAAAAATAGAAGGACTTAGCACTGTTATGACAAATATACATACATTGAACATGAGCCCGGATGGTCCAGTCACATTAAAAATGAGTTCTCTCCTGATAGAGTGCGCTAGTCTAAAGCATGTTATGCGAACAGTTGTATCTTCAATGATTTGATGTGTCGGAGTCAGGACACTTGGTTTGGAGCCATTTGCGCAGCATGAGTGGCATTTAGTCACTGTGTGGAGAATCCAAATAACACAGCTAGTGTTGGGGCCAGAGCAGCAGAACCGACTGATAGCTGTCGTCTATCTCAGACCGCTCACAGCGGTAACAGCACTTCCTAAATGCAACTCCACCGTCCGAACATCTAACATTCACTTTTATGGTGTTGTTTTTTTTTTTCCATAAGCAGCAGTAGGCTTCAGAGTAGCTATTTGAAGTGGACTATAACCTTAAACTGGTTCTTTTGTGGCCAAGTGTTGCTAAATTAGCATTTTCCCATGACAACAGCAGCACTTCTGTTTCCACTCATGGACCATCAAGTGGAGTGATAAAGGCTACGTTCACACTGCAGCCTGAAGTGACCCAATTCCGATTTTTTTGCCCATATGCGACCTGTATCTGATCTTTTCATGACAGTCTGTACGACACAGATCGGATTTTTTCAAATGCGACCCAGGCCACTTGTATATGTGGTCCTGAATCTGATACGTATCTGATCTTTTCAAATGCGACCTGTGTCTGTACGGCCGGGTCGCATTCATCCGACCTACACGTCATTGATACTTGACAAACGTCACTAACGGTGGACCTGGCTATGCCAAAGAGGTTGGCTAAAATAAAAAATAAAAAAAGAGGTTGGCTATTGTGCAGTAACAAACACCTGTTGCAAGTCAATACAGCCCCACGGCAACGCGTTTACTCGCTGCTATGGCCGCCGAAGATGTGTGTTTTTACGTGAGAGCGCTAAAGAGATCCGTTCAGACACACATAAAGGTTGCCTTTGTCATTCGAAAATTATGAATGAAGTCCGTATCAGTAAAGGCGCTCACATCACTGAAATTTGGCTCTCTTTCTTTTCGATCTTCTTAAAAAGATTGCGTTGGTAATGTGCTGGCTCTGGTTGGAGAATAACGTAAAGAACGCAAGATACGCAAGATATGCTGCAGCATTACGATCCCTGTTTACTTCCGCAAACAATGAGCACGCTTGCTACGTATGACGTCATCGCATCCTCTACTGCGCATGCGGGACACTTAGGGGTATGAATGCAGTTCACACAGGAGATCACATACAAGTCGCATATATTTGGAAATGTGAACGGACAAGCAAAAAAATCCGATTTCACAAAAAAATCGGAATTGAGCATCAAGACCTGCAGTGTGAACGTAGCCAAAGACTAAGCAATAACAAGAAAGTTACTTGGCTGGTTGTCAGCTTTTAGCTGTAAATACATTTTAAAAAAGCACAATTCAGCATTTAAGCTAATGATAAATTAATAAAAAGGGAAAACTGAAAAAGAATTGAAGACCTATTTTAAAAAATGTAAGTCTTGAACATGATAGCCCCTTTAAAGCTAGGGTCGGCAATTTTTCCAGAAGTTTTCTTAAGTAGTTTTTCGAATAACTGCACATGGACAACACCGTCTTACCTTGCTCTTCCGCTCTTCAAGGCAAGGCAAGGCAAATTTATTTATATAGCACAATTCAGTACACGGACAATGCAAAGTGCTTTACATGATTAAAATATAGCAAATTAAAACAGAATAAAAGCAAGTAAGAATAAAATGTAGATAGAAATTAGAGCAAAAAAGTGGTGATTCAGTTAACTAGAACAGTTGAAGGCAATCCTAAACAAATGTGTTTTTAATCTTGATTTAAAGGAACTCAGGCTTTCCGCACCTTTACAATTTTCTGGAAGTTTGTTCCAGATCAGTGGAGCATAGGAACTAAATGCTGCTTCCCCTTGTTTAGTTCTAGTTCTAGGTATGCAGAGCAGGCTGGAGCCAGAAGACCTTAGTGGTCTGGATGGTTTATACGCTGATAACAAGTCTGTGATGTAATTAGGTGCTAAGCCATTTAGGGATTTATAGACTAACAGAAGTATTTTAAAGTCTATTCTCTGAGATACTGGGAGCCAGTGTAAGGACTTTAGAACTGGGGTGATGTGCTCTACTTTCTTAGTCTTAGTGAGGACGTGGGCAGCAGCGTTCTGGATCAGCTGCAGCTGTCTGATCCACTTTTTAGGCAGACCTGTGAAAACACCGTTGCAGTAATCAATTCTACTAAAAATAAACGCATGGATTAGTTTTTCCAGATCCTGCTGAGACATCAGTCCTTTAATCCTAGAAATGTTCTTCAGGTGATAGAAAGCCGACCTTGTAACTGTCTTTAGGTGCTTTTGGAGGTTCAGGTCTGAGTCCATCACTACTCCCAGATTTCGGGCCTGATTAGTGGTTTTTAGCTGAAGCAGCTGAAGCTGTGTGCTAACCTTTGATCTCTCCTCTATTGGTCCAAAAATTATTACTTCTGTTTTGTTTTATTCAACTGAAGAAAATTTTGGCACATCCAGGCATTGATTTCTTCTAAGCATCTACTCAGTGCTTGAACTGGTTTATAGTCACCTGGTGACATGGTGATGTAGAGCTGTGTGTCGTCTGCATAGTTATGGTAGCTAATGTTGTTGTTTTTTATTATCTGAGCTAGAGGGAGCATGTAGATATTGAAAAGGAGGGGACCCAGAATGGACCCTTAGGGAACCCCGCATGTGATTTTTGCCATCTCTGATGTAAAGTTACCTACTGATACAAAAAAGTCCCTGTCCTTTAAGTAGGATTTAAACCAGTTGAGAGCTGTACCAGAAAGGCCGACCCAGTTTTCCAGACGGTCTAACAGAATGGAGTGATCGACAGTATCAAATGCTGCACTGAGGTCCAATAGTACCAGCACGGTGGTTCTTCCACAGTCTGTATTTATATGGATGTCATTAAACACCTTGATAAGGGCGGTCTCTGTACTGTGGTGAGCACGGAAGCCTGACTGGAAAACGTCAAAGCGGCTGGTCGTTGTTAAGAAGGTGTTTAATTGTTGAAATACAGCTTTTTCAATAATCTTACTGATAAAGGGGAGGTTTGAGATGGGCCTGTAGTTCTGGAGTAGTAGTTTGTCTAAATTGTTCTTTTTTAACAGTGGTTTGATAATTGCTGTTTTTAGGGACTGGGGGAAAACACCTGAAAGAAGGGACGTGTTTATTATCTGAGTCAACTCAGACGCTATGACAGGTAAAACTTTTTTAAAGAAGGCTGTGGGTAGAACATCAAGGCAGCTTGAGGAGGAACTTAGCTGCTGAATGATCTCCTCTAAGCTTTTGTGGTTTATTTGGCTGAATTGGGACATTTTGTCAGGATAAGTCCCAGCTGAATACGGCTTTGGTTTTAGAGTTGGTGTGGATGTACAGACTGATCCTCTAATTTTTAGGATTTTCTCAGTAAAGAAGTTAGCAAATTCATTGCAGGCCCTGGTGGAGTGGAGTTCAGAAGTCACTTCAGGGGGATCGCATGAAAAAAATCTCCCAAATCCACTCTGGTCTTATTTATTTCGACTTAGTCCTTTCTGTTCTTCTCATAAACATGAATGCAGTTTGCTTCTTGTGACTCTCAGCCATGTTCAAAGACTACGGTGACAGCAGCGGAGCTACAATGAATGGCTAACCGCTAAGCTAACCACTAAGCTAACCTGATACATAAACACTAGAAGTACGCATGTGCAGCCAACAAGCGGAAACTAGGAAGGAAAGAGCACGGACACTGGTGTTATGTGAGCGCGTCAGATTGATTGGCATGTGGGACAACCAACAGCTAAGGTCATACCCCGGAAACTTGATGGACAGAGGAGTGTGACAGCAGGAACCAAATTATGATAAATCCCTGCACTTTGGACCAAACAAGAGAGATTGGTTAGAGTTTTTACATTTAACCTCCTTTTTTTGAATTCATAATGTATTTACTATTTTCAGGACGGAAGGACAATTTTACCCAGTATAACAAAATGTGTTTCTGAACAGGATGACCAACTATAGCTTTAAGCTAAAAACAGGAAGTCAACTTTTCACTGACAGTGGTCAAAGATCACATCAAAAACTCTGAAGGAAATTACCTGAACCATTTCCTCATATGTGATGAAAAGTATTCTGTCTCCTAGCTCTGCATGTCTCCAGCTCTTTACATGCTCTGTCCATTTTCCAAAGAGCACTGCAGACAAAACATAGTGGATCACTACATGCAATGAGATGTTTTTCTATAGCAGCTCAAAACAGATGTGGCACGGTAAAAATACATGTGTTCTTCAAAGCTGAAAACCGTCTCCTATTTTAAATGTCATGTCAGAAACTGTGTATATGTTAATAATTAATGAGACAATCTGTATTGGCATTGCAGCAATCAAGACTACTAAACACCTTTTTGCATGTTTGCCCTGGTGTTCTTAACAACTTGTCTTTGGTATTATTTACCTTGGGGTGATGACACTACCTGTTGTGTGCTCCTTTTGGGGAGTCAAATGTTGGGAGACTTCTTCTGTCGCATCAATCTAAAAATTCACACACCCCTGATCTGTACACTTTTCCACACATGCACCCATACACATAGTCCAAATGGCTGAAGATCATATAAATAGGTTCCAATTGTATTAATGTAGCCTGTCTACTTTAATGCCAGACACTGTCTTGATTAAATACAGTAAATAATGCAATTAGGATACATTTTTGAGAGTAAAAGTGATTTGGCACTTGTAGTTATTCAACTTCTTAATATGGTATGCTTGAAATATCAAGACAGGACACCTGGAAAAACATCAGTCTGTTAGGGATATGAACTATTTGTGGTTTAACTATAGAGAAATCTCTGACCTCTGCCTTGCAGGAATTTTTCTATGAATTCATCAAATGTTCCTGGATCCTCAAGGAACTCTGCCATTTTGTGGAAGTAATATGAAGACACCAGGACATCTTTTGGGTTTCTCATTACATAGATTACCTACAAGAGACAGCGTACAAATATATGACATGTTTTAAATACCTTCAGGGCAAACCTGGAAATATATGACCGAGTCTTTACCCACTTACTTTTGCTTTGGACGTGTGGAAGGAAGGGGGCATGAGGCGGTAGAGGAAATGTGTAACGAAAGCGCGTGGAGATGGCAACTTATCCACAACCGTCTCCAGTGTTTTTTCTTCCAGCCACGGGACCCGTTCCCAGTTGACAACTGTATGGAGAGGAGTCAAATCTCCCCCGTTTAGCACCAGTGGGAGGATCTCCTGCATCCAGCTCGTCCCTACAAAAATGAACGAGGTAGTACACTTCAGTGGTGCTCATTATTTGTCACGAATTTGAAGGGAGATGAATCCGGAATTCAACCAACACACTAGGAATGCTCTTTACGGAGATTTATTAGAGGGAAGGAAAACGGGCAAACAGACAGGATCCAAAAAAGGGGGTAAGGCAGACATCCAGACGATACTTGACAGGCAAACAGAAACTGGGCAGAAAAATACAAAACGTGTTACAAAAACGGAATCAAGACGCTGGGAGCTCTTACCAGGAAACAGGGGATGCACGCATGGTATGAATTGACGACGACCTGACAACTAACTAAGGAGGGAGTGAGACTTAAATAGACGGACAAACAGGTGAGCGGAATTGAAACTAATTAACCGAAGGCGGGAGCAATACAGAACTGACAGGACACTAGATAACAAAGCACAGAACTAAAATCAGAACTAATACAAAGACCGGATAAGCTGACGAAGTAAAAAGGCTAAACTGGAATTCAAAACAGAAATAAACCCAGAGGCAGAAATAAGCTACTTAACCAAAACAATAAACATAGACCGAATAAACTAAAACAGTACAAAAGCTGAAGAATCCAAAATCAGACAGAACAGAAACAAAATCTGAGGTGGAAGACAGGAATAGCTGATCAAATAAATAAACATGAACCCAAACAAAAACCCAAATCATAACATTATTATTCTTTGTCTGTTTGGATTTAAAGACTAACGTTGTAAGTCACTCCCAAGTGCGACAATCTTATTTGAACACGTGAAACTAAAAATAACAAACACCAGAACTTGCTTGGCAACAGTGAGCAATGTTGCCATGGAATTTGAACACACGGAACCGGTTCTGAACAGGAACCAGTTTTCGATTCCCATCCCTAACCAGCTCTTTATATTTTCTGTATCAGTTTGAGGCCTTTGATTGCAGTCATTTTCAATGAACCAGAATATTATGAAAAAGTTCATTTATTTCAGTAACTCAGTTCAGTAAGTTAAAAACATTATGTAGATTAGAGACAGGCTGATGTTTTAGAATATATTTTTATTTATGATGACTTTTCCACTTAATGGAAACACGACATTTAGTTTCTTAGAAAAAATGAATATTACATCTGACCATTAAACAAAACACCTCTAACACAAAAATGTGGGTGTAATGGAAAGTATGTTTAAAAGTTGTTAAAGGTTCTGTTTAAAGGTACTTTTAATCTGACAAACAAACCCCAGCCAAATGTATACTCTCATTTATTGAGTATGACGTACACTACTAAGCACAGACTAGGGTAAAGCAGCTGTTCTCAGAGGTAAGGTCACCTGATAAATGCTCCTTGCTTCTTGGACGATAAAAACATTCCTTTCTCAGCACATATAGACGTTCCATAATTATCTATGCCGTGTAAAACAAGGTGTTTCAATTCCTTTTCAGTCATTGTAGTAATCTGAAGTCCATCAAACTAGAAATGCATTCCTTAGCCTTGATGCCGCTGTGACTGAGCAACACCAACACATAGCTGCTGGCGCTTAAATCCTTCCACCAGTTTTGTAGATCATCCAAAAGGAAATTTGAAACCTGTTGTTTTTACGTCTATAGTTACCAATTACGTATCACAGAAGGCTCTCAAAGCAAATCTTTCATTTTTTTCAGATGTCTCCAGGGGAGATTCAAGACGATACACTCGTTCCCTGTCATGTTCCAATAAACAGCTCATAACATCTTTCTCGGTTTACAAGCAGTAAGGGCTCACAATAGATGTGTAACGTGAAGCACAGGCCTGACTTTTACCTTGAGCATTACCTAAATCCAAAATGTGGCCGGGGGCCATTTGCAGGCCCTCGATAGATTTTGTGCCATCTGCAACTCAGGAATGATTAGTCCCACCGGCACAGGAGGTTGATACAGATGGGGAATTTGTATTTTTAATTAAATGAAAGATCTGCATCTCTTATTTTCTATCAAACAACAAACTCTGGCAAGCATCAGGCTAGAGGCCCTCAGATGATGGGAAGCACCACAGCACTCCCAAAACCCCATCCTCTTTACAGCCGTCATATTGACACTCTATGATATTCCATAAATTCCAGATTTGTACAGTGCAGAAATAATTGTCCTGTCATCAGATTCCCCTACTTGACTTCTTTCCAGAAGTTGTGAGACTCATGAACATTGCACCTCACCTTGGATGCTGCACCCACACCCGCCCTGCATCATTACGCTACATACACAGACAACATGAGATTTTATAATATTCTGCTTTTGCATTGCAAATGTTGTAAATATGCATGTATGATTCATTTCTTACATTTATAAATGCCCTGTTATGTTTGTTCGTGCATACTCCACACCTGCTGTTGCCTCTGTTCTTTATTCTTTACTACTGTTATGAAAATACATAATTACTTATATGATAATAGTGTATTTTAAAGTTATACAGATATTAACCTTTAAACACAGTAACCTAAGGTGGGAATGGGCAGAGGACAATAGAGGCCTTCAGACTTCAGCAAGCCGTACCAGCCACAGCACGGAACGGTAATTTATGAGAGCCTTATGGAGCACAGCAGACAGTGTCTCAAAACATTCCTTTCTCAAGGTCTCACTGTTATTTCAGTTAACTCCCAGGAACCGAACTAGGGCAATAGATTATATTATAACGGTCAAGTGTCAGGAAACACATGTTTTAGCAGACTTAGCGTCTGCACTTAGACTGGGAGGGCACCCGAAGGGGGGTTAGTGCAGCCCCCTTCTGGAGCCGCCCACGGGTTAAAAAGCATGATACAACGTGTAAGCGCTGAGACACATCTTTACAACTCACAGAGAGCATTTTCGGGATAAGCTTAGGAAATCCGCGTCGGTGATAAAACTTGTAAGTGTCTCCCTTTTTGGAATTCCAAATTGTAAATAATAAAATATAATATATAATAATATAACATAATAAAATATGTTTTAACTGTTCTGCCTTTGATTTTATTGACTTCTCTCTTTTGGCCAAATCTTCGAACCGGAATGAATGAGACGGCCCGTAGTTACATGAACGGGCCCATGAGTCTCAGCACTACCTATTCTTTTCTGTGTTTTACGCATGCTGCGGGCCCTGAGGCACAAATTACATGTAGGCTCCATCTTCGTGGAAATGGCAATAAAGACCTTGAACCCAGAACCTTATAATATAACCCTGCTTTAAAGATCCACAGACTAGCCCGAGTGCTGTGCCGGTCTTCATCACCAGACCTCTGAGGTCTCCACAGAACACACCGGCTATTAACCGGAGGACTTCTGAAGCCAGTCGTTCACATTGGATTTCATTTAACTGTTCAAAACAAATGCACGCCACACTTTTCAGATCATTTATCTGTACAAAATGATGGAAGCCACACTCATGTCATTTCCCTTCAACTTCACATTTACGCACTGCTTCATGTCGGTCTATTCCAGAAAGA
Source organism: Fundulus diaphanus (assembly GCA_037039145.1). Taxonomy (NCBI): domain Eukaryota; kingdom Metazoa; phylum Chordata; class Actinopteri; order Cyprinodontiformes; family Fundulidae; genus Fundulus; species Fundulus diaphanus. Next base: position 20,191,376 of record CM073130.1, on the reverse strand, counting down.
AACTCAATAAAACACACTTTTGTGTGTCGTTGTAGCTTGACAAAATGCGAACAAGTCCGAAGGGCATGAATACTTTTGTAGGATGGAGCACCAATACGAAAACCTCGGGGATTTAGCAACTGCTATTGATGAACATTGCATCGTAACAGCGGATCTTCTGCTACCCGCCCGGACTCGCAGAACTCTGCAGAACTTCCAATGCAAGGAGACGCGCCTGCTTTGGCTTTTTAAATTTATCTTGTGGGCAAACGACATCATTAAAAAGTTTTAGGCGGCGTCAGAGCATCACACCTACAGCATTCGAAACATCCTAACTAGGTGTGTTTCGGCATTAGTTTCAATAATGTGTCTAATCCAAACGCGAAGGGGAGAAGAAGAAAAAAAAAACTTGGATCTTAATCAAAACTGACCTGACTTCGGGTAAGTTACCGCCAACACGTCATCGTCTTTTAGGTTGAATCTCTGAGCGAAATCCAAACTTTTTCCGCTGTGGGTCTCACTGGGAAGCAGAAGTCCCTGGTACTCCATGTAAATGCTGGAGGAAGGCATGGTGCTGCGCAAGCCGAGCGACTGGAACGCTGCTGCCGAGCTCCCGCGCAGGACGGCCGGTGCTGCGCGACCTGTGGCCGGACAGCGTCACCGAGGGGGAGCGGTGCCTGCCTGCCTGCCTGCCCTTCCGGGTTTGCTGCGCTAGAGGCTGCGCCCTGGCGAGTGTGAATAACTGGGATTATCATTGTTACCGTGTTGCTCACTGGAATACGCTTTTCATGTGTTTACTTCCCTATATGAAAATTGATAAATAATAAACAAGCGAAAAATAATTAACTTGGTGATCCAATTTATTTGGACATGTTTGATGTACATCCAAATCTGACCAGGCATGCACTACTTTGTTATGGAGAGATCTGGGAGAAATTGTTTATTAAATGTCGAAACTACTGGATCCTAAACTCTGTCTTGACTTTACTAGATCGCATTACAATGATTTAAAATGACTTACATCCCAGAGCTCCGTGGACGCTGCTTCACCCACAGTGAATTGAATTTGCATTACGCTTTTAATAAAGATTCCAGTAGTGTTTCAAAGCAGCTCAGCCCTTCCTGAGCACTCATCAGGGTCACAGCAAATTTACAAGATTCAAGTTCAGGAAGTTGCTAAACTTGCAGACAGCTTACATTTTATATCCCGCTCAAGGAAGAATGTGCTAGCATGAACTGCAGACTGAAAAACTATTTGGAATCAGATGGATTGTAAAAGGTTTTGCATAAGTATCCGTTTTAAAATACAAAAGTCAACTGCACATGACCGCATTACAAATGGGCTTCATAACATACCCAGCCATCACTGTGTCTCAAGACGTCTCAAGATGTCTTAATAAGAAGAATTAAGACGTCTTAAGACATTTGTGCACATCAAGACGTCTTAGGACATCTTAAGACAAAAATCTGAAGACATGCACCCATGTCTTAAGACATGCAATTGGAGGAAATCAGATGCTCTCAGACAGTATTTTGTGTCTTGAAGACATTGAGTGTCTTTAGATGTCTTAAGACATCTTTTTTTGTCTTAAGACATTCAAATCTTAAGATGGCTTAAGACACCCTTTGCAGCCTTTCTCAAAAGCATGGCCAAGCTATCTTGTTTTAACAGGAGTTTTATGATTATAAAATTTGGGGGCAAAAAGGGAAAATATGGGCATGGGTTGTGTTGCCTTTCAGTCATGAATCTGAAGGGACATTTGTTTTGAAGGAGCTCTTATTTTGAAGGGCAGTTTTTACTAACATTCCGAATCTCAGGTTTGTTTTCAGTTAGTACAACAGTTAGTAGGCAGTTGGAGGTTAGCAGAGTTCACATGTTTACTACATTTCTGTGTTCAACTACCTGAATTTATCACTGTAAACATCACAGAGGCAACGTCGTAAGTTGATAATTTCATAATTACATTTATAAGTTTATATGTACTACGCATTGGGGAGCAAATGGATATGCTGGCCTGGGCCACCCTATGATTGGTGACTGCAGCCGCTTTGAGCGACACCACCAGAGGATCAAGGACTTGGGTAGGTACATTTTCAGTACATTTCATATACTAGTTCCTGAAGGTGTTTGAAGCTCAGTCTTGATATTTTTGTTGTACTTCAGTTATTGCTCATAAAAGTATTGAAAAATTAATGGTGAAGAGGATTGCTGTGTTGGATACCCTTTGCACACTGTCAACACCAAATGAGGAAACAGCAGAAAATACATCTATCCCCTGGCTTCCAGGCTACGCCCCGGTTTACAGGCCATCAGGATCAGCCACAGTGATATCTGCAGCTGAACTTCATCAAAGACATGGGCTTGGTAGGTAAATCTATGTTACAAAAATAAATTACTAAAATAGTTGTATTATTAAAATATTCTTGGATTTTCCATCAACAATGACTAAAAAAAGGTAACAAAATTATTTTATTTATTGTAATTAATTTCTTAACAGGGTTGCACCTTGGAACCCAAATGCCAGAGCTATCCCACCTGAAAGTGTCAAAAATGATGCGCCAGCCAGACCTCATGGAGAGAATGGGGATAGAGTCCTGACACAGGAAGAGATCTTACTTGGCCCAAAGGTGTGACTCCTGTAGTTGATCTCAATCCAGTACAGGAAAATACAGATTAATAAATATTAATTATACATTATAATGTACTGTAAGCACTGTCTTCTTGTATTGAAACATCATTAACATAATTTGCTTTTATTCCCAAGGTTTGGATAAGGGGAAGCATATCATCAACATCATTGACAACCCTCTCTCTGGGCAACCAGAGAGATGCATTAAACACCAAACTGCCACACTGTCCCCACAAAAATATAAGTATGTTAACAATGTTTATCATTTGTGTAATGGCAGTAGTAATGTACTGAATTCAGAATATTTTTTCAGCCAAATTCCTAAAAGGATAGCACAGAGCAGCAATTGTACCAGCAACAAAACATACTGCATAGCACATCCCAGAAGCTGTGCATCATTTTGTGTATTAGACCCTTGGATATTTATCTAAAAAAAAAGGAATACGCCTTTTATAATATACCTTTTTTAATGAACGCAAGTGTTTTAAAAATATTTTATCTCATTCACAGATTTGATGTAAAGACTCTCAAAGTTGGCTCATTTGTGGAGATAGCCCCCTTCAACCCAACCCATGTGAATGACAGTGACAGGCAACCAGTGAAAATCACAACCATATGGGCTACAATCTCTGGTAAAGTTACATCTTGAATATAATGTGTAAGCAGGATTATAGAGAAACCGGGCAATGTAAACCTCATAGCATAATGCATAACACTAAGTTAAGTTACAGTTTTACTAGAGATAATTTTTGTATCCCATGGCTACATGCACAATGTTTCTCCCCAGATATTCCACTTGTCCTGTTTGAGGGTACCACTTTCTGCAACGCACAGAAGACCCACTGACAGGCTGCAAACAGTATCAAGAAGGGGGAAAAAATAATTTTTCCAACATCAGCCATCACTGACACCCTCCTGTTCCTCCACCACAAATGCTTCTGGGAGCCAATTTAAAACCTAGGAATCGGGACAAAGTCTGCTGCCACCAATGGACAGTACTGTCAATTAGCTGAAAAAAAATCCTTCACAATCCAAGGAACAAATTGCATCTTACAAAACGCATATCCACACTCTTATATAGAGTAACCTTACCAAACACACACACACAAACGTAACTTGATGTCAATTTTGTAAACCTAATCCTCTTAACATGTTCATACTATGTGCAATAATTGCAATACATTGAACTGTATTTTCCTATGTTTTATTAAATACTCAGTGTGTCATATAGGGTTTGTCATTCTTTTCTATTAACAAAAAATATATAAATTATTACCAAGGAATAGTGGATAGTGATATTTTACTAAATTTTATTTCTAAGACATCTTCAGATATCTCAAGACATCTTCATATTTCCAAGACATCTTGAGACATCTCAAGTCATCTCAAGACATCTTAAGACCCATGTCTATAGACACGTCTTATAGACACGTCTTGACTTACCAAGACATCTTAAGACATCTCAAGACATCTCAAAAATGTGTCTTGAGACACATCTTAAGGCGTCTTGAGATGCGGTGATGGCTGGGTATGAAAATATATCATTGTTCTTCCAATCAGTCAGACTGCTAATTAAACACCACTGTTTGTGAGTGATGACTTTAAATCTTTATTATCCGGGATAACGCAGTTATTTAATTGTTACAAAAATCCTCCACAAAGGTGACAACTATGCACCAACAGACAACCTCTGTATCCTATCACTTGTGACATGCCTTCAATTGATATACTGAGTGTTGAAGTGAGAGGGGGGAAAAATGTTAGAAAAAGGAAGAAACTTTTGTAGCGGCTTTGTCAACATTTAAATGACAAGCAAACCATTTCTCATTATCTGAACCCAGCATGCCACAAAACTGCCTCTTAAAAGTTTGGTTTTTAGCCTTAATGTTCATTGAAACGAAGAAATTGTGCTTTCTGAGTACCTGTCAAATGAACAGGATTAGAAAAATACAACCAATCTGTTAGGAACAACAGCAAACAAAAGAGCTACACCAACTCTGATACTTACTTTGTCAGAAGCGTTTATAGTTTTTGAATAGAAAAAGACGACATTGACTAAGTTTTAAGCAGACTAGTAAAAATCTAAAAATGATGGAGGATCCAACAACAAGTTTACTTTACCTGACTTGGGATAAGTCACAGTAAACACATCAGAATCTTCCACAGAAAACTTTTGGGCAAACTCCAAGCTCTTTGCGTTGTGGGCCAAAGGGGGCAGGAGAAGGCCTTGGTACTCAATATACTTTGGCGATGACATGAGGATGGATCCCAGGGAGGCGATTGCTTACAGGTTGAACGTACCCGCTGTGTCTGGAGGTAGTTTTTATTTCTCTTGTCTCTCCACTACATCTCCAGCTGGGAGGGCCAAGCCTTTTTTTCCCTTGTATGTCATTCTGAATGGCAGCACTGTGGCACAGGTCATCAACTGTTTTCTCATTTAAGGATTTGAACTATGATACGCTGAGCCAGTTTAGAAAGCTGATTTGCATAAATTTGCTCTTGTTAAGCCGGTGAATTCAGCTTTTTGCTTCAAAATCAAATATCAAAATATAGCAGAAATATAATTTAGTGAAAGACTTACTCAAAGCAGTCAGGGACCCATTTTTCTGACCTAAAACTTAAATAACTATGTTTTAGCATTGGTTTACTGTTGCGGGGGATGATGTCGGTGGCGCCAGCGACAGCTCCAGAAGAATGCTGAATAGTGAATATATATATATATATATATATATATATATATATATATATATATATATATATATATATATATATATATGCTTGAAGTGAGGTGCAGTCTCTTTTTGTAAAAAACGCCCTGCCGAATGTATGGCCAGTTTTTCAACTGCTCTGCTTCTGCTGCAGGTGTACATGCAAAATCACATTTTTTTGAAAATGTGAACAAAGTATTTCAAGCATATCTGAATTAACTTGATATCCCCCACATCAAGGGTGTGTGATATTTGAGGTGTGAGATTTGACAATAGTGTGACAGGGGTATCATTACATGCTGCCAGCAATGCACTCAGAGACATTTTGCCATACTGCTGGAGGTAAAGGCAATTGTGAATGGATCTTTGTGAAGCACAGAAAGTAGTATTGTCATATTGCTGCATGTACAAAATGTCATTTAATAAGGACTTCTGAAGCCAGTCGTTCACATTGGATTTCATTTAACTGTTCAAAACAAATGCACGCCACACTTTTCAGATCATTTATCTGTACAAAATGATGGAAGCCACACTCATGTCATTTCCCTTCAACTTCACATTTACGCACTACCCGCTGTGTCTGGAGGTAGTTTTTATTTCTCTTGTCTCTCCACTACATCTCCAGCTGGGAGGGCCAAGCCTTTTTTTCCCTTGTATGTCATTCTGAATGGCAGCACTGTGGCACAGGTCATCAACTGTTTTCTCATTTAAGGATTTGAACTATGATACGCTGAGCCAGTTTAGAAAGCTGATTTGCATAAATTTGCTCTTGTTAAGCCGGTGAATTCAGCTTTTTGCTTCAAAATCAAATATCAAAATATAGCAGAAATATAATTTAGTGAAAGACTTACTCAAAGCAGTCAGGGACCCATTTTTCTGACCTAAAACTTAAATAACTATGTTTTAGCATTGGTTTACTGTTGCGGGGGATGATGTCGGTGGCGCCAGCGACAGCTCCAGAAGAATGCTGAATAGTGAATATATATATATATATATATATATATATATATATATATATATATATATATATATATATATATGCTTGAAGTGAGGTGCAGTCTCTTTTTGTAAAAAACGCCCTGCCGAATGTATGGCCAGTTTTTCAACTGCTCTGCTTCTGCTGCAGGTGTACATGCAAAATCACATTTTTTTGAAAATGTGAACAAAGTATTTCAAGCATATCTGAATTAACTTGATATCCCCCACATCAAGGGTGTGTGATATTTGAGGTGTGAGATTTGACAATAGTGTGACAGGGGTATCATTACATGCTGCCAGCAATGCACTCAGAGACATTTTGCCATACTGCTGGAGGTAAAGGCAATTGTGAATGGATCTTTGTGAAGCACAGAAAGTAGTATTGTCATATTGCTGCATGTACAAAATGTCATTTAATAAGGGAAATGGATCCCAGTTTTGTTTCTTCAGGTAAGACCTCTTACACAACAGCGATTAATTGACTGTTTAAGACATACGTTTGACACAATTTATTCATGAACAATTCATCCATCCCTCCATTGTCTATAGCAGCTTATTCATGAAGGGTCGTGGGGGCTAGTGCCTATCTCCTAGCCTGACGTAGTCATACTCAATTCTAGTCAGAATTTGAGTCTGATACTGCTCCATAGAGCTGTGATTATGGGGCGTGTTTCGAACGAACCAGGAAAAAAAATGCCTCTGCACTCAATTGGATAGACCTACAACCAATAAGAGCAACGGAGTGTTGTTGTCAACAGAACGTACAATGTTACCTACTATGTTTACAACATGGGATTCATATCACGACATTGCGAGTTATTTACTAAGTCAGACAGTCAGATGATCTCTTACCATTTGTAAGTTAGATGAACTTCGTCCACGACGATACCCATAACGTTGGCTCGAAAAACATCGGAGCCTAGCATGTCCCTCCACTTGTTGTTCAGTAGCCAGGATTCCGGGCTTCCAAAAAGGAGCTGGCAACGACCGCTGGCTATATCCACCTCGTCGTTCACGCCGAGTTGCATCGCCGTGATACCCATTTCAGTTGCTTCTTTCACTTGGTCCTCCATGGAGTGCGACCAAAGGAGAAACAACAATGACCAATGGGTTTTCATTGTGTCCCATCTTCTTAGCGACCAACGGAGCCATCTGATAAATTAAACTTTTGCCGAATCCCGTAGGAAGGACGCCAAAAACATCTTTCTTTTCAACAAATGCCTTGATCGCGTTTCTCTGTTCCTCTTTTAAAATTAATTTGCTGTCGATATCTTCTAGAACAGACCTAATAGCAGAATCTACACACCTCAACTCTCCAGCGGCAGCCATCGTTGTTGTAAACGAATTCAAACCAAGCGCGCTTTGGTGAAGTGGTTGATTACGTTACTGTTGATCATCTGTCCATCATCGTATAAAGCTCGCCCTGACAATTTGATTAGCCCGCCAGATATTGGGCGAGCATACTCGCGCTACTAGTGAGCAATGCCAGACCGAACTTCCCGACCTAAAACGTTGTGGGCGGGACTAAGTTCGGAATGGCACCCAGGCTACCTATCTCCTGGGGTAATAAATAAATTACTCCAAAACCATATAATGCCTAGGAAAAATCTTTGAATGCATGTTGAGAGATGCAAATATTTTATAATTTACAAGGAACCATGATGATGGACCACAGACAGTAACAAGCTAGTACAAAACAGTCCATGAGTCTCACATTGCAGCGCAAGTTAAAGTCAAGATGTAAAAAAAAGTTGCTGATGTATACTGGTCATATGTGGACATCTTTAAAAACTGACTGTGTTTCCATCCAATTCTCATGTGAATTTTGAGTGAACTATTAAAATATCGTAAAAAAGAAAATGCACATCAGACGTGTTTCCAATTTACTGGTTTGTATCGAATTAACCAGGAGACGCATAGCATAACGTCGTCATACGTTTATGTTGGCTGTAATAAACAGGAAGTAGATGTTGCTAACTAGCATGGACAACAGATCGGTACGTCAGAACCGATTCGACAAATGTGTTTCCATCTCCTCTTTAGAGCATTTACTGTTTATTGAAAAAGTCAAAAACCGCCTCAAGGGAGCGTATAAACTTTTTTGCAAAATTTAGCAAGTTAATTCGAATTTTGCCATTTCCATCAACCACTTCTAATGCGAGATTTCAAAATGTGCATTAAAAAAACGTTGATGGAAACAAGACTAGCGATAGTTTCCAATTGTAATGCTCATAAGCTGTTGTAGGAAGGCTGCATAAGCAGTCTACTGGCATTTTCATCATTTGTCTAGTTTTGTTAAGCTACAACAAAAATGTAAATAGCAAACCACAATGCTTCAGCATGTGTCAGCAACTCCAATAGTCTCTCTGTCTCTGTCTCTGTCTCTGTCTCTCTCTCTGTCTCTCTCTCTCTCTCTCTCTCTCTCTCTCTCTCTCTCTCTCTCTCTCTCTCTCTCTCTCTCTCTCTCTCTCTGTACATGTGTGCGTGTGTATCTTTTACGTAACGACGTCCATTGTGGCTTTCTCACAGTGAGAGCATTATTGGACTCTAAAGCCCCATCTGAATTGCAAACAGAGTGAGATAAACCAATTATATTCTGACAAGAATGAGCAGTTACGACAAATTTTAAAGGATCCATTGAGGCACGTTGCATTATGAGGTTGTGGAATGGATAATTGGGAAAGGCAGAACAATATTTTTAAGCTTTTAACTCACTGAAAAGTACTATTTAAATAAATTTGCCTTGCCTTTAAAAAAGTCTGCAACTTCGAACTTTGTATGTTCCACTTGTTATGACTGAAAAATTATGCTGTATCATTTCTTGTGGTCTTCTTCTGTGATCAGCATGTTGTGTCAGTCTGATTTTCCTTTTGCAATAAGGAGCAACAACAGTCTTTTTTTTGAGCTGGACATCCAAAATACAATGATTTGTATTCATTCACCATGACTCCAATGTGACTAATTTTCAGCAATCATTCAAATTTGCTGCATTTCAGCCTGCTGAGAATTTAATTTCTCATAACCTAATAATCCTAATCGGTCTTTCTGGCAAATTTGATGGAATGTGAATCCCAACAAGTGATGACTAACAGTGTTAGTTGCTGTTCAAATTGGGAGTGCATCAGCAGCAACACACAATTTCCAAAAAGGTAACGGAGCTTGATGTTCTTCAAAATATATTTCAGTTCCTCACATATACATATGTAGAACATTTTTTCTTGATTATGCTAGCACATTACAAGACAGGACAGTGTGACAGCAGCTTAAAGATTGCATAACTCCCATGTTTTGTCTTCTGTGAGTATACACATGGATTTTATTGTAACAGGATACATCTACAGTTTGCTTCTGTCAGGATTCTGCCCCATTTCCCCATGATCTGTTGTTTCCGCCCTCAGTTCTGCTAATTAGTGGAGCAGCTACGCATGCGCTGTCCCTAATGACCTACATAGTTTCCACTTGTCATCCTACCTACCTGCCACCCACAGCCAGTCTCTGCCAGACTGAAAGCCACCATGTTAGAAATATCCAGCATTCATCCCTACCTGCATAGTTCTCCGACCAGGTCCTTGTTTTCTGGATTTCCCTGTTCTTGCCTTGCCCTAGTCAGATACCTTTTCACTTCAGTGCACCTGCCCAGATCGGCTACAAAGTGTCTGTCCAGTGTTGCCTGTATGCCCCTGCCTAAAACCATCTGTGTTTTGCAGGGGCAGGGGCAATATATATATAGATAAACCAAACACTGTGTCTGGCTTGAATATCAGGTTCTCTGCACTACAGTTTCTGATCCCAGTAAGTATCATGAAAATCAGAAAGGTGAAGCTGGGGCAAATCAGAATAAAAGAGGGACTGTTTTTTTATACAACAGACAATCCATCTAGTCAGAGGAAAACACACAGGCTCCATCCGAATACCCTTAATAGCTTCTAGCTCTTGTTCCAGCTAGAAATAATAAATAATGTAACCAGGTCCTTAAATCTTCACTCATAAAAAGGAAAATGAAGAAGACATGCTGAACGATTAGATATAATTACAACGGGGAATTGCACAGTTGCCATTCAATGCAAAAGCACAAATATTGTTACTTTTTGAAGATAAAAAATTGAGCAAATGTACACATAACTGAAGACTGAACTTTGTTCAATTGTAAATATTCGGTAAAATGACAATTATCCTCATCTTTAATTTTAATACATTTAATGTTTACTTACTAGACTGATATTTTATTTTTGACTAGATGTTTTTTTAAATCTATTGCAGCATGAGAAGAAGTAGATGAGAACTGATTGCGAACCAGGTAACTTTATTCCTTTCGTCACTCCAAACAGAATGAAGAGCATGCAAACCACATACCACCTAGGGGCTCCTTTAAGACGCCCAAAGCCTTCTGGGTGAGAGGAACCTCACCAACATGTACACCACAGTATAATTTTATTTTTGCTGGTCAGCCCAGGCCCCATGGCAGAGAGGAGTTTTCTTCCTTTAACTGCCTAGTTAACTTTAACTCTTCGTTAATCACTGAGACAAATCGGATCAGTTGCTCTGAGCTGAAGTGGTTTTTCCAGTCTCCTACAATCCCTGTCAAAAAACAAAACCTTATAAAAGGGTAAACACACTACTTTGATTCAACAGTAATCAGTAATCTGAGATGCAGAAGGTCACCTTTACGAAAGAAAGAAGACTTGTTGGTGTCCATGTACTGGTTTGAAACATGGCTGAAATTTGACATATCGTTGGCCTTCATGCTTCGGAAGGAGCAATGCTCCGCTATCTTCTGGATGACCTCATCACTCAGATTACTGCGGAGGAAGTCAGAAATGCGTCTGATAGATGCAGGTAGGTCCTGGAAGAGAGATGTATTTGGTTAATTAATGGCTACCCTTGAGACCAACGTGCGAGTTTGCATTTCTTTGGAGAGGGTAAGTATATATAGTTTTTGCTGGCAATAGGAAGGTAAGATGACAGGAAATGATTTTATGGAAATAAATTAAAATCTAGAAGGAGCACAAAGGATACAACATCAGGGAACAAAACTGGCAGGCAACACAGAGGGTAGCAGGTGGATCAAACAAAACACAAGACTAAAATACAAAATACAGTAAATCCAAAATGAGACAAAATTTAAAAGAAGCGCATAAAAGAAAGAATCATCCTCCTGATCACGTAATTTAATTGCAATGTTTTCTTTCTAATCAAGTGTGATTGAAAAAACTATTTTTTTTGCTCAAATTTCATGACTGGATTGAACTTTTATCGTTCAATAGTCTAATGGCTTTGAACTTATGGGTAGTTTATGTTTTTATTATGCTTGTGAACTTTGTGTAGAATAGAACTTTGTTCCCTCCCTGAAGGTTGTCTGCTGGACTTTACCAGAACAGAATAGGCTGATAGATAATCAGTTCTCATGAAAACCTGACTTGTCCAGAAACTAGTTCCCACCGGGGCTTTTGCAAATGTAGTGGATTTCTCCCTTACTTGGTATAAAAGCACATAACCACAGTGTATGTTTAGAGCAAACTCCCTGGAACAGCAAACTCTGAAGGAGTGACACTGAAAGAGACGTTCTCATCTTGTACAAGATTAATTAATAAACCTGACTGAGTCATCTTCATCATAGCAGTGATTGTATAATATGATTTTTTGCCACAGCAACAAGCAATAACTCTAGGGGATTTGTCCGTCATTTTAATGTTTAACATCCTAGTATTTTATTAATTGTTTCCCTGAAGACTTGAAGTAAAAACAAAGGACTGAATCGCCAAAACATTTACCTGAACCATTTCTTCATAAGTAATGAACAGGATCCTGTCTCCTAGTTCTGCTGATTTCCAGCTCTTCACGTGCTCTGTCCATTTTCCAAACGGCACTGCAGACCACACAGCAAGAGAGAACTGTTGTGACTGTCTTCAACACACACAAAGCAAAAAGGTCTTTATTTAACAACATTTGGTCTATTTATGGTACATAAAACAATCACAATTACCCACTTTTCTTTTCCCAACTGCAAGATCAAACTAATATATATTAAGTAAGGGACAGTCGCCCCGACATGACCTCTAACCTCTCCCTTCCAGGAATTTGCCCAGAAACTCATCAAAGGTTCCTGGGTCCTCGAGAAAGGCTGCCATCTGGTGGAAGTAATATGACGACACTAAGACATCCTTTGGGTCCCTCATTACATAGATTACCTACAAAAAACCCAGTGCATTCGCTTTTTTAATTGGATGCTGTTAGGAAATGTTTTTTTTTCTTGCAAATTTTTTGACATCACCAAATTACCTTGGCTTTGGAAGCATGGAAGGACGGAGGCATGAGGCTGTAGGGAAGATGTGTTACCAGAGCACGGGGAGAAGTCAGCCTGTCCACAATCTCTGCAAGTTGTTTGCATTCCAGCCAGGGAACCCGGTCATGGTTTCTAATTGTGAGGACAGGGGTCAGATCTCCTCCGTTCAGCACCAGTGGAAGAATTTCCTGCATCCAGACGGTACCTACAAACATGGGTATCGGGTTATTCATCCCGGACGGGCACGGGATTATCAACTAGTAACCTGAAAACACGTCCCATATAGGCATCAAAACATTCATTCATTAATAGATTATGCACAGTTTACAGCAGAGGTCAGGTGGCCCGTCAGCCAATCAGAAGGCTAGCACAAAGAGACAAATCAAAGATGTTAAATGGTAACATCAGTGGAGGTATGGACCCTCCTGGTCTGCTTTCTTGTGTTTCGTACAAATAGAGTAGTGGAATTCCTCTTAAATTGTTAAAGTAAAAATAAAACTACAGAGCTGCTGTGGGAAGCAACAGTGAGCTTTGACAGAAAACAGGAAAACTAACCGGAAAACACAAGGTATGTATTTCTTTTATTTCGAATTATTGTTCCTAAACTTGTAACCCCTGCATACCGTAGAGCTGTAAGGGCTTAACAGTGTCAGCAGCTTGTTGGAAGACTTTGATACAAGGTAGGGTTGTTTGTGATCTACTAGAAAATACAATTAAGTCCATACTTATTCACACCCCCTGGCAGATTTTGAGTTGAAATTATTTTCAGTAAACTAAGAACTTACCATTTGAAAAGGAATATGACAGGCATCTCACAGAGACTAATAAGAAAGAAATACATCCATTCAACAACATGTTGAAAATGATTTATACACTTCTAAATGACAAATGGAAATATTTCTGGTGGCATTACAGCAATCAAAATAACAATGCATATTTCCACTGGTAGTGTTTTAGGTCAGAGGGCCTCCTTGCATGCTGCCACTAAAAATAAAAGTTGTTGAAACTAATGGGAGCTACTAGCTGATTAAGATGATTAAAACTGATTAAAATAATAAGGTGCAATTTCTCTTAATCTGTCATGAAAACATAAAGTTACAGCTCAGCTCATGAAGAATGTCACACATCTCCCTCCATAAAAGCATAGATAGATAGATAGATAGATAGATAGATAGATAGATAGATAGATAGATAGATAGATAGATAGATAGATAGATAGATAGATAGATAGATAGATAGATAGATAGATAGATAGATAGATAGATAGATAGATAGATAGATAGATAGATAGATAGATAGATAGATAGATAGATAATTATTATTTAGTATTATTTTTACTTAAGTATGCTACATTATCAATAATTATGCAATTTTTACTCTGGTATTTACTTTTTATTCATGGTGTTTCTTTAGAAATAACTTTACATTAGACTAGGTTGTTCTTTTTTCTTCTTTTTTCATTGCTGTTAATTGTCTGTAACTCTGTCTCTGTCTTTTCCACTGTCATACCCAAATTTCGGCGTTGTGGGACAATCAAAATAGCTTCTATCTTATCTTATCTTATAAACATTAATCTTGTCTGGACAGCAAACAGTCCAAAGCCAATTAAGTTTGTCTGCTCTGATCATCCTACACATAAAGAAAGCATCATAATTCGAGATTTTTTGTGAGATACCCCACAGATTTAGACAATTTAAAAAGTAGCCACTGTTCAGTCAGAATTACAAATACGTTAGGTGGGATGGCAAGCAATAAAAAATACATAAAATAAATGTACAAAAATACCCCACCTGACATAGGATAGGTCACAGCAAACACGTCCGTGTGTCGCACAGGGAAATTTTGGGCATATTCCAAGCTCTCCCAACTGTGTGCCGCAGTGCTCACGAGAAGACCTTGGTACTGAATATACTTCGAAGATGACATGAAGGCTGCTCCCAGGGAAGCGACAGCTCAAACAGGATCCGTCCAAAGTCTGTACTCTTTTCCATCAACTCCCTTTTATTTGCAACAGTGCCTTGCAGTTTAACCCTTCATAAAACCAGTTCAGTTTGCATAGATTAAAACTAAATGAATGCAGGCAGAGGTTTTGAAAGAATCCTTAAAAAACTCGGGGCTGACTGACTTACTATATGTGTATTCAATAGACAGTAGTGATGATATGAGCAGAGGATTTGCAGGAAGGTTGAAGGGGACAATATTAAATAAAGAAATATATCATGAAATAAATAAATGTACCATGAAATAATGAAATGCTAAATTAATTAATGAAATGTACAATGAAATAAATAAATGTACCATTAAATGTTCCATTGCATAATTAAATGTACAATTTCTTTAAAACATCATTAAACTATTAAATGTACCATTGAAAACTCAATAGCCATAACTAAATCAAACTACTATTCTAATCTTATCTGCTCCAACGATGGCAACTCCAACCTGTCTCACCTCCCTCCTCCCCTTCATTACTTCCATCATTCATTCCTTTCTCTCCTCTGGTATTGTCCCCTCACTTTTCAAAACTGCCTCTGTCTCTCCAATTCTGAAAAAACCTGGTTCTGATCCCATTAACTTTAATAATCTTCATCCCATCTCAAATCTTCCCTTTATTTCTAAAATACTCGAAAAAGTAGTGTCTGCTCAACTCTACTCCTATCTTACCCTCAACAGTCTTTATGAGCCTTTCCAGTCTGGTTTTCACCCCTCCCATAGTACTGAAACCGGCCGCCCTAATAAAAATCACAAATGATCACCTCATAGCTGCTGATTCTGGACTCCTATCCATCCTCATCCTCCTCGATCTTAGTGCGGCCTTGAATACCATTTCTCACCCCATTCTCCTCAATAGATTATCCTGTCTTGGCATCTCTCACACCCATCTTGACTGGTTCCGCTCTTATCTCTCCGACCACACTCAATTTATTACACTCAAATCTTTCACATCGCACCCTTCCCCTGTCACGACTGGTATCCCTCAAGGCTCAGTTCTTGGCCCCCTTCTTTTCATCACCTACCTCCTTCCCTTTGGCAGTATTTTTCACAAATTCAACATTCATTTTCATTGTTACGCGGATGATACCCAGCTTTATTTATCCAGCAAACCCACTTCCTCACTCCCCCCCTTGTCCCTTACTAACTGCTTACTTGACATTAAAAACTGGTTCACGTCAAACTTCCTTAAACTAAACAGTGATAAAACCGAACTCCTCCTCGTCGCCACCAAATCCACCCCATCCACCCCATCCAAAATCAATAGTTTCTCACTACCCATTGACAACTCCTTGTCTGGGTGTCATCCTCGACTCCTCCCTATCCTTTCAGTCACACATAAATAACATTACCCGGTCTGCATACTACCACCTACGCAACATTAACCACCTCCGTTCCTCCCTTACCACGCACAGTGCCTCTGTCCTTATCCACAGCCTCATTACCTCCCGTCTTGATTATTGTAACGCTCTTCTTTTCGGACTCCCTCATAAATCCCTCCATAAACTTCAACTTCTTCAGAACTCAGCAGCTCGTGTCATCACCAAAACCCCCTCTTTTCACCATATTTCCCCTATCCTTCAGCAACTCAATTCGCTGCCAGTTCAATTGATACAATTGGATACAATTTAAAACCCTTCTATATACTTTCAAAGCCATCCATGACCTTGCTCCTCCATATCTGTCAGACCTCCTTCACATCGCCACCTCCTCCCGCTCCCTCAGATCCTCCTCCTCCATCCACCTCACTGTACCCCCAGCTCGACTCGTCACCATGGGGAGCAGAGCCTTCAGCCGCTCTGCTCCACAGCTCTGGAACTGACTCCCACCTGACCTCCGCAGAATTGACTCTCTCCCCTTATTCAAAACCAGACTCAAAACCCACCTGTTCCAGCTCGCTTATTTGTAAATACAATGCTCTTGTCCCTCTTCATAACTGTTTTTATGTTCCTGTATTTTTATTTTTGTATTTCATTTTTTTGTCTGTAAAGTGACCTTAATTGTCAAGAAAGGCGCTGTTAAATAAAATGTATTATTATTATTGTTATTATTATTATGAAATGTAAAATAAAATATTTAAATGTGTCATAATTTAAAATTTTTAAATTATGACATTAAATAATTAGATGCCATTTTTGTGAAATAAATTCATTTGAATGTATATTTAATGATTTACCTCAGTCTTTATTTATTTCATGTCGTCGCGCAGCAGGTGTAATGATCTTGACACGGGAGCTGATCCGTTTCTCAATCAGCTCACCTGTTCAGTCTCCACCTCTCTGCAATCAACCTTTACTGGCTTCACCTGTCTCCAGCTGCATAAAAGACCCGTCTTTTTCAGTCTCCAGTGCCAGATTGTCTCGAGCTTCACTGTAAGAACCTTCCAGCATTTTTGACTAAGCTTGTTTGATACCTGACTCCGACCTGTTGCCTGTTTTTTGAGCCTGCCTGTTCCCAGCCTGTGTCTGTCTGCCTGGTTCCCTGTCTTCTGGATCCCCTACCCTTGGACTGCCTTCTTGTGTACCGGATTTGGATTTGGACCTGGACCCCCCGCTCGGATTCTCCTTCCCCGGTGCTTCGTTTGGGTTGCTGGATTCCCCGTTACCGGACCTGGATTGCCCTTGGACAAACACCTATCAGAAAGCCCCGTTCGGACTGACTGCCTCTCAGCCGCTCAACGGCTCCAGCCTTGCTCGCCCGCGGACGGCTCCAGCTTTCAGAGAAGCTTGGGAGAAAAATCAGTTTCTGAATATATTATTGATTTTCATTTTTTGGCTGCTGAGAGTTTGTGGAACGAGCATGCTCTTATGTATGTTTTCATTTCTGGGTTAAATGAGAGAATAAAGGATGAGCTCGCCACCCGGGATTACCCAAGGTCTCTAAAGAAATTAGAGGACTTGGCCACCCGAATCAATCTGCGCCTGATCGAAAGACGAAGGGAACGTCGCTCAGTTCCTCCTCTCCGTCCCAGAGCGCCCTCTTCTGCCCCTGCCGTGTTGTCGCCCCCCCAGGGCTTTGCTGACTCAGAACCCATGCAGTTGGGTAAGGCGAGTTTGACCGCAGAGGTGCGCCAACGTAGACAGCAACTCAACCTCTGTCTTTACTGCGGGGAGGGTGGTCACCGAGTCAGGTGCTGCCCCGGTAAAAGACCAGGCTCAATAGGGACGGGGAATTCCCTGCTTAGCCAAACCAGACTCTCCGTCTCTCAAGACCTGCTGCTTCCTGCTTCTCTAACCACTTCTGGTCATTCTCACAGCGTCTCAGTCCTGGTCGATTCTGGAGCAGACAGAATTTATGGACGAGGCATTCGCCAGGAGGTTGAACATCAAGCTCCACCCTGGTCCGGTGTCTCATAGTGTCCTTGCCTTGGATGGTCACAGACTCAACCGCTCCCGTCTCGTCACTGAGCCTGTGGAGCTGCTAATGGGAGGTAACAACAGAGAGCGATTAACCTTTATGGTTATCGATTACCCACAGGTCCCCATTGTGTTGGGCGCCACCTGGCTCCGGAGGCATAACCCACATATTAACTGGCGTCAAGCTGCCCTCTGCCAAGGACATGGGGGTGATTCTGGCCAGGGAGGTTTTCCGTTTGCACGGTCTACCGGCCGACATTGTTTCAGACCGTGGTCCGCAATTTGTGACCCAGTACTGGCGGGAGTTCTGCGCCATGTTGGGTATTTCTGTCAGCCTCTCCTCTGGGTTCCATCCGCAGACTGATGGCCAGACAGAGAGGCTGAACCAAGAGGTCGAGACCAAGCTCCGCCTCTTTTGCCAGTCTGACCCCACCAAGTGGGGCCCAGAACCTGCCCTGTGTGGAGCATGCAATCAACACCACGCCATCCAGCTCCACTGGTCTCTCCCCGTTCTATGTTGTGTACGGTTTCCAACCGCCGGTGTTCTCTATTGAAGAGGTGGAGTCCAGGGTTCCTTCTGCCCATCTATCTGCCTTGAGGTGCCAGCGTGCCTGGAGAAGGGCCTTGTCCGAACTGCCCGGCTCTCCTTATTATAAGGTCAGTTACTCAGCAAGGTTCTCCTCATTCACCTGTTGTGCTGAGTCTTAACCATTGCCTCTACCTCCAGGAGGTTCCTGCCAGTGAGCCGCGAACTCCGAGAGCCGACGCCTGCGCCTCCTGTGTTTTTAATAAACTTTGTAAGAACGTCACTGACCTGTTGTGGTGAATCTTGGGTCCAGCTTCCGGTTCATTACAGCAGGCTCATCATGAAATAATTTAAACTGTCACCTTCTATGATAGAATAATAAAGAAACAAATCTACCTTCATAACCTTCACCCATCAAACCCAGAGGGCGGGATTAGGGGACACTAATGCGTAATTTGGCTGCTTCACACTGAGCAAGACAAGACAGCTGTTTCTTCGTTGAATATTCACTCAGAGGTCTATATTTTTGCTACTTAAAATTACCTGCACTAACCCTAGCAGGCTGGCATACCTTAGACACAGCCACAGCCTGTGATTTATGCCAATTTACCATGTAGCCAGATTTTTTAGAAAACAAGTTGACTTTATCAAGAAGAACTTGGGTAGAAACCACAGAGCTGATCCCAAACAAAGAATATCATCAGCATAAAGAAACAGTTTATGTTCTTTACCACCTGCCACAACCCCTTTAATATTTGTCTCTTTTCCTATTAAAACAGCTAAGGGCTTGATAGCGAATATGAATAAAATAGGGGAAATTGGATCTGTTTGGTGCCTCTAAAGAGCCTGAAAATTTGTGAGATTATGCCATTTGTGACCACGACTGCACTTGGTTTTGCATAAATTATTTTAATCCAATCCAAAAAGTTCTTCCCAAATCCAAATAGTTCTAGCACACAAAATAAAAACCTCCACTCAATACTATCAAACGCCTTCCCCGCATCAAGGGAGAAGGCAGCAACGTTCTCGTAACTTTACCAAAATAAGTGAAGTAACGTCCAGAGATTATCCGAAGAGGACCTCCCTTTAAAAAACAACCGGATCAGAAAGAATAAGGCTAGGTAAAACAATTTCCAACCTCATAGAAAAAACTGTAAGAATTTTACAATCCACATTTAATAAACTGATTGGATGGAAGTTTCCGGGATCCAATGGGCCCTTATCTTTTTTTAAGAACTAATGTTATGGGGGCTTCATTAAAGGTTTCATGTAGAAATCCTCACTGTAAAGTTCTGTTAGGATAGGGGCCAAAATGTCTAAATTATGTTTATAATATTCTATTGGGAATCCACCAACTCCCAGAGACTTCCCCACTTTCAAGGACTCAATTGCAGACCTAACCTTTGCTTCTGTTATTAGTCAAAAGAATTCCTCCAATTTTTGTGTACCTATTGCTGTGTCTGAAGAGTAAAGGTTTGAGTAGAACCTTTGAAATCTCTGATTAATTTCACATGAAATTATATCTCCTTCTTCATTTCTAATCCCAGGAATAAGATGCCTCTTGTTGTTTCAGTTGTCTTGCCAATAATTTACTTACTTTTACCTCTATATTAAAAAAATGCCTTTGTTCTAAAAAGTACATATTCTGCCTTCTTATTATATATTTCATTTTAATTGCAGATTTGTCTCAAAGAGTCATGGCCAACTGAGTTACTTTTGCTTTCAACTTGGACTCCAAAGTTAACAGTTTTCTTTCTCCTCTTTCTTCTTGCTTGAGTATGCAATAATTTTACCCCTGATAAAAGCTTTTGAAGCATCCCACAATGTACTTAAATCCCCAGTTAAACCAGTATTAATACAAAAAAAGGATTTAATTTCTGCCTTCAGCATCTAAACCAATTCTTGGGTTTGAAATAAAGATGTATTGAGCCTCCACCTACTGCTCCTAGTTGTCTCCTCCCCAATCATCATGCCCAGCACTACAATCACATGGTCTGTAAGCGCAATGGCCCCAATCTTACAGTTAACACAGGCACCACTCATACAATTGGAAATTAGTAAATAATCACTTCTTGAAGCTGACTTGTGCTTATGAGAAGAAAATGTGTATTCCTTTTCTCTGGGGTTAATAAGCCACCATATGTCCAACAATCCAAGATCCTTGACTAGCTGGTGAATGGCCTGCCTATCCTCAGGCATCCAACTTGTATAACTTGATTTATCTGAAATACCACCCTGAACCTGGTTACCCACATACTTTTGAGTAAGTGTCTGTCATATACACTTCCTGGAGATATGCAGTATCAAGCTTTTGAGAGTTTAGACAGCTCAGGCATTTCTTTCTTTTCACAGGATTAGAGGGAACTTTAAATAAACTGAACATTTAAGTAAACTGGGGATGAAGGAGAGAGCTTCCTGGGTTCAGCTGTGAGCATTTCGTCAGCCCTGCTGCGGTAAAATCTAATGTGGGGTATGTTTTGCCATGTTTATTTGAAAATAGGAGTTTGTGGAATCACAGACCCTCTGTTTCTGTGTCGTGCCAAGGTAGGTATGATATCTCCCAACAGAATCTGTTTCCCCTGCATCAGAAGCACACATGTTTTACTCCTCTTTCACTCTACTCTCAAACTTTTTCAAGTCAATTCAATTTTATTTATTTAGTGCCAATTCATGAAACATATTATATCAAGGCACTTTCCACGACAAAATTCAATCAGATTATACAAACCAACCTCTTCATCCCTAAAAGAGTCACTGCTGGTCTGCAGATGAGTGTAAACTGCAGAATCCTGGCCTGATCAGCAGTGCTCGGTCATCCTTTTGGCCAGTGACTGCTTTGTTTCCCTGATGCATAAAGGGTCACAGAGTTCCTGGTACTTAGCAAACACAACATTGTTCTGTTTGTGCTGAGGGACCGGGTCTTTGGGGTGAACCAGTCTTTGCCTTAATGTGTTTTGGGGTTTGAAAGCCACTGGGATGTCATGTTTCTCTGAAATTCAGCAGCTTAGGGGATGACTACTGGTCTGGGTCTGGGGTCCTCTTTTTCACCCGATGGCTGGCTGGGGTCCTATTTGGCTTTCTTGTCTGCTTTGAGGAAAGCGCAGTGGGGATAACCACATGGCTCTAGGGTCTGTCCTGTGATTTCTCCTTCTCCCTGGCTCCTGAGTTTGTGGGGCTGTTGTCTGCTCCGTGATAGAGTCCTGATGACTCTTAACTTGTGGTCCAGTGGGTGATAAGAGTAAAACTGCGTGGGTGGGTGTCTCCATCCGAGACAGAGACATAAAAAAACAACAAAACCACTCTGCTATTTCTTACATCCTGTCATGTAAACTTCATATACTGTATTCATACAAAGAGTTGATATGATCAGTTAAATGTTGGACTTCCTGAGTTTTAATCTTAACCCGTGTGTCATCAACATACCTGAACCAATGGCTTGGTGGTGTCCCTGAAAAGGACGCTGAAGCTCTATTTTTTACCTCCGCCATGTACAGGTTTGCAACAACATGAGAAACTGGGGATCCCATAGCACACCCATGTTTCTGCCTATGATATTACCCCCCATATGCGAAGTAGATTGACTCCAAAATTATCGATTCAAAACCATTGGCAACTGGACTTGCTAATGTATATTCATCTGGAACACCACAAGCTCTTCCTATAGAATCAAAATAAGCGGCAATACCATGTGTCGAAGTGAAGGGAGGATGAGGACATTGGCAAGTGTTCCAGTAAGGTAACCGGCACAGCGAGAGAAATCAAAGTACACGCACTGCACTTGACCAGGAGGAGGGCAGAAAGTTATACAATGTGTGTTTACAACAGTACCAAAATAATTCAGCTTTAGCATGGAGGAAGGGAACTGGCATTAGCCCAGGACAGCATTAACCCAGAACACCAAGAAGCAGGCATGTGTCCTTGATGGGTGTAATCACTTCTGGTCAGGCATGTAAAATTTACTGCTCAAAGAGTAAAGACCGGAGGAATAGTTTTACTGCTGCTGGTGGTAAGTACTCAAGGTGGGGCAGTTAGCAGGTGAGGGAGTCATATGTAAAGCTAACATGTAATCACACCCAGGGTGGTCTGGTGTTCTGTCAGTGTGGCACACCCTGTCAGAATAGCATACACCATCTGTCAATATATACTAATTTATCAAAACAACATACATTTGTGAAGCGGTATGCTAATGGTGCCTGTTAGAAAAGGATGTTATGACAGATTTTGCCTTATAATGAAGAGCAATGCTGTTTT
Organism: Fundulus diaphanus; assembly: GCA_037039145.1. Taxonomy (NCBI): domain Eukaryota; kingdom Metazoa; phylum Chordata; class Actinopteri; order Cyprinodontiformes; family Fundulidae; genus Fundulus; species Fundulus diaphanus. Next base: position 20,168,673 of record CM073130.1, on the reverse strand, counting down.
GGCAGATTTTTACATGCTTAATCTTCATCAGTTTGGGGAAAGGTGCTAAACGCTAATAACTCGATCCAACACCAATAAACAATTTAACAGGACATTAAATGATTTTATTGCTGCACTTGGTAAAAAAAAAAAAAAAAACAGAGAAATTCAGCATACCATTCTTAAAAGCATGCAATTAACTAATGTGTAATCGATACGCAATATGATACACATAAACTACTCATCGTTGATTTAATACATGCGCAGTCATGCAGAGCACCGGATCGTACTGCAAAGGTGCATGAGAAGCAAAAAGTGTTGGAACATGGAATACACTGTCAGATTAATACTGTTACCCATTGAAGCCAAACGTTCCTGTCTGAAAACCTTGTCTCCACCTGTAGATGCTGAAAGAGAAGGAGAAGGACTGGCATTAGGGCTATCTAAGACATCTACAGGAGGTTTAGGAGATTTGTGGGAGTCGAGCGGATCAATAAATTGAATTTAAACTAAACGAAACATGTAAAAATGCGGTGTTAAATGCGACTTCGGTGCACCTAACTTTTGTGCTCGTACGAAAAAGCCAGGCACACCAGTGCTCCCAGAGCATAACGTTAGTTTATAGATCCTTGACAGTTCAATCTCTTTTAGATAAAACCTGCTCTTCATTGCAGGTTATTGAACTTATTCTAGTTGTAGCTTTAGAAATGTTGGACAATATTACTTTAGATCAGAAATCCCCAAGAATATGCTTAGCTTATTTCTTATTATAAACAATTAAGTATTTCTGTATGTTTGTTAATGCATGAAAGGAGTCTAGTCAAGGATTTACTTAGCTTATTCCTTTGTTAATGTGATGTTTTTCTTTTCCTGTGTCTGTAATGTTTTTCTGTTCATGTACTTGTTACTGAAAAGTGCTATATGTAAATAAACTTGCCTTGCCTTGCATAGGGGTCAGCACAAACTCTTATAACGGGGATAAATGCTCGTTCTTGTTGAAATTCTCCACAAAGCTCAGCCCAGCTATGGAAAGAGCTAGCATTTTGTTTTAGGGAAAGGATCAGTGATGGGAGCTCTGACACACTTCCAAGGGTCTGGAAATGAGAAAGGAACAGAGGCCAGCAGAGCTAGCACAGCCAGCGGGGAACAGACTGCCGTTGCTCAGGAGCAGGCATAGTGTGTAGGAAGAATGTGTAATAAATACACACAGGCTACAAGGACACTGAATAGTGATGTTTTGTGTTTTAGGCTTCCTGAACAGTCCTCGGTCCTTTTATGTAATCCTCCTTAGTTAGCTAAATCTGATGAAAAAACGTATGCTCTCTCAGGATATTAACCCTTGAGTTGTTGAGGTTAGCATCACCACATCCCAGACAGAACATGTGACTACACAGGAGGCCTTTTTAATGGACTTTGTTTTAATGTTAGTCTTTGTTAGCTTTCATTCTCATCTGTATTGATGTAAATATGTAAAATTGCAGCATTTTTTTCCCACAGATTACCCCTACTACAACCAAGAACAGAAAAACTGCTTCAATCATCCCTCAGTGAGGAAACTGGAGAGTAGCCGCAGGAAAGTGACAGGCAACAAATATCATCCGAGTTATCTGGTGTCTTGTTTTCTTTTTGTTCCAGGAGCTCTGTCAGGTCTCGAGTCCTCAGCATTCCCAGCTTCGTCAGCATCCCCAGCACCACTGTCATTACATCTGCCATTTTCAAGTCCTGCTTAATGAGACATTCATAGATTAGCTCCTAACGGCATACTCACATGACATAAATATAACCAAACTGTAGGTTCTTGATGTGATGTAATGCAGCTCAGTGTTACAAAACTGCAAAGACAGATGATGTAATTGACGTCACTGAACACATGGGGAGGGGGTCCACTTAATGTGAATACCTAAGAGGAATATCTGGACAGAATGTGACCTATATAGTCACAAAACCCTGTTTCCTACACAAGTGCAAGCAACTCAGGAACCCTGAAGAGCAGACACTATACAAGGTTAAAAGGAGCAGCTAATGATTTATTGCAATAAAAATATAAATGCCATAAAATGGCTTCAACCCCATAACCCAAGCAACCCTTGTTAAAATAAGCACACTAAAAGATCAATCCAAAAAAGGTCAAAAAACAAAACTGGACGTTTTCCTAACCTTTTTTTTTTTGATTGATCATGACCTGGATGACTGAGAATCTTCACCAGCATACACACTAAGATACCATATTCAAAACCTTCCAGGGAGTTTATGGAATAAAATTCAATCAAACACTGTTCAAAACAGTCAGGAAAGTCTTCGTTCATCACCAAGGAAGGGGGAGAATTTGGCACCAAGAGCCATTTCTTGATGCACGCTGCTTGTCCGCTCTTCACCGCTCACTGGCCAGCAAAGCTGAAGAGTCTGTGACCAGCAGAGGGATTAATGCAGCTATGAGGCCCTGAGGAAAGAAGCCTCTTGCAGTTTGGTAGGCTTCATGAAATATCTGCTCATCATCATCAATACTGATATCAGCTGAAAGAAAACTACATTTTAGTTATATTAATAGATTAATATATACTATATATTAATATAGGAATATGTACCTGTTCCTGTCGTATCTGTAACAGGGTTGAAACAAAAGTCAAAGGCTAAAATGTTTTAAACAGTAGTTGTGGAGACCTCTGTCCTACCTACAGTTCAGAACACTAATATAACCATTACTATGGAAAAAGAAAGGTCACTGAATATTTGCTCTTCTACTTCCCATCTTAAAAAGAAATCTTAGCTCAACTCTAATAAACATCAGTTTCTCCAAACTGACAGCAAAGCTATTTTCTGGCTGGCTGGAGCTGAGACACAGATTACTTGAGTAGAAAAAGAAAGTAAAAGCGGATTTATGTGTCCATTATTAATGGTAAATGATGCGAGGTGGTTGTTAATTGATACTATAACTCCAGTTTGATTGTAATACTGTACAGAAAGATCTTAAAAATAGTGTTTTATTTCTGCAATCCTTCTTTAACTGTAAACAGATTCATTTTGGGCATATTTTAAGGAAATATCACTTTTTTTTTTATTATTATTAAAACATACCACCTCAACACAAACTGGAGAACAGAAAGAAGAAATGTGTTTTTTTATTAAGTGTCAATTCATTTGTAGTTACATCAATACAAAATTCACATTGTTAAAAACCAACACAAGCAAGTCCCACTGAAGAATCAGTCCTTTACCATCAAGTAATCGACTGAAAAGTAGAAAATAAATTTGCCCTAAGAACGATCTTTTTTCCTCATGGGCTCATAAGCAACAGTCACAACAAACGGGACGAACCGGTAGCTGTACCAGTGGGTGGATCATGTCAGTCAACTCCAGCTAGCCAACACCAGTCATTCCTAAGCTGACTTCACAGGTCAGACTCAGACTTGTGAACATCTGTTGTGCCGTTTCAACCGAGACTGCTAAGCATCTGTAGTCGGTGCTGTGCTGTCTTCAGTTGCTGTGAACCAGGGTGACAAACAGGAAAAGTGAGCAGAGAGAGATGGCGCCAGTGAGCACGGCTTTCACCAGTAACACCGTCCAGCTGCCCAGCATGAAGATATGGACGAACAACCTGAGGACATGAGAAAGAGGAGCGTCACTTAACCGACAGACCATTCAATTAGCTGAAATAGTTTTGACATTTAGATGGAAAACCTAATAAAAACCAACAATTAACAGGACTTACTCATAAAAGGGTAAATCTACAGAGCAGTCACTGAACAAATAACCCAACAGAAGTAATAAACCCTTGATTAAGTAGCTTATTTTCTATCTTGTATGTGGTCTTGTTTAATCTGTCTGAAAAGGCAACACTTTGCTTTCAGAATACAAGGCAAGTAGAGAAAGCTACACTGCTTTGTTTAGCAAAAATCATAACAAAAAAACTTAAATTTCACCAGCACTGACACCCATCAGATAAAGAAACGTCTGTGGTGCAAAAAAAATTGACAGAAAAATCTATTAAACTGATAAATATGCAAACAGTTACAGCCCACTAAATAATAATTAATAAGCAAAAGACCTTTAGAAACAGAATTCAATGCATTTCACAAATTGTTTCAAAATGAAGCTAAAGTTATTACTAAAACATCTACTAGATATATGTCTACTTTACTTCCCACCCCCGCTCATTCCAGTAACATTTCTATCTACAAGCTCAGAAAAGAAGGAGTAACCATGGTGAGGTGTGCACAAACAAAAAAAACACTAAAGTCTTCAATTCAATTCAAAAATAATGTATTATTCCCAAAGCAAAATGAAACACTTGTAGTACACGAGCCTCTAAGTTTTCAAAACTTTTAACCAAAAATCCTGCTTTTAAAGATGATGCATTTGTCTTGCACCGATGTGAATCATTCATGGTTTTACTGAGCAAAATAGGACTTACTCTATTAGAAAGGCCTTGTATACACACAGCGCCAGGAGAACGGTAACAGGCAGCCTGAAGCTCTTAGGGAGGTCGTATCGGGTGAACATCCACACAACAGCTGCCATAGCGATGTAGTGGACCTATACACACAAACAATCATTCAGGTATGCAAGTTCCATTAAAATACAGATTTACGTTTCTGAGGGGGAAAAAACAGGTAATTTCATCTAAAAACACAGAAACTAAAGTATGAGCGACATGAAAAGGCAGCTATGGGTCATCAAAGGTTTGACAGGGTTTATACAGGAATGAGTAACCCCAATTTAATGCTTTTTAATGCTCTTTTAATGCTCGTAGAAATAAATTTAATGCCATCAACAAGTACCCATATATATATATATATATATATATATATATATATATAAATAAAACTTGTTGATGGCTGTGTTCACACACCAGAGCACCTCCGCATGCAGTGTTGCATTGGATCAAAATGTTGTTCGAAGACCGTCTGATTTCCCTACGTTAGTGGCAGTAAAGCTTGCTCCAGCTGCTGCTGTGCTGTTAGCGGTAGCTAATGCGGACGTGACTGCGTTGGTTACAGAAAAGTAACTTGACATTGTTAGCTGTTGTCTGCCCCTTGCAGCTGATCTGTGGCTGTCTGCAGTGGTGCAGTGGTCCCTGGAGAAGTAGGTATACTCTCAATGTTTGCCCTTTTAGACGCAGCTCAGAAAAATGCTGTTTTAGGAACAATGACATGTAACACTGCTCTATTTAGTTTACCCAAAAATCCATCACTAGGGTTTACTCATTTTAGCCTAAAATATTTAGCCTAAAACATTTAGATTACAATATTTCCTTGAGCTACTACGTGAGGTGTGAAAATACTGTTGTCTCTTTTTTAAAGATTTTTATCCAGGTAGGTAATGTAAAATGTTCTTTGGTTTATATTGAAGGAATTCCTACACTACATCCAGAATCAACATTTCATTACTTTACTGTAGGTTTTTCAATATATACCTAGATGATAAGGCATATGGAAAGTCCTAAATTGAATGAGAAAGAGAATCTATAGAAAGAGAAAGTTAATAACGAGGAGAACATCAAAACTCAAATCTCTTTGTCTTTGCAAATGAGGAATTGTCAAATATACCAGTTGAAACACCCAAACAACTGTTGATCCTGTTGATTTAGACACCCTGACAATGAATGTTTAGCCCCTCGATTTTAAAATGGATGGTGATTTTAAACTTGACAGTCAAAAAGGGGCCTCAGTTAAGTCATTTTTATCATTTGAGGAACAAAGCAAAGGTAAAACCTATTCTTTGAAGGCAAAAATATGGAAACACTACTCTAAGCCTTCATTTCATCATGACTGGATTAGTGTAATTCTCTTTATCTCTGAATCGGTCAGTCCTCACTCAAACGTCTGCAGCTGGTTCAAACGCTGCTGCACACCTTTTAATGCAAAAACATAAAAGAAAGCACATTACCCCATCCTGGCTTCCCTTCACTGGATACCTGTTTATCTTAGAGTTCAGTTTAAAGAACTTCTGTTTGTTTTTAAGGATTTAAACAGCTTATTATTACTGTTGTTTTAAACTGTTGATTCTTTACTCAAGTAATTTTATTAGATGTTATTTTGTTTTACCTCGTGTTAAAGTGCTCTTTAAATAATGATGACAATGATGATGATTATGATCACAAGAAACGTTTGCATCATCACCCAGAAGCTGGAAAGAAAAGAGACAAAAAGATTTTTCACACCTCACTTAGTAACTCAAGGAATTATTTTAAACTAAATATTTTAGGCTAAAATATTAAACTGTTTATTGGTTGTTTTTTCTTCAATCCCACCGTTATGTTTAGTAATTTCTGCCAAAAGCTGCAGCCTTTTGATTGAATCCATCTGAATGCAGTATTTGCAAGCCCTACTCTGATTGGATGGAAAGAAACCTGTCTGTGATTGGCTGGTGAGGTGGACAGTTTTTTTTTTTTTTTTTTTTTTGAAGACAGTTTTTGAAGTCAAGAGCGCACAGATAGAAACCAGCAGCGAGCCGCGCACAACTGGTGTTATGTGTGGAAGTAGCATGTCACGGGCAGACACGGAACCGATGGCGAGCAAAGTGGATTGAGAAGAGTTTATCAGTTTTGAGCGCGCGCGCGTGATGTTTAAACGCTGAATACCTGTCTCACTGCGCGCTCAAACAAAAGACACAAATAACGCTCCAGAAGTTGATATAGGCAATGCTGACTGAAAAATAAGTGGGCATGCGCCGTATACCCGCGTACACCCTGGACTACACTGTCCGACTACATGTGCACCCATTGTGCAAAGCTTAATTTTTTTTTACAAAGACGGCAAAATTCTTCGTCATCTTTACCGTCGACAGGCTACAGCCATGTCCCGAATTCCTCGTTTTCCATCCGCTTTTGTTGAAATTAGCATTTTCCCAGTCTCTACCTCTTTCTCTGCCTCGAGTCCCCTTTCCGAACATTGTAAAAACATACGGCTTTACGATGAACCGGAAACAGTTCCGCGCACAACGCGGAATCAGTTATATCTGATATAATACATCTGACGAAACTGTTTTTATGACCGTATTTTTTTTTTTTAGAAAAAAATAAGCCATTTTTAATGCCACATATAACCACATTTAATGACTTTTAATGCCAATTAAGGCCTTAATTTTAGAAAATTTCATTTAATGACTTTTAATGACTTTTAATGCCCCGCGGAAACCCTGTTTGAAAGGAAAGACACATGGAGAGGAGCGAACAAGTAATACAGCTACACACCAAACTGATGTTGGAGTCGAAGCTCATCTGGATGTACTTCCAATCAAACTCGATTCCTCTGGCGCCAACCCAGAGAGGAAGAAACCTGAAGAGGCATCATGGGACGCATACAACAACATTTAGTGTTTATACACACCGGGTTTCTTTACAGGAAGGGAGTCACAGCTCACCTCGACATCACTAGCTCTGCTGTGGCCCAGCCCATGGCAGCGACCATGATCTTATACTCTCCTTTCCCAGCGTTACGAGACATCACTAGATGGAGTCCCAACAGGTCAGCCAGGTCCACTGTGGACTTCATGAACTCCTGAGAAACAAATAATAAAATGTTCTATAAGATGTTGTGAGCTACCTTGTGGAGACTAGACAAAAGCCCCTTTCAGCTCATCCTGCGGTTCCATGGTCTACGTGTGTTCTTAAAACTTTGCGATCAAATGACACCCCGGTCCGCCTGAGAAGGTAACAAACCCAAATCTTACATTGTTCAAGCGAATCATGCTCCTCGTTGTTAGCTCAAGCCTCTTTTGGTTATGGAACTGCACCGACGTGACGTGATCTAAAAGTGTCCAGCGTGGCTTCTGATCTGGGCTGACTCTAATGATTTGATCCCTAATGGGGGCGTTTATGGTGGTGCGTTTGCTGTGGAACAATGATCTGAAAGGGGCGAGAGATGTTTCGTCTTTCCTGATTTTGGTCCAACAATAAACTTTTACCACTCACCCCAACAAAGTCATAAACGCCGGCTCCTCCTTCCCACGTGGGGAAGAATGTAGCGAGAAACAACATCTGTAAGACAGAAGGATGACTTGCTTACACCTTGTCAGACAGGAGGACGTCCATGAGTCTCGTGATGGGATTTCTGTTGATGCTCAGAAACCATTAAAGTAATGATGAAATTAGAGATGCACCCATTAACAGGCCAGTCAAATCTTAGTGTTAAGAGTCTACATTTTCTATCAAAGACAGAGAGAAACAGAGGTTTCAGTAATGATAGCTGCAATAACCACACTAATTAGTAACAAAACAGTTATAAATCAGTTAGTATAAATGATTAATCATCATAAACAGGAAGGTGAGGGGAAAAAAAGATTTTCAATACGGTTCTCTTTATCAGCAGATCAATGCTTTACAAAACCCAGATATTGGTAATCGAACAATGACAAAAAAAAAGAACAATCTGATTGGTGCATCTGATGACGGCAGATAAGAAAAGTTTGTTTACTTTGCAAAGTTGGACAAAGAGGTACGTTGCTCCAGCCTGGACGCATCTCCAGAAGGCATTGTACTCCGAGCTGAAAAGGTGAAACACGAACATAAAGCTAGGTTAATTAGAAGGGCTAGGACAGAGACCGGAATCCATGCCAATTTCATTTAAAATGCACAAATATTTTCACATTACGGTGCACCGCTTTAAAAGAGGAGTGCCGTTAACTGTGGCTGATTCAAGAGCACTTTAAAGGATTATAGGGCCCCTCTCCCAAAACCCGACCTTACTAAGAAGCTTATAAGAGAACCTATAGTCTCAGAGCATATGTTACAGCTAAGGCTGAGGACAGCATGGACCAGGTTCCTACCAGTAAGAACCAAAAACCATATATTTAATGATTTCTCAATTTTAATCAAGCCAGTTTTATGCGCTTAGGCTGATTTGTTAGCGCCACACTGAACAATTCCCCAGACACTCACAGGCCGCTGCACTTGTATGTGATAAAATAAGGGAAATAAGCCAGGGCAAAGCAGTTTCCGAAGTGAAAAAGAGTCATCGCATCCGTTGATGATAATCAGCTTCCTGCAGGGAGGAAACAAAATAAACACAGAAGAAAATGTCAGATTAAAACGAGAAGAAAAGGAGTTTAGTCTGCTAAAAACAGGGGGAAAAAAAACATCACATGTTCTCCTAGGCCACTTCTAGCGTTAAACCTCAGTACAGTAAATAATATAGAATAACTCAAAAGCTTCACATGGAAATCATTCTTCAACAAATGACTATAGTTTAAGCAAAGAGCCTGAGCGACAAGTTGCTTTGAACACTAGTTATAATCAACGCAACTCAACGAGTCAGTGACTTCAACCACTAACCGATCTTCAGAGTGTATTTAAAAAAATTACTTCAAGATTGTCTAAAAAGAATAACATACAAAAAAAGGGGGCGAAGTGTTGCTAAAGTAAAAGACAGAGTAGTGGAAGCATCAGCTAGCTAAGCTAAGCTAACGTCACCCTCATCTCTGGGAACACGGAGCTCCGTAAATCTGACTTCACATTTGCTCGGATAAAAAAAACAACGCTTGTTTCATCCAGTAAACAGTTAGACATGTCATACACGCACGGAAAATTTAAAGATTGAATAAACTCACTTACTGATATGGAACGGCTGATTAAACGCACCCCGCTGTACAGCTGAATGACAAGCGGAAGTCACTGGTGTTACCCTAAAGTACGTCCGACCACCCTAAATGTGTGCGTAGCAAAAACAACGGTTCCGCTTAAAGCTCCATCTGATTTGACCTCTGGGCGTTCATTTTTAATATTTTTCCACTATTGTCAACCTCTGGAGTTAGTTAAGACTGAGCCTGATTGAGTGTGTGACTAAGGTTTATACTATTAAGTAAACACATAAGCAAGCATATTAGATGGGAAATGTGATGTTCAGTGAGGGTTGCATTCTATGTACATAATAATTTTGTCAACACATTTCAACTAAATATTTATAAAATTATAAAAATTTAATTAGAATTTTAATAAAGATGCTTGGCCCAATAAACAGGTATTATATTTGCTGTTCAGTGTCAAATAATAGTAAAGGCACAATATGAGTGGGTTGTACTATTATAAAGAGTTAAGAAATGTCAGAAAAGTTGTGGTTGAAAAAAGTTTCTGTCCTGTGATTAAAATCTAATTTTTGCACTTCTTTAACTCAATTACCTCAACAAGAACTTAATTTATTTATTTATCAAAAATCTTATTAATGGGCTTATTATGTAGCCTGATGTTTTGTATTTGGTAATAAGAATGTGCCTTATGTGTGACAGACGGGTGTGTCCCACTTCCCACAGTATTTTTTTAAATCTTTGATTTGCTCATGTTTATTACACATATACTCTGTTAAAGCTATATAATCCCATATGATTGAATATATGTTTTATTAAAAAGCTTTTGTCACCAAACTCAACTGTAAGAGAGAACCTTTCCTTCCATGCCATATTCATATCTCTGAAGTTTTCCCATCTCAGCTCATTCACCCGAATTTTACAAGCTACCAAACACTTTCAGAAAGGTTTATTGCATTTTGATCCTTCCTTTCATTCCCCATTTTTTCCTTACACCAGCTATTTTTCTACTCACATTCCTGTTTCTGCATCTGAGTTTTACGTTCATTTTTTATAACCGTCAGGGTGTGAAATGTGTGTGTGAATGGGTGAATGACTGACTGTAGTGTGAAGCGCTTTGGAGGTCATCAAGACTAGTTAAAGCGCTATACAAGTACAAGCCATTTACCATTTATTTACCATTTTATTAACTTTAAAATGATCAGAAGACTTTCTTTTCGTCTATGAATTCCAGACGTGTCATAGATTTTCATTGAATATGTTGCGAGAAGTTGTTAAAATTTAATAATTTAATTTAAAACATCAGCTTCCCTTTTTCTTTCTGATGCATTTTTGCACCAGATGAAGTTTCTTCTTTTTGAGCAGTCTCTGGTTGTCCATGTAGCTGTGTTATATTTGGAAAGGTTGCCACAGTGCTCCGATGGGCTCAGGCAGCATCTCGTCGTGGTCCAACGTCGCTCATCAGACCTCAAACACTCCCCTACCACAAAATGCAATCCTGTCCAATTCTGATAGACATGAGTCAAGATTCAAATAAACTTCTAAAAACAACCAACAATAAACAAAAATTAGGAGTAGCACAAGCTCAGTATGGCTCTTCTTCCACATTTTCAGTGCTGCTGTTACATAAGTTATGCGTTTCAGTGGCAGGAGAGAAGCTGCCATTCTCAGTTCATACCCGTGTACAGAATGGTTTCAACTGGACACACCTCACCACCCAGAGTTGACCAGTAACACCACTCCCTGCGTGCTGTTGGAGGGAAATTATCGCCCTAATAGAAACACTTAACAGTTTTAGCGCTTACCTGATTCTTCACCTGATTTATCTCCATCTGTTTTAAAAAGAATCTCTTACACTGATAATATAACTAATCATTATGGAAGTGACAATTTTAATCAGTTTGCTAATGCCACTTTGTTGATTTAACCTGGCAAGCCAGATGGATAACGGGACTATTCAAGCAATACAGACAACCTCTAACAACTTCTACTGCTGACATGTCTAAAGCTAACCCTAGAGCTGATGCTAAAGCACTGCTGCCACATGACTACTGTGTGTCAGAAGTTATGGAGACTGACGTTAAAGGCTCCAAAAATGTTCTGTCATCTCCAATTAAATCTCCACTGCAACCAAAAACAATCAAGCCAGCCAAAAATGAAACGTCTAATGCTGAAACAACTTCGAAGCCCCTCTCTACTGCTGCAATTCTTGCAGCAGTTAATCCACTTCAAACATTGAATACCGACTTCAAGAAGTCATTAAAACAAAACACATTGGATATCACCAACATTACGAAGGCTGTGGATTTCAACTAAGAAGGAATAAAGGAATGAGAAACTGGAGAAGGAAGTGAGAGATCTGAAGGAGAGAAACATGAAGCTGGAGAACAGAGCAGCAGAGTTGGAGAGAAAAGCATCTGAGATGGAACGACACAAGAGAAGGTGGAACTTAAGACTGGTCTCAAGGAGATGCAAGATGAAAACACTTTCTTCTTTTCTCTATTGTTTTTTATTGCCAGCACTACTAATACAAATGTTAATAATAGTACACTTTATTTATAAAGCGTCATACATTTGAAACATGTCAAAATGCTACATGAAGACAAAATATGGGTAAATGCAGTCATACAACATACGATAAAAAAGAGACAGTGTGACAGCAGTTATGTTTTATCTGTGGAGCATATTAAGTTATTCATAAACTCTATGTGATCAACAAAACTATCAAGTATTTAGAGGAATATCAATACCAAGAAGTCAAGAAGACAGGCAACGTAAGAAATATAATAAACTGCTCCTTTGATGCGGAGCTGTTTTTGGACTTCCCTATGTTGAGAGGATTTTATTTTCTAGATTGCTCGCAGCTCGTATTGCGCGTATTAGGAGAGCATATCAAGACAGAATTTATTGTGTAAATAAAACAAATTATCTCTAATCACCATATACTCAAGAGCAAAATGTCTACAAAATATTGAATAAAAGTTTGAAATTGGTCTGGCTGAGAGAAAAATAAGGTCTTGGCCCCCTGGTCCACCACTTGACCATCATTCCAGGGTTGAAACACCAAGAGGATTCCCAAGGACATCAGGGAGAATATGGTAGATTAGCACAAATTCGGAACAAGGTGCAAGACTACAAGCAAAAAGCATCTACGGAGATGAAAACCAAAGAAATCTAAAATCATTAATTTCCTTCTGGCTGGAGCTCCATGGCTCCGACTTGTTCCTTCACTGTTGAGGATGTTCACAATGAAGGTGAGAGGATGAGACCAGAACTAAAGAGGCTTGATAATATTCTGAAAGCAGTTCGGAACCGATTTACCAAGAACGTTGTTGGTGATTTGCATAATGAACTGTACATAGTGTTTATATAACAAATTTAGGCCCGTTCATTCCTTCCTCAACATAATTAGCTTCTTATATGTGTAAGGCCGCAGTTACCAGGGTTACATTGTCATTTTAGACCAATTTGTTTTATACCCAATATGAAATGGAAACAATTTAAAAAATGTTTCACAGTTTCATTACAGCTATTCCCCATATGGATGAAAGAAATTCTGTAGGATAACAAAAATCATGGTATTTACAACCGCCTGCTGTGGTATGAGCCCTCAACTTTTTGTGCTGCTACTTTTTTCTATTTCCTGGTTCAAAAAATGGATTGTAAGCAATGTTTGGTTCAATAGCTTCGAAAGAAGAGACCTTTTTCTCATTTGATTATGCATCATTCTCACTTTATAATTTCTACTATACATAAAGAAACATGTTTTCTCACCTCAAAGGTTCAAGGTATTTTCTATCAGGGAAAACGTGGTTAATGATAAAATTCAAACTTAAGGTTCATGGCAGTTAAATCAGAAGGCTATCTATGGCTGAATTGTTGACATTTCACAATTCTTTCCACCAGTTTTAAACTTGCCTGGCTAGAGTCAATTTGGTTGTATTCAAATTTATTGAACACAATCAAGTGAGTCCAAGTATGCTAAGTTCAGTACAAATGTACTAATTTAAACTGAACTGAATTGATTCCATCTGAAAAACATCTAAAATAAATAAAAGCTCAATACTATAAAGTTACTTTAAATAGAGTGTTTGTTTTTGGTAATATTTCCGAATTTTATGTCATCGAATTGTGCAAGAGAAACATAGTGGTCCAAATCAACGACAAAACATGAAATAGATGTTGATTCAAATTATGCCAATTTTTAAATTTGCAATTCAGATTCTCAACTGACACAGATATATATTAGTCGGGAGCATTAAGGTCAGTTAAAGTCCACTTAACTGGTCAAAATAGCACATACGGAGTGTTACACCGTTGCTATATATATATATATATATATATATATATATATATATATATATATATATATATATATATATATATATATATATATGTATATACAGGGGTTGGACAATGAAACTGAAACACCTGGTTTTAGACCACAATAATTTATTAGTATGGTGTAGGGCCTTCTTTTGCGGCCAATACAGCGTCAATTTGTTTTGGGAATGACATATACAAGTCCTGCACAGTGGTCAGAGGGATTTTAAGCCATTCTTCTTGCAGGATAGTGGCCAGGTCACAACGTGATGCTGGTGGAGGAAAATGTTTCCTGACTCGCTCCTCCAAAACACCCCAAAGTGGCTCAATAATATTTAGATCTGGTGACTGTGCAGGCCATGGGAGATGTTCAACTTCACTTTCATGTTCATCAGCCAATCTTTCACCAGTCTTGCTGTGTGTATTGGTGCATTGTCATCCTGATACACGGCACCTCCTTCAGGATACAATGTTTGAACCATTGGATGCACATGGTCCTCCAGAATGGTTCGGTAGTCCTTGGCAGTGACGCGCCCATCTAGCACAAGTATGGGGCCAAGGGAATGCCATGATATGGCAGCCCAAACCATCACTGATCCACCCCCATGCTCCACTCTGGGCATGCAACAGTCTGGATGGTACGCTTCTTTGGGGCTTCTCCACACCGTAACTCTCCTGGATGTGGGGAAAACAGTAAAGGTGGACTCATCAGAGAACAATACATGTTTCAAATTGTCCACAGCCCAAGATTTGCGCTCCTTGCACCATTGAAACCGACGTTTGGCATTGGCACGAGTGACCAAAGGTTTGGCTATAGCAGCCCGGCCGTGGATATTGACCCTGTGGAGCTCCCGACGGACAGTTTTGGTGGAAACAGGAGAGTTGAGGTGCACATTTAATTCTGCCGTGATTTGGGGAGCCGTGGTTTTATGTTTTTTGGATACAATCCGGGTTAGCACCCAAACAACCCTTTCAGACAGCTTCCTCTTGCGTCCACAGTTAATCCTGTTGGATGTGGTTCGTCCTTCTTGGTGGTATGCTGACATTACCCTGGATACCGTGGCTCTTGATACATCACAAAGACTTGCTGTCTTGGTCACAGATGCGCCAGCAAGACGTGCACCAACAATTTGTCCTCTTTGGAACTCTGGTATGTCACCCATAATGTTGTGTGCATTGCGATATTTTGAGCAAAACTGTGCTCTTACCCTGCTAATTGGACCTTCACACTCTGCTCTTATTGGTTCAATGTGCAATTAATGAAGATTGGCCACCAGGCTGGTCCAATTTAGCCATGAAACTTCCCACACTAAAATGAGAGGTGTTTCAGTTTCATTGTCCAACCCCTATATATATATATATATATATATATATATATATATATATATATATATATATATATATATATATATATATATATTAGGGCTGGGCAAGTTAACGCGTTAATTTCACGTTAATTCATTAGACTATTAACGGCGATATTTACTTTATCGCGCATTAACGCATGTTGCTCACATGCTTTTATTTTGTGAAGGTCTGTTGCTGCGGTGTAGGGGTTTGAATCAGAACAGTAGGTGGCGATAATGCGCCAATAACCTCGCTGTCAGCCCAGCCTCGGATTGAAACAGGAAGAAAGGTGCTGGCTGCACTGAGCCAGAGCCATAGAGAGAAATCTCTATGGCGCTGCACTGAGCTATATAATACACTACCACAGCTCAGTGGCTGGCTGTCGTGGAACCAAGAAAGGAAAAACGAAAACGCGGAAAAAACAAAGCTGACATGGGGAAGGGTAAAGTCACAGAACTTTTAAATTGACATTTTCAGTTTAAAGTTCTACCAGCAACGAATACGACAGAAACAAGTTAGTTGTAACCACTGCCAAGTTAAACTTTCTTATCACCGGAGCACCTTGAGCTTAACATATCACTTAAATGGCAAACACACTGTAGACATCACCAAACAATTCAATGACTCAGAGAAGCTAACCAATGTAATGGCGAATTGGATAGCTACTGTAGACCTTTTTTTGTGCTTCACACTTTGGTATTGAACATAAAATGGTAATGCTGTTACCTCAGAAATTGCCTGTTTTTGGTAGATTTTTTTCCCCATAAAGAGAATTTCCTGTCAGTGGCAATAAGCTAATTTATTATTATTGCTATTTTTTGTTTTACATGTTTAAGTTGAGCTTTACACTACATATGTATTACTGATAAGTGCTACAAATGTTACAACACTTTTGTTCATATGGTAGCAGAACATTAAAATAAAAGTGCTCTTTACACTACTTTTGAATTCATTCTTGGAGTTTGCGCATACAATGCGATTAATCATGATTAATCAGGCAAATTATGCGATTAATCGCGATTAAAGATTTTAATCGTTGCCCAGCACTAATATATATATATATATATATATATATATATATATATATATATATATATATATATATATATATATATTTTTTTTTTTTTTTTATTATTTATATATGTATGTATATATTAATATCGCTGATTATGGCGTACAGCTGAAAAAAACTCAAAAATCCTATCTCAAAATATTAGAATATTTCCTCAGACAAAGTAAAAAAAAAATTATAACAGCAAAACAAAATCAAACATTTGAAAATGTCCATTAATGCACTCAGTACTTGGTTGGGAATCCTTTTGCACAGATTACTGCATCAATGCGGCGTGGCATGGAGGCAATCAGCCTGTGGCATTGCTGAGGTGTTATGGATGCCCAGGATGCTTCAATAGCGGCCTTTAGCTCATTTGCATTGTTGGGTCTGGTGTCTTTCAGCTTCTTCTTCACAATACCCCACAAATTCTCGATGGGGTTCAGGTCAGGGGAATTGGCAGGCCAATCAAGGACAGTAATGCCATGGTCAGTACACCAGTTACTGGTGGTTTTGGCACTGTGGGCAGGTGCCAGATCTTGGTTGTGCAGCGTTTCCTGCCACATTTCCCCCTTCCAACACACTTTTTGTGAATGTGCTTTGAAACTGCACTCTGTGAACAGCCTGCTCTTTGAGAAATTTCTTTTTGTGTCTTACCCTCCTGATGGAGGGTGTCAATGATGGTCTTCTGGACAGCAGTCAGATCAGCAGTCTTCCCCATACTTGTGATTTAGTTTACTGAACCAAGGCTCAGGAAACCCTTGCAGGTGTTTCGAGTTAATTAGACGATTCAAGTGATTAGTTGCATAGCCTACTAGTATACTTTTTCACGATATTCTAATTTTCTGAGACAGTCCTGTATATATATATATATATATATATATATATATGCTCTGACCTTCTATTTGTCTTCACAATAGCAGATGAAGTTCCTTCTCTCTGAGCAGTCTCTTGTGATCCACTTAGCTGAGTTTGCTTTGGACAGAGAGCCACAGTGTTCCCAACGGCTAGGGCAGCCTGCCGGCATTTCTTGGGGGTCCAGCGTCTTTCCATCGGACCACCACCACTCCCCACCCAGAAAGCGCAAGCCTGTCCAAACCTGAAAGACACAGGCCAAGATTTAAAATACAATATCAAAATAAATTCTAAAAATATTTATGGTCTGTTTAAAATTTAGAGCTTGAACTCAGCTTTTAATGATTTTGGTATTGTAAAAAAGAACAAATGACTAAAACTCTCAGACCTCCTCACTGGTGGCTCTGTAGATCCGGTCTCTCACATAGCTAATGTCAGATGATCTTGTAAGGCTGAAGAGGTCACATTTATCGGATTCTGGTGATAAATTCCTGCAGTGATTCAATGCCTCCTCCCATGACTTGTTCTCGGTCACCAGCACCAGATTATGATCATAGCAGATAAAGCGAAGCGTTTCAGAGCAATCACTTCTGTGCCACTTTTTTTTGTAAGGATTGTAATAGCCACAGCTCCCACTGTGTTTTTGTCCATTGGCCCAATTATCGCTCTTTGAAACGTCCTCTCCTGTCAAGCCTTCACCAGTTCTGAAAGAAACAAACAAACTATGTGAAGGCTATGAGCAACATTTTATATCAAACAGAAACACATCAAATGGAAACTCACTTTACATTGATCCACTTCCAGACCGACAGTTGCTCAGGATCTTCATGTAAACCAATCCAGACATCTTTGAAATTTTCTTCCTCCAACCACTTAGTCAGCTTTTCTGGGTCTATTGTGTCCCAGGTAACCATGTCTATATGGTTACCCTGGCAGTACCGTCTTGCATTATCCCATGTAAGTTTCTCAGAAGGAAAGATAATGGTTAGCTGCATTTTTGCTTCTAACCCAAACACAGCCATGGACAGAAGGTGTAGCAGGAGCTCAGAACGCCCTTTCTTCCCAATATTTAGTCCCGCTGTCATATCAAGTCAGATGTGTCAGTGGCTGAAGAGACTTGTTCTCATTTTATAGCAGTGGACAGGTTAGTGCCAGCTGGACACCCCTCAGTGCAATCAGCTGACCAGTCCCACCTCTTCTCCACCTGCTGTTGGAGAGATGTAACATATATGTAGGCCATACTTTGCAGCTTTTAACAGAACGGGTTACATAATATTCTGCGCCTGAACATATTCTTTTCAAACCTGAGTTATCAATCTCATCCAGTTTAAAAAAGAACAATAATCTATAAACTGACAACGTAACTCGTCTTTTCAAAGTATCAGTTTGCCATTTAATTAAGTTGCTTTTCCCTTTTAGCCACTTTATTACTGCTCCATATATATTTATGAACTCCTCCCTTTTCTTCTTTGAATGTTTTAATCTGTTTATATGTAATATTCACTTAACTTTTCTTGAATGAAAGTTTTATTTAAAACAAAAATTATCCAAAGGTAGACATGCATGTTTCAGAAGACTTCTTTACTTTGGTGATTTATTCAAATTTTTCTCATTCACAAAGCTTGGCTGGTAGGTAAATAACCTAATTTGACATGCTAATTGGCCCCACCAGTGATGATTTATGTCTGTTCTATGAGCCCTGTTCACACGACAATGTAATCTGTAGAAAACAGAGCAGTCTGGTTGCGTCTTAACAGTTCATTGACACGAAAATGGCAAATGTTTCCTCTGTTAAAAAGAAGAAAAAACTAGGTCACACATTAATTCAAAATTATTTTCCAGAAATAATACTAAATGTCAAATACATATCATTACACACTAGTGCAGGCATATTCTGAGCTTGCGTTTTTTTTACGAACAAACTTAAAACTTTAAATGCACGTTTGCAACAACCAATAACTAAAACCAACAACTTCAGTTCAAATAACAAAGTGATAACTCTTTTAACTTCGGCAGGGCAGCTTCGTGCATCTCCGCAGTTTTATTAAAGGGGGGAAAAAAACTGTTTAACCACCTCCCGGTTTGACCTGAAATAATCGGCCTGTTGGGAATCCTCCCGAACCTCCCTGGCCACCTCGCCCCTTGGTGTGGCTGACTTTAGCCACTAATTCCATTAGACAATTGCACTGTAGAGTGTTGCTGGTCCATTTGAGAGACCCAGAGGTGAACTGCCCCTCCCAGTGGTCTTTCCTCATCTCATTTAGCCTACAGCCTGTCAGCCTCTGTTCAGTATGCAGGGCCTAAGCCTCTTCTAACATTAAGCAGGGCGCCTGCAGCTATAATAGGGGCACCATTTCCTCACACAGTGATATTATAGATAATGGAAACCCAGTTTTGGGGCGCCGACTATTTTTAATTTCTTTTTTTTTTAACCGCTCATGCTGGCCCCCCGTAAAAACGTGCCCCCCGTTCGCCCGTGCCAAAAATTGTATATTTATTATTTCATTTTTGAGGGGGCGACACATATAATTTAAGCGGTGACCCCAGTGGTTCTGGGCCTGCGTGAGCCACATCTATTCTGAAAAGATGACAATGTAGCTTGGCCTCTCTCCCCTTAAACTGCTTGCGTCTCACTCTCACAAATAACAAAGAGGGCGAAGCCAGTGTTACGTTCAAAGTGAGGTAAATATTGGCTTTGTTGTGGTTGTTTGAAGTGTCCTCGGACTCTTCCATTCAAATGAGACCACTCTACACAGTGATGTGCCATCCCACATAAAGATCACTTCGAATGTGCGTAAATGTTTGTGTTTGGCACGCTGCTATGGTGCTGTTTACTTCACATGTTCTCTGCGCATGCCCGATGTTTTTTGAGTGATTCTGTGGCACTGTCACAGCGCCACCAATGGACCCGGCATACCTACTACTAGGGTTGGGAATTGAAAAGATTTTCACGATTCCGATTCCCTTATCGATTCTGTGAAACGATTCGATTCCTTTTCGATTCCCTTATCGATTCCAATTTGGGGAAAAAAGGATAACAAACAGTTTGATGATGAGCATCAACTTTGTTTACTTGACTATCACACGACCTTACAAACTAACAAGGTCAAGATGTCCACAGCAAATGTGCAACTGGAGTAACATTTATATTTGGTTAAATAAAAACATGAATATAAGAACAAACTTAAATACAGTAGATGAGTTGAATGAAATAAAATTGAATTGAATTGTTTAGAATACAAGAAAATGTAAGTTTGTTGTGACAGTTGCTTATTAATCTCTCTTTAGATAACCTCAGTCATCTCTCAGGCATCCGTTTAATGAAAAAGCATTACTGTACAATTTTGGGAAATAAACTCATCTCCCCCTGATTTAAATAAACGAGCGTCACCGTTCTCTCGGTCCCTGAACTGCGGAGCAACTTTGTAGCATGTTTCGTTACATGCATTGCAATAGCTAGAATCATGTAAGAATTCCATCTACCAGTAGTTCTAATTAAACATGCAACCAATGAAGGGCTGGATTAACGAGAAAGGCACACTCCCTTAATAACCCCAAAGAGAGGTAGGAAATTGAGAAATGGCATATGATTTTCTAGGCACCACATTAAGTACAGCCAGTGATGTAAAACTAGGTACTTCCCCGCGGCTCTTGGGGGCGTCGGCATTGCGGTGGCTGGGGGATTTCCTCGGGGTCGTCTCTCCTCTTTCCTCGGGGGGGGGGGGGGGTTGCAGATTTCCTGTGAAGGCCCCTCTCGGGCGCACTGCTTTGGTGGCCCCTTTGGGAGTCCGGGGTTACGGGTCCCCTGACTCCTGCCGCTGTGCTTAGGGAAGGTGGGTCTTCGGTTCTCCACAATCACTATCAATATATTTCCTTCTGTATAATTTTCACTTAAACTAGTGCACTTTCACAAACTCCCACAGGTGCTGGGTCCCTGGTATTAAATGCTCACTTATATACAGAAAGGCTATAATTTATTTATTTACTTTCTTTTACTTTCTTTTTTAGGTATCACATTACACATGTCAGCTTAAATAATAATACATATGATTTAGCAATGGTATCAAGGTGTTACACGATTGTATCTGTTGCTTTGTGTCTGTTGGTTGTGCTGTTGTTTTTGTGTCTCTTTCCAGGTGATGGAGCAGACAGAGGACGTTTTATCATTCTCTTCCTTCTATCTCTTCTTTCTTTCACCCTTTTCTTTCTCTTTTTTTTCTCTTCTTGTTCTTCCTTTACTCTCCTACTTTCCCATTGTAGTGTCCATATAATTTGAAATTCTCCCTGCAGGAATCACAATAAAGCTATTTACACGCACAAATCAAGCGGAGCATTATGGCGAAAGCTGTTTGCTCCACTTGTGAAAGTAAAATCTGTCGAGCTCTATTTGGCATTAAGATATCAATTTTTATTGCCACATTGCTAGACAGGACACTGGGAAAAAAAAAAAAAAAAAAAAAAAAAAAACTAGGTACTTACCACCAGAGCTGCCTTCCATGCTGGTCGTAACTTTAGCTTCTATTCGGTAAGAATCAAAAACACGGAATTCGTTAAAATGTATGCCATGTTGTGTGCACAGGAATTTCTGCCTGTTGGATGTATTTCCTCCCGCGGATGTAAATGCCACGTTGCAATGATTGTAAAGCGCCTCGTTGCCATCATTCTCTTCTTAAAATGAAGCCAAACTTTCGACCGCGCCATTTGTTTTGTTTTGCTTTTAGCCTGGTCATGCCGCACTTGCTTACTGAATGCAGTGTGCGTAACTTGCGTAAAAAGGTGACGTAACTTGCGTAACTTGCGTAAAAACGTGACGTAACTTGCGTAACTTGCTACCGTCGTGCTGCTCAGAGCCGGAGCACGACGGAATCGAAAAGAGAATCGTTAATCGCGCTGCCAAACGGTTCCATGGAATTGGAAAATACGGAACCGGTTCTGAACAGGAACCGGTTTTCGATTCCCATCCCTACCTACTACAGTGTTTTCTGTGGTGCTGTGTCCTCTCATGTGGATGCACATTTTTTGTTTACCGTGTCCATCTTTGTTTGGATGGGGGCTTAGTCTCCCTCCCTCAGCTACCTTGCCTGACATGGCTGCTCCACTTCTTCCCTGATTATCCGTTTCTGGCACCACTTCTGTTCACCCTCTACACTGCAGGCTTCTCCATCAGCTCACGAGGCTGCCACCGTCAGCCGTGGCGCCACTAATTTGGAGCCGCCGCAGGTGTAACTGCTCAGACCTTGATTACCTGTGCAGCGTGGTTGCAGGAGCAGAACCAGGGGATGGCATCATGTGACTGCAAACATGGTTTCACACGCAGGATCAGACATAATCATTACAGCGTAAGAGTTCAGACAGTAGGTCCAGAACTTTGTAGACTGCTGACAGCAGAACCACTTAATGTTAAATGCAGGTAGAGCTGCAGCTGTCTGCAAGACTGACTACAGCGCTTGGGGAAGCGGGAAAGGTCTCACGTCTCCCTCAGGTAACTGGAGATCGATTGGAGCTTTCACATGAAGTCGCCAGTAACACAGAAAAAGACATTAAGTTGCCTTTTTTAAAATAAAAAATAAAATAAATTGTTGGAGCAGGGGTCTGAAAAGTTGCTGGTAACAGCACTGCTGTGACAGTGACAGCGTCAGTTTCCTTAGAAATGAAAGAAGGGGATGATGGGTGTCCGTCTTTTCCCTTTCAGAACTGCAATCTGTGGGAGTTTGCCTGGCAGACACCTGAGTGAGCCACATGTATGAACGGCACGGGTTGTTTTTTTTATTAAGAGCGACCCCTACCTTTGCGATCACTGAGCAGACCAGGCCGGGCTAGCGGGCCGGGCCAGCGGGCCGGGCCACCGGGAAAACTCCCGGTGCTTCCGATGGTCAGTCTGTCCCTGGCTATGTTTTTCCCCTAACAAAACTGACTATTGATTCAATATGAAAAAATTCAATTCAAAATAAAATATTATTTCTGTATAATACTATTTAATAAAATTATATTTCTAACTTTTTTACCCCAGAAGACATTACGCCTCTAAGAAAACAAAGACCAGTGAAGTCGTAACGGCAGATGCCAGCTTTTTTCTGTTCTTCCATGCACATGCACAACACTGGTGTCATTTCAATTTGTTGCCTGAGGGAGTCAGCCATCAGAAGAAATCATGGCTGTAGAAGTTCCGCTGGGTTGCATTCAAATTTTCTGTATTCAAAATAGTCTTTGGGTTTGTCTGGGGGACATCCTGCTACATGTAAAGCACTGAATTTGAATCTTCAAAAAACAGACTGATGAGTATATAAGGTCAGTTTCATTTGCTTGTAAAATTGTAAACTTAAAACGTTCATTAAAAACACACACAGACTAAGTGTTGATTAAAATGACAACGTTAGTATTTAAACTTCAAATGAAACTAAACTAAATGTAATATGTATGGCTAATAAACAAAATCCAACTATTTCAGTAATTTTATTTACAGGACTGGAAGGGTTTATGGGCCAAAGGTAGATCCATCAGAAAGATGACATGAATGCTTACTCTCACTGCCGGAATCAAGTCACAACTATATAATTCCCAAGGATTCATATTGTGTAATACCACATCACATCATATAGCACAACATATTCAATTATGTTGGATTAAATACCAAAGACTACATTAACTCATTATGCTTTAATGATTTATTGGACCCACTTACAGTATCTTCAGAATGGAACAATGATACAGCCATATATTTCTAAAAATCAAGAATTACAAGTTTGAATAGGTTCTCTATAATCTGCATGGAGTCCAAGTTTAACAACCCCATAAAATATATGTACCCTCTTCCCCTCAACCCACTTACCCACCCCTGTTAAGCCCAGAGGGTTCTGCCTGAACTAAGAACTGAAATTAATCAAGAATAGTGCCACAAATACCAGGTATACATGCAAACGTTTGGTACCAGTGGAAATGTAAGACAGGATTTCAAAGTAAATACAAAAATAAAACAACAAAGTGCAAGTAAAAGCATTACTTAAAAAATATGTAGTAACACAGATATTAAAGGAATAAAAGTAAAGATTGTTTCAAACAGTTCATTAGTCAGATTGATTGAACAAGAACAGAACAGTGAAAATAGATTGGTAGAGCTCTTTAATCATGTAAATGACCCAAAACATATTGTTAAGGCAAGAACAGAGTGGCCAAAGGAGGGGCCCTTAAGGCTGTGACATATGTTCACATCAATCCTGCATGTAGACAATTGATGATGCATTTTTAACTCAGTAACATGCAAATCAATTTTTAACCTTCACCTTTTGTGTTTTTTTAGAAGTTTTGGTTGATATTGTCTCTGTTTCCTTAAAAGCAAAACTAAATGTCCATTTCTTCATGCGTAAGGAAACCTTAAAAAAAATTATAATATGGGAAATTTTAAATCCAACAACTATTTTAAGTCTGCCGAGTTCAGTTTACATCTGTTAAATTAGTTTTGTCAGAAACTAGCTGTATGAAAATCCATCCATTGTCGCTATCTGCTATAGATAATGGATATAGGATCATGGGGGAATTGGTACCTATCGCCCCCAAACTTTAGGGGAGAAGTTGGGTACATCCCGGACAGGTCCCCATCCATTACAAGACAACAGAGGTGCACAGGAAAAGCAAACATGCACACAGATCCTCACTCAAGAACAATTTAGAGAAACCAATTAACCTCGCATGCATGTTTGAGTAATGAGTGAAGAAGCCGCAGACTGCCTGTTGAGAACCCACTCATACTGGAAGAACATGCAAAGTCCATGTAGCAACACCCAGGCCAGGATTTAAACCAGGTTCTTCTTGCTGCTAGGCAACACTGTTGCCATACGAAAGAAATTGACAAGTCAAATTAAATTACACTAAACATGACATTTTGTATATTCCTCAACTTCCCTCATAAATGATAACATTAGTCACAATAAAATGCTATCTATGTAGAAAGCAAGCATGGAACCACACAGGTGAAGAGTGAAGAGAGCTAAACCTTTTCTTCCTATTCTGCTACAGCTTTTTGTCTTCACAATAGCAGATGAAGTTCCTTCTCTCTGAGCAGTCTCTTGTGATCCACTCAGCTGTGTTTGCTTTGGACAGAGAGCCACAGTGTTCCCAACGGCTAGGGCAGCCTGCCGGCATTTTTTTGGGGTCCAACGTCTTTCCATCGGACCACCACCACTCCCCTCCCAGAAAGCGCAAGCCTGTCCAAACCTGAAAGACACAGGTCAAGGTTTAAAATCAAACTAAATCCCCCAAATATGTAAAATGTAAAGTCTATTTTACATTTGGTTTCAATTATGTTGTTATTGCAAGAAATGACTAAAACTCTCAGACCTCCTCACTGGTGGCTCTGTAGATCCGGTCTCTCACATAGCTAATGTCAGATGATCTTGTAAGGCTGAGGAGGTCACATTTATCGGATTCTGGTGATAAATTCCTGCAGTGATTCAATGCCTCCTCCCATGACTTGTTCTCGGCCACCAGCACCAGATTATCATCATAGCAGATAAAGTGAAACATTTCAGAGCAATCACTTCTGTGCCACTTTTTTTTTGAATAATTGTAAGAGCCACAGCTGCCACTGTGTTGATTGGCCCAATTATCGCTTTTTGAAACGTCCTCTCCTGTCAAGCCTTCACCAGTTCTGAAAGAAACAAACAACGCGAAGGTTTATTAACGACATTCTACATTTTATGTTCCATAGAGATAAAACTGCATCAAATGGAAACTCACTTTACGTTAATCCACTTCCAGACCGACAGTTGCTCAGGATCTTCATGTAAACCAATCCAGACTTCAGTGAAATTTTCTTCCTCCAACCACTTAGTCAGCTTTTCTGGGTCTATTGTGTCCCAGGTAACCATGTCTATATGGTTATCCTGACAGTACTGTCTTGCTTCGTCCCATGTAAGTTTCTCAGAAGGAAAGTAAATGGTTAGCTTCACCCTTGCTTCTAACCCAAACACAGCCATGGACAGAAGGAGTAGCAGAAGCTCAGAACGCCCTTTCTTCCCCATATTTAGTCCCGCTGTCATATCAAGTCAGATGTGTCAGTGGCTGAAGAGACTTGTTCTCATTTTATAGCAGTGGACAGGTTAGTGCCAGCTGTCAATGCAATCAGCTGACCAGTAACTAGTAACTCCCACCTACTGCTGAGATGTAACATGTGGACTACACGTTGCAGCCATTAACAGAAGGATTTACATAATGTTCTGCACCTGAACACATTCCTTTGAAACTTATGTTATTCATCTCATCCAGTTAAAAAAGCAATAGTCATCTATAAATTGACAACAGAACTCATCTTTTCTGAGCAATTTTTTTAAATCAGGTTGCCCTTGTTAAGTTCCTTTTCCCTTTTAGCCACTTTTTCACTGCTCTATTACTTTTATGAATTCTCTGTAATTCTATGCTTTTTAACACATTTATTTGCTAAATTTTCAAATCAGCTTCAGTCAGCATTGAGTAGCAAACATGACTTGTAATCTATTTAGTTTCTTGGGAACATCAGTGGACGAATTAAGCATAAACAGTCACACTGATTGAACTTTTCCTATATGGAAATTGTAGTCACAAAGAAACTGATCCAAATGCAGCCATGCACGATTTAGAGGCTGTTTATTTCTTTCTTTAGGCAATTTATTCAAATTGTCCCCATTTACAAAGCTTGGCTCGTAGGAAAATCTGCCTCCAGCTAAATGACCGAACACGACGTGGCGATTAGCCTAGTCGGTGCTGATTTGTGTTTGTGCTCCTTAGTCTCAGGTATTTGAAATAATAAAAGCAGGGAAGCTGAAATGGAAATGTTAAATAAACAAAATAAACACACAAACGCACACGACTACAGCCATATTGTTGCCCCATTTATTTTTAGGTTGGACTCTAGAATGGGTCATGAAACAACAATACATTTTGTGTGGGTCTTCAGCCATAAAACAAATCAACATTACACATAATGAGGTTGTTTATTTTGTTCCAGTGC
The DNA here is from genome assembly GCA_037039145.1 of Fundulus diaphanus. Taxonomy (NCBI): domain Eukaryota; kingdom Metazoa; phylum Chordata; class Actinopteri; order Cyprinodontiformes; family Fundulidae; genus Fundulus; species Fundulus diaphanus. The sequence continues at coordinate 20,141,617 of CM073130.1, read as the reverse complement.
TTTCATACGGATAGTTTGCCCATTTAAAGTAGCACTTGAAGGTGGAGTTACATCTGATTTCAACCAAAATGTTTTTTGTTTTTTTTTACATGAAACCACAACTGATGCACTGATCAATCAGCAAGTTTTCCTTGACCGGCCCTGATTACTGCTACTTTATTTATTACTACTGCTCTGTGGGTCAAATGCTGAATAGTTATATTTTTAAAAGCTCTTTTACGGAACTGATCAAAACTGACAATATGTTTCCATCTTTTAAGATATGGACAAGCTTTGGTGCTCTTTAATGCTATGGGTTGAGTAAAATCCCCCAAAATGTTAAGCCAAGAGGGATTTCAGCAAGGTTTCCAAGAAATATCACAGGTGAAAAAGTATTTATACTGAGGCAACTGAGAGGAACCAACTGGAAAGATAGACAGAATCAAGGAAACAGTAACCCAATAAAAATAAACACAAACCAAGACAGCAAATCTATGAAAAAACAAAACAAAAAGCTACGTAAAAATAACATAATAATAATGCAAAACTCAAGGCAAAACCGTAAGATCCTAGTTGTCAATGCCCTGGGGTGTTTGAGGTTTGATTTTCTTTTGATTTCATGTTTTGATGATATCCATGTTGTCGTGTTCTTTAGGTCTTCCTTTATTAGTTCATGCTTAGTGTTCAGCACTCAGTTTATTTTTGTTTTCTTAGTTAATTTTAGAATTATTTCTGCTCTTCTTTATTTCCCTTCATTGATAAAACCAAACAGGCTTAATTAGGAGGCAACTGAAATTTTCTAAGAAACTTTTCGTCACCTATCCAGGAGTCTTTGTCAGTTCTGGCGGACTGCCCTTGAACAACGTGTAGTTGGAGTGCTGCTGTTTTTACAGGTTTTTACGATTGCTCAAGCATGACTTTGAAAACTGCTCAGAATTTCAAAACACTCAACACTAAATTAGCACAACTACACACACGATATGCAGAAAATCTCAGATCCTGTGCAAAATTAAACACTCTTGTAAAAACTATACACACGTTTATAAAAAACATATATTACCATATGAAAAACAAATTTCATAAGGCTTCAGTTTGAACCAGTTACACACTGCTGTGTTTAATTTAAAACAATTAAACACAGCTCTCAGTGATTGGATTACTGCAAGCGAAGTACACAGAGAACGTGAAAATATACAACACGGTAAATTCACCAAACACAACACAAAATCAGTGCAGTAGACTATTGAAGATATCATTTATTTCTCTTCATATAACCAAAATCAGTCAACATAGACAATCAAACCATGTGCCAAACATGTGCCAACACTGTACCCTCAGAAAATAAACAAATAAAAATACTGTACTACCAGTACAGCTTAAAAGTACTGTAAAGTTAAAAAAGAAAACAAAAAACAAAAATCTGAATAACATAAATTACAGTAAATACTACACATCCCTTTGCCTTGCTGGATCTGGCCAGAGAATTTCATCAACATCACAGGCAATGTCCTCGTTAGCAAGGTGGGAAGACTCGTCTTGAATGATGGATCCATCCTGGCACAGCTGATATTTGACAACTTTAGTCCTCTTCCTTTTTGATGACGTTCTCCTCCTGTGTCATGTCTTACTGTTCCTCTTCCTGGACCTCTACCTCCTGCTCGTCCTCCACGGATTCTCACTCTCACTCTTCTTCCTCTGACTTCTTCCATTTAGGTTGAAAGCAGGAGAGCTCACCTGCTGCATTTTTGTACAATAAAGCAATCGCATGTTTAAACTCCTGATGTGTGAGTTTAATCAACTGGCTCATTGGTGTGGAGATTTGTCAGTCGGTGCTTTGGAATTGTGAGAAAGAGACATCAGGATATACTTCTCTGTCTAATATAGACAACGTGTGTTTAGTGTTTCGCAAATAACTGTGTGTATTGTTCTCCAAAAGTGTGAGGCTGACTTTGTGCCTATAGGGGTTGAGAATCAGGTCCAATGTTTTGCTCCTTGATTATAAGGTGCTGCTGATTATGTAATTACTTTGTTTTTATTGTTTATGTAATCATAAAAAAACTGTAAGCAAATGGGTGGCTCACACCTGAGCAGATGGAAAGTTGGTACACTGTTGTTTTAAAGGACATGGAGGCCCATCGTCCTAGGCACATTCCAAGTCAGAGCCAAATAAATGACCCACCCATAACTTTCCTGGGTTGTTAGAGGCAATTGCTTAGTGTGAGTTGAGTACTTGGTCACCTAACTCATGATGAGACAGTTTATATAATCTCTTTGGGATGAGTTGGAGCACCAAGATGTAAACACTGGGGACTGGGAAATGCAATCCTCCCCCTCTGTTCAGTGATGGCTTTTCTCTTTTGACAAAAATGCCTTATTTCTCCCCTATATTCACTTCTTGTCGGAGTGTTGTTATTATTACTGCAGAACTACAGGGCCATCTTCAACCTTCCCTTTATCGGTAAAACCTCCTTTTTAACATACGAGTGCAGCCAAAGCCAGAGGTGGCGTACATGACGGGGCCAGTTATAAAACAGAATATTGGGCATGGAAAGACAATCTATATCTGCAGGTAATAATAATGTCTTAAACTTTAGCCTAGGTACCTGGCCAAAATAATTTAGAAAATAGCCTTCCAAGATCTTTGATAAATAAAAAGGGTGGGTGATTCAGTAGCAGATATAAGAGTCAAAGGAGCCCATTCATCATAATAAGATTGATTCGGTCAAGTAGAGACAAAGTTAGGTCCCGCCAAAGCTCCAGATCTCTTGTGACAGAGGCGCAGATTGGAGCAAAGTTACATTTTTGCATATCCCTCAGATTTGGAAATACTTTCATCCCCAAATCTCTAGATCCAGCTGTTTTTTGAGTGCATCTTTCCTCTGTGCTGATTTATAAGATATTATTACCCCACACATATAGACTTTACCAGCTTCCCGCAGTGTAAAGAGATTGATATTGGTATTTTATTTTTAGAGATAAACTGCTGCCACTACGATGTAGTATGGTCAATAACAGACTGGTTATTTAATAGGGTGGTATCAAACCTCCAGTGTCTACAAGCAGGGTCTCTATACTAATAGGGAGTGATCAGGGAGAAATTTTGTGGCAATTTCACAGTTTAATTTTCTGCTCAAAACCTGTCTTGAGTATAAATAGTAGTCTAATCTGGAAAAGGATCTGTGAGGTGACGAAAAAAACGTGAAGTCCTTACCTAGAAGACGAAATATCCTCCAAACATCATGTAAGTCTAAATCTTTACAGAATTCTTCAATATTTACACTTTAACTGGAGCGGTTGAGTAGAGGGGGAGACGTATCCATATTTGGGTTAAGTGTACAATTGAAGTCGCCACCTAATAATAAGTATGAGTAAGGGGGAAAATTTGCCAGATCTGAAATAAGCTGCGGGATAAAGGAGGCTTCATATATTATTGGGGCATATATACATGCAAAAACAACCTGTTCTGCATACAAGTATCCAGACAAGAGTGCATAGCGTGCCTCGTTATCAGATATTGTTTTGTCCAAAGTAAAGGGCAGGGAACGGGGTAGAAGGATTGCATCTGCCCTGCTCTTTGAATTGTAAGACGAATAGAATACTTGACCCACTCAGTTCCTTCTTAGTTTTAGATGTTCTCAGTCTGTAAGCTGGGCTTCTTGAAGGAAGGCTAATTGACATATTTCTTTTCTAAGGAAGGACAAAATCTTCTGGCGCTTAATGACGTTGTCAAACCCTTTACATTGAGAGAAACAATCTTAAGTTCACTCATGTAGAAATAAACTTTGTATATAATAGGCACCATTTTGTGTGTCCATTGAAGAAGCATAACAAAAGAAGTAGAACCCTAACCCTAACCATAATAGACAAAGGACTTGGTTTAATACAGGTTGACAGAATAAAAATAATGTAGACCCCCGCCCATCCCAAGTGAAGGCTCATACCCTGAACTGGATAGAGCTTCAACGTCACAACACACACACAAACCTCCAGCTGCAGGAGTGTACATCACTATCCCACCGCTGATGTTTGTTCCCTGCAGTCCCCCTTCCCCCCATCCAAAAAGGATAACAGAAAACGCGTAACCTGATCAAACCATATTCTCTGAGTGATTAAGTAAAGACGTCTCATACAAAACCAAAATGTCCATATGCAAAGTAATTCCTAGGTAAACATTAAAATCAGAATTTGGAGAAGTCGGGGGGAAAAACATAAAATGAACTACCAATAATAGTAACAGTCAAATGTAAACATTCAACAACTGATGTCTGGTGTCCTCCCTGTGCTTCCTATCTAACTTCCGAGCTTTCCCCTATCAAAAAACCCTCAGCTTCCCGTGGGCTGTCAAAGGAGCGTTCTTCCCCGTTGAAAAAGAAGCACTGCCTGGCCGGGTAATGCATCTGGAACGACAGTCCTCTCTGAATGAGGCGTCCACAGACAGCGCGGAACTGCATTACTGCAGTTACTGAAGCATTGCTGCTTTCGCTATGGTGCTCCGTCTGATTTATATATATATATACAGGTAAAAGCCAGTAAATTAGAATATTTTGAAAAACTTGATTTATTTCAGTAATTGCATTCAAAAGGTGTAACTTGTACATTATATTTATTCATTGCACACAGACTGATGCATTCAAATGTTTATTTCATTTAATTTTGATGATTTGAAGTGGCAACAAATGAAAATCCAAAATTCTGTGTGTCACAAAATTAGAATATTGTGTAAGGGTTAAAATTTGGTGCCACAAACTAATCAGCTGATTAACTCAAAACACCTGCAAAGGGCTTTAAATGGTCTCTCAGTCCAGTTCTGAAGCCTACACAAACATGGGGAAGACTTCAGATTTGACAGCTGTCCAAAAGGCGACCATCGACACATTGCACAAGGAGGGAAAGACACAAAAGGTTATTGCTGAAGAGGCTAGCTGTTCTCAGAGCTCTGTGTCCAAACACATTAATAGAGAGGCAAAGGGAAGGAAAAACTGTGGTCAGAAAAAGTGTACAAGCGATAGGGATCACCGCGCCCTAGTCAAGATTGGGAAAAAAAACCCATTAAAAAATGTGGGGGAGATTCACAAGGAGTGGACAGCTGCTGGAGTCAGTGCTTCAAGATCCACCACCAAGAGACGCTTGAAAGACATGGGTTTCAACTGCCGCATACCTCGTGTCAAGCCACTGTTGACCAAGAAACAGCGCGAAAAGCGTCTCACCTGGGCTAAGGAAAAAAAGAGCTGGACTGCTGCTGAGTGGTCCAAAGTCATGTTTTCTGACCAAAGCAAATTTTGCATTTCCTTTGGAAATCGAGGTCCCAGAGTCTGGAGGAAGACAGGAGAGGCACAGGATCCACATTGCCTGAAGTCTAGTGTAAAGTTTCCACCATCAGTGATCTACCCGTGCCTGGTTTACGGACCATGGTATTTCTGTTCTAAATTGGCCAGCCAACTCCCCTGACCTTAGCCCCATAGGAAATCTGTGGGGTATTGTGAAAAGGAAGATGCAGAATGCCAGACCCAACAACGCAGAAGAGTTGAAGGCCACTATCAGAGCAACCTGGGCTCTCATAACACCTGAGCAGTGCCAGAAACTCATCGACTCCATGCCACGCCGCATTAAGGCAGTAATTGAGGCAAAAGGAGCTCCAACCAAGTATTGAGTATTGTACATGCTCATATTTTTCATTTTCATACTTTTCAGTTGGCCAACATTTCTAAAAAATCCCTTTTTTGTATTAGCCTTAAGTAATATTCTAATTTTGTGACACACGGAATTTTGGATTTTCATTTGTTGCCACTTCAAATCATCAAAATTAAATGAAATAAACATTTGAATGCATCAGTCTGTGTGCAATGAATAAATATAATGTACAAGTTACACCTTTTGAATGCAATTACTGAAATAAATCAAGTTTTTCAAAATATTCTAATTTACTGGCTTTTACCTGTATATTTATAAAGTTATAAAACTTTATTCGATTTTATTCTGGGACTGTTTCATATTCAATGGACAAAAAAAACGGAAAGATAGAAGACAAAAAAGAAGAGAAAAAGATTAGATGAAATGCTAAAAAGGAGAAAAGCAAAACAAACCGATAAAGTTTTAAAGGTACAAATAACCAAGGCCTTGTTAACATCACTGAAAAATACTGAATACATCACTGAAATAAATATGTGTGGAGAAAGATCACTGCTGAGTGTGGTGATAATAGGCAAGGCAAGTTTATTTATACAGCGCTGTTACACTAGATAATCCAAAGTGCTTTACGGGATATCAAACTAAAATAAAGAGAACAACAAAGTCTAAGCATAAAAATATTGTTTGAAAAAATAGATGTCAAAATACAGATATTGAAAGGATAAAGGAACAAATGTTTCAAACGGTTCATTTGTCAGATTCTCTGATTAAGAACAGAATAGTGAAGATAGGTTGGTAGAGGTATCTTCAATCATGGAAATGACTCAAAAGACATTGTTGAGGTAACAGAAGCCAAGACTGGCCAAAGAGGGAGCATGTTAAGGCTGTGAAGTCTTGCATCAGTCCTGTAGAAAACGTAGAATAATTTTTAACCTGGTGATATGGATATTGAATTTTTGAGTTTTGGTTGATATTAGGGCTGTTCATAGAAAAATAAAACTAATTGTTCATTTCTTCATAAGTAAGGAAACACAAAAAATAAAGATATGTTTAAACTAGGGCTGGATGATAATTCAATAACAATATGTATCGACCGATAGAAAAAACGGTCAATAAAAAGTTCAATGAAATAACAATTTTCCTTCCTTTTGCATTTTAGCCATGTAGGTTAATATTAAATTTTTTGTGTGTTCTGTATCTAAATGTTTTGAATTTGTTGATAATTATCGATATAGATCAATATTATTTCTATTTTATCAATATGCTTTTTTTACTATATCGTCTAAGCCTTAAGTTTAAACCCAACTACCATGTTGACTCAGCTGAGTTTAGTTTAAATCCGTTAATTCAGATAAATGAAATTCAGTTTACTAATTAGTTCTGTTCAAACCAGTTTGGTTCCATTCAGTTCAGCTGAACTTAACAGAGCTCAATCTAATTCAGTTTGATTCAGTTTAAGGACGGATAGAATTTCAGCTGCATGAAATCCTATCCGTCGTGTTCATCTGCTTTTCCATATAAGATCATAGGGGAGTTTTTACCTATCTTCCACAGTCTTTTAGGGAGAAGCAGCGTATACCTGTACAACTCAGATGACAGCACAGGACAACACAGAGGCACACAGGAAAAAGCAAACATGCACCCAAATTCTCACTCAAGAACTATTTAGCACAGGGGCGCAGTATAGCTGGGAAAATGTGAGACAATTCCATAAAAAAGTTAAATAATGTCTCTAAGCCGGGACGCCTCTTCAACCTGTTTTGCTACTTCTTCATAAGAGCAGACGAAGTTCCTTCTTTCTGAGCAGTCTCTGGTGAGCCACTTAGCTGTGTTATATTTGGAGATGGTGCCACAGTGTTCCCACTGGCTCGGGCAGTCCTGCAGCCCACCTTGGGGGTCCAGCGTCTCTCCATCGGACCACCACCACTCCCCTCCCAGAAAACGCAAGCCTGTCCAAATCTAGTAGACATGAGTCAAGGTTTGAATAACATCAAAATGAACACAGCAAATATTCATGGTCCAGTGGGTAATGTTGCAGTATCACATCACAAAGTTTCAGACCTCCTCGGTGGTGGCTCCGTTGATCCGATCGCTGAGGTAACTGTAGTCAGAAGAGCTGGTAATGCTCAGGAGCAGGGACGTGCAGAGACCGTTGGAGGGGCAGGTGCTCAAAGTTAAAAGAGGGCACATGGGCCACGGATTTAAAACACGATACAGAAACATACCTTGCTATACATCCGGCTGAAATGTACCAACCTATACTATGAAGAATGTAACATGGAATCAAGGGTGTAGGTTTAATTTAAACTTCAACCCTAGGGACACTTCATTGGTCTGACATCATTGGTCCTACGCAGTATGCATGCTCCTATTTCTTTATGCTTGACTTGAGCGTCAGGACGCGTTTCTTCTGTCTAAAGAAAAAAGCAGTATTTCTTGCTACATTTATACAAATTTTATAAGCACGACACACACTAGATGCTTTTTGTTAATCTGGTGGCCTAGTGGTTAGAGCATTGAGCTTGGGTCCCAGTAGTTCTGAGTTCAACTCCCACAGACTACCACTCTGGGTCCCTGAGCAAGACCCTTAACCCCCCATTGCTCCCCTGGCACCGCACAGGTAACCTGATTCACGCCAGATGTACGTGAGTTCACTCACATATGTGAGTGAAGCTACGCGGAGCGACATACATCTGCCGTGAGTCAGGTTACCGCACAGTGGCAGCCCAGTGCTCCCCCAGGGGATGGGTAAAGATGCAGAAGTGGATTTCTCCATTGTGAGATCAATAAAGTTCAATTATTATTATAAATTATAAAGCAGCTTCCGATCTGATGAACGTTGAATTGGGGCTTTTTTCCCACTTTGAAAAAGTTTGCATTTGAACTTACCAGCAACAGAGACAGATGGTAAAAACTTATCAATTAAACCAAATATATTCAAAATATGTCTGTTATCTAGATATATCCTCTATTTTCTTTTGAAGATATGGAAATGTGGAGAGATAAACCCCACCCTTTTTTTTTAATCTAAGATACTCTGTCTGCATCATAAAACAGCAAAATTATACATTCAAGGGACTGCAAATACATGTACTGTATTTACTCTGCACTGGAAGTAGAAGCGTCACTGACACTGACAGCATTTCAAATACTAAATTCAAACTTCAACAAATGTACAACTGGGTTGTAGATGTTCTCCTTAGCCCATTTTATGTAATTTATCTTAACATTCCAAACACATTTCTTACATCATATATCTGAAGTGTAGACAACAGCTTCTCCTTACATACATCCTCTGAGACAACTAATTATTTCCCTAACAATAGTGAGATTTCAATGTTTAAATGTGCAGTAAACCTTTATACATAAGGAGCATGGAGGACCCAATACAGTACTTTGAGTAAGATGGGTGACACTAAAACTGATCTGTTACATGAGTGGTTGTCCATTTCATCACTCAAATGAGAACAACATACTATTGGTATATACTAGTAAGACTATTAAAGAACAGCAGATTAAACGTTAAGATATGTTAAGGCCTATATTAAATACATTTTACGACAACATCAACAGATTAAATCATTTTTACTTTTTTGGTGTACCAAATTACCCTCGTAATGAAGTAATATTTTTTGGGCTAAGCCCCTGATGATAAGAATGTCTAGCTCTGACCCTGGTTTGTATTAATTTACTAATGGACAGTGTGGAAAGCTTTGTACGATAATTATTTGTCGTAATTCTAATTCTAGAAGTAAAAATAGAGAAATAAATAGCACTATCATTTTGTGAAATCCTAATTATGCTATTATAAATAAGCAAAAGTCTAAACAAAATATAGCAGTTGTTTAGGCAGCATATAGTCTTGTTGTGTTGTATATCATGTAAAAGAAATATCACCTGCTATTTATACCTGAACTGCATCAAAGGGTCAACAAAAAATGAAAGCAATAATGACAACGAAATATTGGTAAAAGGGAAACCCTCACCTTTTCTTTTTCAGGCAGCTGTGGCTAAGAATCTGAATTTTTAATAGTCTAAGCTTACAGTCTTTGCTTTTCCATCTTTCCAGCAGTCTTCAGAACTCCTGCCTGGCACAGAATATTTAGTTTTAGAAAACAGATTAGGTTTCTGTTGATAAATGCATTCTACTTCAGAATTAGATGCTATTTTGAGATGCTAATGTTGGTTACTTACAAGTTCCATAAATCAAAACTCTCCCGCCTGCTTCTTTACAGAACTGCACTCAGCAGCTTTCACCTATTTTACTGCAGATAATATTTAGTTTCTTAAATGGGACTAGTTTCGTAGCCTAGTATTGATTGTGGTAACCGGCCGCGGTATCCCTGTATGAATCAAAACTGAAATCTCCGCTCCAAGCAAGCACCCACACAGACACACTAGAAAACAGCCAATCAGAAAGAGTGAAGGCGGGATTTAAAGCAGTATAACCAATGACAGTGGAGTTAAACAGCACAGAGCACAGTCAAGTGTGCTGCAGATTTAAAGGGGCAGGACAGACCAGGCAGCGCGAGGCAGCGGAGAAGGGAGCTGCGAGAGGAAAAGTAGGGCAGAGTGAGGGCACGTTATGTGGATCATGTAACCAGCCAGGGTAGATCTAAATTATTATTATTTTGGACATGCATCATGCACACACACACACCAACAAACACACACACATAAATAATAATAAATAAAAAAAAAAAAAAAAAAAAAAAAAAAAACACTGACAAAAGGGCACTTTGGGCACCAGGGGGCAAAGGGGCAGGTGCTCAAGCCCCCTCCGCCCCCCCCTCTGCACGTCCCTGCTCAGGAGGTCATATTTGGAGGACGCAGTTGTCAGTTCCCTGCAATGACTAAGAGCGTCCTCCCATGTTTTATTTTCATTGATTACAACCAGGTTGTCAGCATAGCAGATGAAGGGAAGCTCTGTAGTGCACAAGCTGCTTTTCCACTTTTTATTTATGCTGTTATAAGAGCTACAGCTTGCACCATAGGCCCAGTAGTTGCTGTCAGAGACATAATCTCCTGTCAAGTCTTGACCAGTTCTGAAACAAACACAGAAAGGATGAGAATGTTACCAGCAGCATTTTATCATATGGAAATTTTATTTAAGATAAAGACTGCATCAAATGGAAACTCACTTTTCAATGAGCCATTTCCAGATCAACAGTTGGTAAGGATCCTCATGTAAACCAATCCAGACATCACCAGGCTTCTGTTCCTGCAAGAAGTTAGTCAGCAGGTCTGGGTCTATTGTGTCCCAGGTAACCATGTCTATATGGTTATCCTGGCAGTACTGTCTTGCGTCGTACCATGTAAGTTTCTGAGAAGGCAAGTAAATGGTTATATGTAGCTTTGCTTCAAAGCCAAACACAGCCATGGAGAGGAGGAGTAGCAGCCCTTACATCCCTATATTTAATCCTGTTTTTACATCAAATCAGATGTGTCAGTGGCTGAAGAGAAACGTTCTCATTTTATACCAGTGGACAGGTTAGTGCCATCTGGACATCCCTCAATCCAATCAGCTGACCATTAACACCACTTCCCCGCCTACTGTTGAGGAAGATTACCACACAAGTATCATTTACATGGGCAATGTAAATGATACTTTAGGGGCAGTTTAGATTAAAATGTCATCCATCTTCATTTTTTGTCAGCACGTTTGTTAAAAATAGAAAAAAAGCAAGTGAATTGCTTTAATTGTGATGATGAGGAAGCGGAAAATAAATTTGGGTTTTTTACCAAACTGGAAAAGCCTTGAAGTCTTTTTCAACTGCCAGAGCTCTTCGGCCCTCTCTTCATCTCTGTTCACCTTTTCTGCAGCTTCTTGATTTAGCCTGCGTTTCTGTATACTCTACTTGTAGAGAAATATCAGTGCAATGCTTAAAAATACCCCAAATAAACAAATCCGTTTTAGCTCATAGCTGCCATTAAGTTAAAAAAAAAAAAACAATAACAATGGTGGGTGATGTGCAGCATTAGTTTTTAATTTTTGTCTCATCTGACTCATCCACCCCTTAATTTTCATTCAGAGGTCTGAATATAGATGTAGTGCAAAATGCAACAGACATTTTAAACAGTCTATCCAGAATAATTTCTTGGAAACTAATTATTTAGCCCTAATTCTGTCTACCAGGCAGACCACCTCAATGGCATAGTCTGCAAAGATTTTATTCTATAATTCAACCATAAATATTTATTATTTATAGCTTGACGACTGTTTTTTTCTCATATTTATTTGCAAAATAAGATAGACTAAATCGTAGATCTGCAATAGATAACTAAATTAATGCATTTTCCAGTGCAGCAGCTGCAGACTGCACATCTACAGTGGTTGCTTACGCTTGATATTGTGCAAAGAGAAGTTTAGCGAATCCAATAGAGTCTTGCGTATTTGTTAAAAGATTGAGTTTCTCCATGTATGATTCAAATTTGTTGAATTTGAAATGATCTTGGTGTTCTGGTGGAGATATCAGGCTACATGTAAAACACAAAATTTGAATCTTTGAGAGGACATGCCAACGATCGAGCGCTTCATTTGCTTTTATTGTAATCAGGAAGTTTAGAATGCACAAAAATGTTGTGGCCAGAATGTGAACATAAACATTTAATGAAAGAACTGTGATTGTTGTGAATAAACAAATAAATAAAATAAGTGACATTTGTAAATAAGTGAGTGGCAGATGGGTTGTGCAGTGCATTATGGGTTAATTTATCTTTTTTGGCTAACAAACAAAATTCAACGATCACGGAAAGCAATGAAAAGAACTATGGTTCTCTTTGAAACACTGACTGTCAAATGGCATCGTCTGTCCTCTGCAGGGACATCATCTCTGTTTTAAGCTGAGACACTAAAGTTAAGCTTAGATAGGTGCTTAAAGTACTAATTTGGCTAGAGCCACACTAAGACTGAGAAAGAGCAAGTTTCGAGATGGAGATAGGGGGTGGGGGGAACGGGGGACGACTTAACAGCTTAACAATTATCGTCTGCCAGACTTTTGGCGGGCATACGCTGTACGATATTTTCAATCGTTGTACTCATGTACAGCTCAAACTGTACGACGAAACCGCAGGGTTTAAAAGTTCACAGCTCACAATGTCTGTTCTTACACTGTACAGCCCGATGCTCTGATGCGACCTGGCTGCTCACACCGTACATCCAAAAACCACACGTCGGACTCAGCACCGTAGAGAGATGGCGCTTGTCGGACTCGTATATCCGAAAGGCAAACGTAAACAGTAGAAGAAAAAAACTTAAGTGTCAATGCTCACTGTTAAATATGAGGCTCACAATGTCACATGTCACACGTACTGCCACCATGCTTCTCTCTACTCCTACGTTTTCGTCTGAAAAGAAGAATTATTCTCTTGTTTGCACATGCGCAGTGTGCGAGGTCGGGGGAAATCGGCTCATAGACGCTCGTAGCTCTGCTTCAACAGTAGGATGCGCTCACGATCACCTCACGAGGGCCGACTGAATTTCAAAAATCTTTGATTTTCATCCGACCGTCCGATTCCTAATCGGGAGGTGGTCGTGAGAGGCGAATCGCCCCTAGTTACCTCCTGTAATCTACACGATGCTGGACGCACGATGAAGCTGAAACTCGGCCCGATCCAAAAAAATTCTTGCCGGCTGAAGAAATGGCCCAAAGAGGGCAAAAAATGTATTAGGCAAAGTTAGAAACATCTAAACACTTTCAAAGAGGTTAAATTAGACAAATACATTTTAACTTATTTCTCAGTGGGTGGGGCTAAAGTGATGCCATCATCTGATCACACCAACCTGTTGAATGATCATCCATGATGATAAGATAAGATAAAATAAGCTTTATTGATCTCACAGTGGAGAAATTCACTTGTCACACAACTACTAAGATTCACACCTAATTTGGTAAGGATTCGCTGATGTATCCTGGGGAGACAGCGTTTAAAGTATTCTAGGAGGTGCCATCGCTCCAAATTACAATGTAATCCAGTGGAGCTGTTGGCTGCTTGATAAAGATCATTCATATCCAGTCTGAAGCAAATTGGATCATGCGTGTATGAATTAGAGCCAAACGTATGCAAACGGCGAGCTATGGAAATTCACCTCTCTGCCACGCCTTCATTGTCCAGCAAACTGTTGCTGTTAAGAAGTGTAAGGCTTGGTTGCAACGCACCCACATGCTTTTATGTAGCAAACAAAAACAAAACTGTTTGATAACTTTTGACCTCCAATGAGTATACTGAGTGATTCTGAAGTCTCAACATCAAAAGGTGTAGGAGGAGTTCGCTCAGATACAAAATGGTGGGTTTGATCCTAAATGGTCAACCTCCTGTGGGGTTTGGACCATCACGCCAAAATACTTTTTGTAAGTCCTGGGATGTTTCCTATGTGTACTGAATTTCATAATTCTCAGACAAAGTGTTGCGTGGGGCTTTTGGTGCTGCCAGGGGGCTTTGTGGAGAACATAGGCCACGCCCTCCAAATGTCGGGCTGGAATCCTGTGTGTGGTTGGACTAGGATCAATCATATTGATTTTGGTACAGATCCGATGATACATGTGGAAATTAGACCCAAATGTATGGTCATGGCGTGACGCCGCACTTCGCCATGCCACCACTGGCACGCCCTCAAACTAAAACTGTGGTTTAAAGGAAGTAAGACCAACATGTATTCTGTCTTCTGACACAGTTTCAAGTTGATCAGGTTACTGGGGTAAGAGAGTGACCTTTCTAACCGAAAAAAGCGACTTCCTGTTCCCTGAGGGCGTGGTTTTGATGATGTCACCAGTTGACCACATAGGATCGTCACCTGGGTTTAGTTAAATTTTCTGTTTCTATGTGAAAGTCACGGCATTTAAAATTTTCTGGAGAGTATGTAATGTTTACGGCTTGGCTATGCCCCCTGAACATTTTCAAAAACTCAAGATTTTGATAACTCTTAATCGATGTCTTAACCACAAACTGAGCAAATTTGAAGCTGATAGCTCAAAATTCCTAGGAGGAGTTTGTTAAAGGGTCGACACCTGTAATTGACAAAAAATTGCCCTTTGACCCCAAAGGCCATAGAAAGGCTTGAAAATGAATGGGCTATGGAAGTCAAGGCACAGTCCTCAATTTATATTTTAAACAAGTGTGTGTGTGTGTGTGTGTGTGTGTGTGTGTGTGTGTGTGTGCGTGTGTGTGTGTGTGTGTGTGTGTGTGTGTGTGTGTGTGTGTGTGTGTGTGTGTGTGTGTGTGTGTGTGTGTGTGTTGAAATAGATCAGCTGTCACAGAAGGAGCTTTAATTGGAGCAGTCGGTTTACACACAGAAGGAATCTGGCTCCACCTGTTGATGCTTCTCCAGCGATACAATTTGTTACTCAGAATTTGCAATATACACGCCAATGAACCAGGGATCTAACCAGTAGGTGTGAAAAATGTGATGGCCATGGATTTATTAACCTCTGCCAGCTTTCTGTGTTGAGCAGTAGATCCTCCCAACACGGTGGGTTACTGTTATGTGATCCTGACCTCCCAGTGTGGTCAATCTACTGAGCTCATTCGGTGTCCTCTGTTTCTCCCCATGGCAGTGTTAATCATTCATCTGTGCTGCAGCCTTCTATCTAAAGTCAACTTTAAAGGCTTCTTAATATGGAAGGCTTATAATAAAGGTAAAGCAATAGACCAGGCAGACCTTGTAAAAAAGGTTTATGTGGTAAGAATTACAAACCCCTGCTTTCCGACAACTTATTTTCAAGAGTATTTGTTTTGTGCTTTTTCTGGCAGTAGTGACTTTATTTGAAAGTGGACTGACAGGAAATAGGGTTAAGAGAGAGAGCGGGGAAAGACATGCACCAAAGGTCCACATGGTGGGAGTCAAACCCTCGGCACCCATGTCCAGTACTGAGGCATGTGTCATATGCACGACCCCTGCACATACTACAATCTTCACCTAGATGAGCTTAATGCTTTGAAACCCACCCATACCCAGTATCCAACGTGTAATGTTTATGTGAGATTGGGTTGAAGGGGCTGTAAGCCCAGGATAGGAGGTCAGAAATCTCCCTTGCCTGGTTACACGCTCCTGTTCAGTAAGAAATATATAGTCCATCCAGAGGGTTGGGGATCTTTCCCAGGGTCTCCCACTACCAAGAGGTGCTTGAAAAAGTCTAAAGGGTGGTGGGCAAAAGGCATCTTGATTAAATACCCAAACCATCTCAAATCAGTCCTTCTGCTATAGACGAGCAGCTATTCCCAGAGGACTGAGTTTCTGATAAAATTTTTACAGCTGAACTCCACAACCCTGTAGCAGAAGTTCATTTCAGCCAGTTGAATCCAGAATCTTATTGTTTCAGCCATAGCCCATATATCATGATCGCAGATGTGGGTCAGACCGTAGCAGAAGCTGTAAATCTAGAGCTCCCCCTTGCTGCCTCAGCTCCTTTTTTTTTTTTTTTACAGCAACAGACTGAAGCTTAGTGTCTTAATTACTGTTTAAATCCATGACTATTATCTGGAGCAGAATTGTGATGAAGCCAACTCTCTTACATGAAAAACACTCCTCCTCACATGTGTTTTATCAGGATGCTTCACTGTTACATACGTCACTGGCACAACACAACTCCTTTCTACCCCTGAAAAATAATGTCCCAAACAATCAAAAGGAAATTTTTAGACAAATGCATCTGCAGCAGTAGTCTTCTGATATAAAGTACAGCAGAGCTTTGGTCTATCTATGATGTTATTTTCTCTAACATACTGGTAGGTGTTATCTCCTTTGCTTCATGTGACAGTGCTGTTGTCAAAACATTTTCACCGTCCTGACACTTCCCAAACCTTCTAATCTGCAACTAAACCTCTAGTTTTGCGTGATCCACAAAACTGTTCTTAAAGATGCAATATCCTTGTGAGCATTTTTTATTATTATTATTTGTGAGGCCATTTGGATACGAGAAGTGTGGGGTGACCTTTACTTCGGAGGTCACCAGTGATAACGCAAGAAGAAAATTATTAGTCACTCATGCTTCTCTTTCATAGAGGCCAGTATGTGGGATCAGACTTCAAAACGATCTAACAAGAATCTGAGTTCTCACCCCAAACACTGAAGATGTTTTTATTGCTTAAACTTTAAGCAGTGACTCGATTGCTATGTGTGTTGCTATGTATTGCTTGTATGTATCGGTTTCCAGTAGTGCTGTTCTTTGTTTTTAATAGATGCAAAGTTCCAAAAATGGTACAATGGCTCCTCCTTATTTTCCTGTTCTTCCTTCGAGTTCACCTATTTGCTTTGTTGTGGAAAGATTTCCAACTTAGGTTTCTTTATTGGGTTTGCTCTAAACCACCACCCAACTGACAGAGGTGTGGTGGCCCAGTGGTTAAAGCAGTATGCTCTGAGAAGGTTGCGAGTACCTGGTTCAATCCCCACAGACTGCCACCTTGGCCCCTGAGCAAGGCCCTTAACCCCAGATTGCTCCCTGGGTGCTGTTAAAGGCCCACTGTTCGGGATGGGTTTAATGCAGAAGGCAAACCATGTGAGAAATTACAATTGCAATGACACATAAAGCTTTCTTCCTTTTAAAATAATGATCAGTCGGGGAAATTAGTTTGCACGTTTTCATTCGACTATTGGATCAGTTTTTTTTTTTTTTATAAAGATTTGTTTTAGCTGTGGTAATGATGCTATGCCACTCCAGAGGTGACTGGGTTGGTGTTGTTGCTCAGATGCTTTATGCATCTTGATCAAAACATAAAAATTGTAAATCAAATGGTTATAGATTTCCTTGCTTACAGTTCTTTTTATCATAGAGCTAACCTCAGTGTCCGAACTAAACAGACTTATCAGTTATGCTGATTTTAGTTTTACCTCATTGTCTTGTGGCTGTGGTTGCAGTACCAACGTGAGACAGCAGATGGCGTCACCGTTTTGTAGCCTGTTCTTCCTGTTCAAGCGTAATGTAGAGAATGAGAGAACCAAGAGCTGCGTGAACAGTGGCTTTCCTCACCTAAGGGTTGTAGAATGGCAGATTTTCAAGACAATAAAGATGACATTTCTGATTCCAACCTTCACCAAAACTGTCCAACTTCTTCAAGAGTACTGCAGCAGAAATACCTGCGTCCATTTATATAGCTAAATATTCTGAATACTCTCCAAACGAACAGCACATGTGATTCTTCTAATACTCTACCTAGAACATAGGCTCCAGTAAAACAATGAAGTGCCAGGATGAGAAAAATCTCATCTTTAAATACTACTGAAGTAAGTCAAAATGGAAGCTCCCCCGTCTCTCTTTCATAGCAATCAGTTTCCCTGGATCAGAATGTGTAAATAAATAAAAAAAGCAACAACTGATGTCTGTAGGACAGGACAAGAAGTCTCATTTTAAAAATGGATGCACACACCAGCCACTTTATTAGGTAGTACTGGACCCATATTTTCCTTTAGAACTGTGTTGATACTATGTGCCATTGATTCATCAAAGTGATCGTGGACTTATCTGCAATCCTGCAGGAAGCAATCCACTGACTTTAATGAGCAACAATTGAACAAGTACCTCAACAGGTGAGTGTGTACGTGGACAAAAGACGTCCTTATAACTTTGCTTTACTTAACATTCAGCTGTTTTGAGTTTCAGAAGTCTTACTTCTGTTTGACAGACCTCTTTTTGATAAGTGCTTAATATACCGGGGGGGAATAAGTAGGTTAGATGACCCAGTTCAGACTTATTTTAACCAGAGGTGGGTACTGATGAGTAACATTCACTTGAGCAATATTTTGAGTGAAGTAATGCCTCTGTCATGTAGACAGAGGCAGACCAACACACTTAATGAAGTCAGTAACAGATAATTGCAGCCGTGGCGACTGTAACCTTGTTATTCATTTTAAAGACCAGAATTGGCTCATTATTTAATATTTTTGTCTGATGGATAGTGATATCACTGCTACAAAAAAAAAGTAATTCAGCTATTCAAATCAAACAGTTCCTA
This sequence comes from Fundulus diaphanus, assembly GCA_037039145.1. Classification (NCBI taxonomy): domain Eukaryota; kingdom Metazoa; phylum Chordata; class Actinopteri; order Cyprinodontiformes; family Fundulidae; genus Fundulus; species Fundulus diaphanus. The sequence continues at coordinate 20,123,062 of CM073130.1, read as the reverse complement.
AGTATTTCAGTCTCTACAACATTATAGTTTAGTGTTTTAAGTTTTTGAATTACTACTTTTTACTTCTAGACGTTATGTGCTCCAGATGTGTTTTATGAACGAGCTCCCCTTGTTTATATTTGGCCTTTCACAGCTGATTGGCTAGCCAGGAAGGAATGTCCTAAGCCCCGCCTCCTCCTCCTTCTTACAAACCCCAGCCTGAGAACCCATCTTTTGTTTTATTTCTCATGTGGGTGAGTGGAGAGCTGCCGTCAGTCCTGCTTTTGCTTGTCATTATAGCAGGAAAGAAGAGCGAATATAACAGTCAGCTGCCTGGCTTCTCCATCTTTCTGTTTATTTCAGCCGGGACTTCCTTCTCTGTTTGCAAACCTAGTTTCCGATAAACCTCAATCCACAAGTTGCCACTAGTCTTGACTTTAAGTTCTGGAACTTAAAGTTTATTTTAAAAAAAAAAAATGCTCCTTTTGCTGAGCTTCTCCAACCACCTCTGCTCTGACATTCTCTGGATTTGTTTGGTGTTAATCTCTACTTTTGTTGGTCTTTTCAGTCAATACATTCACAATCCACAAAAGGCAAGCATAGATTTAAAATAAGACTTGACTGTTTACCTCACCTTAGAATTACAGACCTTCGAAACACCAACCTACACATTTCTTTTATTTACCGATACGAAGCTGGACCATGAAAGAGGCGTTAGGGGTTTTTTCAAACTTTATTTTCTCATCTCTTATTTCTTAAGCAGTTACAGTAGGTCTGCCTCTCTGGGTCCTCCTTCCACTGGTGACGAAGCTTTTAAACCACACTAACAGTGAGATGGATACAGTAGTTACCATAGTAGTACTCAGCCATAATGACACATCTAAATTGGCAGTGGAGAGGTGGAGAGAGGGCACACAGACAAATACTTTCACCGAACTGTCGCCTCGTCATTAAAGGAAAACACGGATGAACTCAAAACACTCAAACACACGTTTGCGTCTGCCTACATATACTGTAGTAGAGCTAAAGGGGTTGAAAATGCAATGACTTGGCTATTGGTGGGGCTTTTGTGTAAAAGAGAAGGGAGGGGTATATGATGATTAGCGGTGGTCCCTTTCCTCACTTCCTCTCAGGACAGGAAGCGTCTACTCCTTGGAGTGCATGTAGAGCAGCAGGTCGGCAACACGGTTGCTGTAGCCGTACTCGTTGTCATACCTGGAAGGAGGGGCAAAATTGTGAGCAACATGTTTAATGCGTCGTCTCTCATTGGATGAGCGAGGGTTGCTGCTGTAAATGTGTTGGATATTCAGAAACTCACCAGGAAATGAGTTTGACAAAGTTGTCGTTAAGGGAGATGCCGGCGCCAGCATCGAAGATGGAGGAGTGGGTGTCGCCGATGAAGTCAGAGGACACCACCTGGCAACCACAGACGTCACAGGTTACTCAGACGTCTCCTTTTCATACCTGGGTCAGGCGTTTAAGGTCCTGTGGAATACCTGGTCCTCAGTGTAGCCCAGCACTCCTTTCATGGGCCCGTGTGCGGCCTTCTTGACGGCCTCCTTGATCTCAGCGTAGGACGCAGACTTGGACAGGCGGCAGGTCAGGTCCACCACAGACACGTCGGCCACTGGCACCCTGAACGCCATTCCGGTCAGCTTACTGGAAGAAAACAGAGAGAAACATTAGCCCCTTTGCTTTAAGACTTTACGCTTTGACACGGTTCGCCCCGGAGCGCTCAACGCACCCGTTAAGGTCAGGAATGACTTTGCCCACTGCCTTAGCGGCGCCGGTGGAAGCTGGAATGATGTTCTGGTGGGCGCCGCGGCCGTCACGCCAGGCCTTGGAGCTGGGGCCGTCCACTGTCTTCTGGGTGGCTGTGTAGGCGTGGACTGTGGTCTGAGGAGGGCGGAGGGACATTGCGTGAAGACACGGAGACCTTTAAGATCACTAAACGCAGGGAAGAAATGAAGGAACACGTCTGACCATGAGAGCCTCCTCGATGCCAAAGTTGTCGTGGATGACTTTGGCCAGGGGAGCCAGGCAGTTGGTGGTACAAGAGGCATTACTATGAAGAAACAGAAAAAAACAGCGTCTCATTACCCTGGTAGACTTTTAAAAAGGCTACAAGTTAAAAAAATAATATTTCTAGGAAGCATTACCTGACGATGGTCATGGAGGACGGGTCGTATTTGTCCTCGTTAACTCCCATGACAAACATGGGGGCATCAGGTGAGGGGGCGGACACAACCACGCGCTTGGCGCCCCCCTGGATGTGAGACTGTTGGAAACGAGGTGAAAGCACGGGTTAGGAACTGGGTCACTCTCCGAACCGCGTGCAATGCTTTAAGTGTGCGTACGTACGGAGGCCTTCTCCACGCTGAGGAAGACGCCGGTGGACTCGACGACGTATTTGGCGCCAGCGCTGCCCCAGGGGATCTCAGCGGGCTTCATACTGGAAGAAACCAAGGAGACTGTAAAACAGAAATCTGTGCTGAGCCTGTGCACTCAGTGTTCTTGGTGTGCAAACCGGCAGGAGGCTGTTGTGAGGCAGGAATGTCTCTTCTATGACCGCGCTGTCGGTTTTCCCGTTGTCACCATGTGCTAAACCAACAGCTGCTCAGAGGCTGAAGCAGAAGGCTTCGCTCCAGCGCCAGCAAAGCAACACGGGAACTGCACCAAAATATGCCTCAAACAATAACCGTCTCACTGTAAGCAGGGGGGTGTAAAGCACGGCGTGGGGACGCTTTGGTGCGGCCCCTGACCACAGTTCAAGAGTGACTATAGAAAAGAAATGAGGCGCTCCGACCGGCAAACTAAAATCTTCCAGAAATTATGTAAAACAAAGTATTTTACTTTTACTAAACATATGTTTTGCTTTTAGTTTAATAGTAAAATCGGACCTTGAGCATTACTCAAAAGCAGACTTTCATTTATGTATTTTATATTAATTATTGTCTACATGCAGCAAGCGTTTTCACAGAAAGACAGATCCATGTCCAGGCCTTGTTGCTCAGCCACAAGATTCTTTTCTGGACAAAACCCCCTAAAATGTAGGAAGCTTTATGCCTTTAATTGAATTAATACGGTCTCTGTGAAAATGAGTGCATTTTTGGGTCAATATGATTTAGAGATTCCACTTCTTCAACAATCAGACTACATTCGTAACGTTATTTAAATGCTGGATGTTTTATTTCACACAACAAATAAGCGTTTGCATTTTTTGTTTTACAATGATTTTGTGGCCCTCGATTACTTCATGGCAATCAGAAAATTCAAGGGTTGTCACCTACCACTGGAAAACGGAGATGGGGCTGCCATCAACGATGAGCTTGCCACCGTCATGGGAGACCTCGCCATGGTAACGGCCGTGGGTGGAGTCATACTTGAACATGTAGACCTACAAATGGGCGGATATGAAAGAATGAGTCTCACAGGCTGTTTTCTGCTTTATTTTTTTACATATGGAATACAATGAATCATGGTAAGGGCCTTTTTAGTGTATAATTAGTGTATATAACAATCTGATTACAGCTATAAGACAGAAAAGCAACAGCTTTAAAATCTAGCAATGTTAAACATTTTAAATTTACACATTAGAAAGAAACTATCTAAATCCATTTTGGTTACTATGAATAAGATTAAACTGAAGAGCTTTGGTATATTTCAGTACCCCAGGAGGTAAATTAAGGTCAGTTTAATTGCATTTTGTACTAAGTTGCATTCTCTTATGTTATTTCAATTTGCAGATATTGTTCTTTTTCTGTTCTAATTTTCATCATGGCTCAAACTAAAATGAATTTGTATAATTTTGATTGAAATTAGTTTAACGTAAATTCCACAACCCCAGTTTGCCAACGTAACTGGACTGGTTCCCAAGGAGCTAATGCCACTCACAAGATGGAGGACGTGCTGTTTTTATGGGCTGACAAAGCTAATCCACACTTCTGTGTATGCTCAATTCAATTCAGCTCATTTAAACGTTACACCAACAAAGTGAAGCCAATCGGATCCGACATGCGTCTGTTCCTAATGATCCTAGTTATCAAACGATGAACTTTACTGCTTCAAAGCTTGTCTAAGGAAGCCCAGCAGATTGCATCGAGTCGCTGACTTGCAGCTCCTGGATATACGGCTCCTCTCTACGATTCTACATGCAACAAAAAAGCAATAAGATGATGCAACTCATGAAGAAGGAAGTTTTCTCACCATGTACTGCGGGTCAATGAAGGGGTCATTGATGGCTACGACTTTGATGCCTTTCTGGAGGCAAGCCCTCAGGACCAGGCGGCCAATGCGACCGAAGCTGCGGAGCGGGAGAGACAGACATTAAAAGCTGCTTATGGATTCTTTGAAGGACAAACCATCACTCCAACTGTGCGTTCGTACTGAAAACAATTTTTTTTTCATCTTTTTCAACAATCAGTTACTAGCTTCACTATCCATATTTGCATCATACTTGAAGAAAACTTTCAAAAGCGATTATTTTAATAATTGGGGTTAAAAGCCAAGAAGCTTTACTGTGTAGTATCAGAAGGTGGCATTTCATGCATAAGGGCGAAAAAGGAGAAGTTTTGACTACATGAGACAAAAACAAACATCTGACCGTGCCCTCACTGCCGTCACCTCTGACGGCTTGTTTCTAAAACACGACGCTCAGACTCACCCGTTGATTCCAACACAGAGGTCTGACATGGTTGCTGTTGCTTAGGGGCTGTGGAGGTACCTGCAGGACAGAAGCAAACGACAGGGCGTGATTGATGCGACCCGACCTCTGCTGGAAGACGGCGAGCTTCAGCATCAGACACTCAGAAGAACCAGACGCATATTTTCACAACGGACGTTGGGCCAAACCGGGCTAGTTAGTCAGGTCGGACGGGTCAGTCGTGCTGCAGCGTAATCGCCGCCTTCAACGCCGCAAGACGAAAGTCTCAGTAATACCGCAAAAAATTTATTAATTGATGAATTAAAAGTTGTGCCGTTAATAAAGCACCGTGCAGAAACGTTCCCTCCTTTTCTTGTGAAAGCCACAAAAAAGGGCCTGAAGTTGCTCTGGGGTCCAGAGGAGCTGAGGAGAGGCAGACAGCAGCAGGTACCATGTTCTAACCCAGGCGCTGTGGCTGAAAACATGGAAGGGCGTGGCTCTGTTTCACATCAATGGCCTGTTTCTGGCTGCCGGGGTCTGGAGGGGCCGCGCCATGCAGGGACATGTTTTGAAAAAGTCAACGGGATCAGAGGGCTGGCGTGAGATGAGGCGGAGAGACACGTCCGCCAGCCGAGCAGAGAGGGAGGTCTGGCCGAGACTCAACTATCTGACCTCCTTTTCTCTGCGCCGTTTCACCCAGAGCGATGATCTGCAGGATCCAACGCAGCCTCCACCTTCTGGGACCTGTTGCATGGTCTGATCAGGCTGTGTTACGCCTTAATATTGCCGATTACCCACTAAACAAAGAAGCCAATGGAGGTAGCAAATAGAAATGCACCAATAAATTGTCCAGATACCTGGGGATGATCTCACAGGTCCGTCCTGTTCTTGTTGTGTTTTAAAACCACTGGCCCTGCCAATGAACCTGTAGCGCGGGTAGAAAAACCTACAAGTGCGGCAGACTTTCTGAAGAAAGGCCTAAACCTGCGACGGACGTTGGGGGTTTAGGCCTTCAGCGTTCTAGCGTCCGTGTGGACCAGGTAGGCTGCTTGTCATTTTCACCGACTCTAATCTCCTAATCTGTTGGGGACAAGCTGTCAATCCGCTGAAATGCATTGTGGGAGTACTTTAAATAGACCGCAGGGGTAACCAGATTACAATTCATCGATTTTTACCTCGCAGAACCACACGTTAATGCTGACTGTGCACATGTGGAGCGTCCTGTGACTGGGGTAACACAGTCTGAACTGTTACATGCTCACGCAGCGCTCCAAACGCCTCGTTATGACCCGCGTTGGTTTCTGCGCTTTACTTTTCCTTCAGAGTAGAGCAGCCATTTCATGCGCTGCATGCCAGCATCTGCAACACAAGGTCACCAGAGGAGAGAGGCGGGGGGTCGTGTGTGTGTGTGTGTGTGTGTGTGTACAGTGTGACTGCACTGCTTCTACTTTGTGTGGTCACATAATTCAGGGTTGCCTTTCCTCCTCCTATAACCTGCTTCCTCTCCTCCTCCCTGCATGCCAACTTCTCACTTTTCTCTGCACAGGAGCAGTTGCCCTGGGTTCCCGGAACAAAATGGCCGCCCCGCTGACAGATGATGCGGTCCGTTCTGCGTCTCTGAGCAGGTTAAAATGTCTCCTGAACAAGAACCGGCAGAGGCCCGTGGAGAAAAATCAGCCGGAGCTGAATGTCAAATGTGTGGCTCCAGGTGCGGAGAGTTAACCCAGCTCCACCGTCTTCCTGTCGGCACAACGCGCTCAGACATGTCGTGCGTGTCAACCTGCACGCATCTGATGAGGCAACCCCAGCCGGATCCTCTAGAGCTGCCCAGTGGCTGCTTCAGGGATTGGCAGATCGGTGGCAAATGAGCCCAAATGACATCTAGAAGGTAAAAAGGGTTAGCAGGCGGCTCGCTTTTTTCTACTAGCGATGCGACAATCGGGCCTGATCGTTTCACTTGATCATTACAGTCAGGGGCTGTGCTTTTATGCATATAGCAGGAATAATCTGGTAAATTGTTGGCTGGATTCCTATCAAAAAACTAAATAAATTCTCTTTTGTGCGACATGAGTCTTTAGGGGGGAAAACAAATCTGAATCCAACCTAAAGCGAACCCAGCAATCCGTAGCAGCATGGAGACGAATGACCGGTGCATCTCTAAAATGTATTCCTGTTGCTGACGTTGGGTAAAAACTGAGGTTCTAATTAACGAGGAGCGCTCCGGGGCCGACGTCTTCACTTTTCTTCACTCTGACGTTCCGGCCCTTTTCAACAGAGGGCTCAATAGGCCGCAGTCTGGCATTCAGGCCGCTCTCACACTGAAACGCGACCGCCTACAGGGGCCCCATTGTGTGGAGGAGGGCAGCCTGCTGCCACTCATTAATATCACAGGATTAATGTTAACGTTAGCAGAGGACGCAGGGCATAGCGGAGAAGCTCCATCATGCTTTTCCTGCAGAATTTTACCTGGTATTGCTCCAGCTGTTTTTGTTTTTATTTCTTCAGAGGGGCCCCGCCCCCCTCTGGTAGAGCCGTCAGCTCACAGCTGATAATAAAGGCCAGTCAGCAGACCAGCGAAGCTTTAGGGGGTCATTTGCTCCCAATGAAAGCAGGTGCCATCACCCACTAAAGTACAAAAGAAAAGAGAAGGTGCAAGGCCTGGATCACACTGAATTATGGGATGTGTAGTAGAACCTCCCAGCTAGTCATGTGGCCTCCCCCCTACCACAACCCCAAACCCAGACAATAAAATACACCCCCCCCCCCCCCTAAATTTGACCCTCTGAGCCCAGATTTGCCACTGCTCTCACCGCTCTCATTGTCCTGTCTCTCTATGTCTGGTTGTCTCGTTTTCACGTCGCACAACCTCCCCTCCCCCAGGCTTCGGCCCATTTTCCACTCAGACGTCAGGAGGGATGCACAGCAGGGACCCCTGGGGCACGGCGTGGGGCAGATAACTCATAACCAGACGGGAACAGATACACTAGTTTGGACTGGGTGGTCAGATGTTAAAACCTGGATGTGTGAAAACATCACAGACAAGCATGACGCAGCATTTTCCCTCCTGCCAGTTTTTGTCCCAGATAGAAATGTCCTCATTTGTCCCATTTTCTGTAAAATGTCTTTAAGGGGACACACGCAGCACTTATTTCAGTTTGTTGAGTTGACATTCCTTTTATCTATTTATTTGCTTTGCGCTTGCAGATTTGTCAACCACGAGTTTACCGAGTGTATCCTGACTTTACCGCACCACCCCACCCCCCAGCCTTCCTCCTTGGTCCGCCCTTGCCGATTCAAACCTTCCCCCAGCTTCCTATGCCTCTGTCACACCCTCATCCTCCTCCTCCTCCTCAGTGTTTTTCCACTGCAGTGGGTCGATTGGACAGAGACATTGCAGAATATCCAATTGGGTAATGTCTTTTCCTCCTACCCGCCCATTTCTGAGACTTTTTAGCACCAGCTTTCTGAGTCAAGGTTTTTTTCCCCTACCGTGCAATAAAAAGGAACGTTCCTTTTACAAACAGTTTCTCTAACTTCCTCCTCACCAGCGTGCCTGTTAGAGGCACTTTTTTTACATCGTCACCTCAGACATGTCTCGCTGCAGCTTTGAACAAGTCACTCAGATGTTCGTCATCATCGTGCCTCCTGTCTAAAACTTGCTGGCATAGCCAGACTTTACAGGACGTGTCTGGTTTTTAACTGACCCCAGCATGGACTATGCTTCCTGCTGACGCTCCAAATATTGGTTCAACTGAACTAAGAAACCAAAGTTGTCATCGGTCGGTGTATCTTGGAAAAAGTGCAGCTAGATTTTGCACCTTGATGCTGCAAATAAAAAAAAAAAGTGAACAGGACTCCAAGGTGCATGTGTTGTATATCAAAATGCATCAAATTCAGGAAGACGGATACGTGGTAAGAAAGCAAAGGAAACGGCGCAACATGGGCAAAAATGGGAAGTCTTTTATGGCCTAATTTCACAACCTGTTTCGGAATATTCCACTGAGCAGATTTCAGTGACCTACAGTATAAATGATGGTACGGGATACAGGATAACCCGACACCTTCGGGGACAGGGTTGTGACGGCCGGGGTCATTTGATGCCGCGTGTTTAGGGCTGTTAAATCAGGCTTTTAAAAGCGTCCTGCTTCCTGCCTGCAGCGCCATGCGAGCCCCTTCACTGTGAGGTGGCGCATTTCCTAAAAATGCTGCCAGTTAGGCAGAGAAAGCTGAGTCATTGTGAATGTTCGAATCAGTCAATGACTCGTTCGTAGAAGAGCTGCACGATCAAACGGGACAGTCATACCGACCGTCCCTCCGTTCAAGGGGGAAAACTGGAAAAAAAAAAAAAAAAAAAAGCTCGCCCACACGTCATGACTGGAGTATGTAAATGACCCTCGCCACGAACTGTGCATCTGCGAGCCACGTTCTGAAGCTAACTCTGGGGCTGTGTATTTTTTGATCAAGAAAATCCTAGTCCTTGTACAACCAGTTTTGCTGGCTGCTATCAGATTCACAACCCAGTGATACAACCCAAAAAATACCTGTTTCATAGTAATAACACAAACAAATATGCAGAATAGTATTGATCTGCTTTTATTTAAAATCAGCCGACTCATGGCCCGGCGACTGCGTTTTCAAATCAGCGTCCCCTCACAGTGGCAATGATGAGTTTAATTTCCACACCACGACTGTTCGTAATTTGTTTTAGAATTTTTTTTATCACTGAAAACAAAATTGGACGTTTCTGTGAGCTTGAGAAAAAACTAAATAGCCATCTTTCATCCAGCTGGTCAGCAGAGTGCAGCCACAACTTCAAGAAGGGACAATCTGGCTTTACTCTATGCTCCATATAGGAAACATTTGGTTTCTAAACCACAGGAACGGGTTACAAATTAGCTCTTCTAAAACGTCCTCAGCATACCTTGGTACCAGGAGCCTGCCATGCCCAGTGGAGGCTATTTTCTTCACTGTGGTGTGGCGTACTTTAGCAGTGACTTCTCTCATTGGCTAACAGACTAATTAAAGGTAGGCAGAAGGAGTTTTTATCAGCTTGTAGCCATTCATAAAGTCATTCTATTAGCAGCGTGAGCCAACACTAGGCGTCATTATTGGTGAGGGGGAACCTCATTAGCATCAGGAGCAAAATGAGCTAACATTTGGGTCCTAAAAACAACGCAATAACTTTAATCATTTAGATTTTTTTAAAAATGTGGGGATATAATATTCACAAGAAAGAATTGAAGATATGTACTCCAAGAATGCACACGGCTGTTTATTCCCCCCCCCCCCCCCACTACGAGCGTAAGGCCTTAAACAAAAGCAAGCTAGGTCACACACAGCTAATGCTAAGATGCTGCTGTGTGTCACCTTCACTTAAAGGTGGTTTTTATTTAGCTACAAGCCGCGACTGTCCGTGTCTGCGTCTACAGTGTCGAATAAATGAAGTTGAAACGAACAGCAGAACGTCGACTGGCGTGGGTGAAGCAGGCCTGCTGTGCCCTTCATCACCTGGAGAGATGACCTTCATCCAGCCAGACATGGCCGCATCTTCCTGTAAGCTGCTCCAAGCCCACGGCGGAGAAAGCTCCGTGTTTTCGTTTCCCACCACGTCCCTTTCTCCTGATAGTTTCAACGCGGTTAATTTGGCTCAGATGCTTTCAGGGGAAAAAAAAACAAGGCCTCGTCAACAGGTCCGTCGAGTCAAACTGCGGCAGAATCCTGCGACACTTTACCCCCTCTAGTCTTCGGATGCACAAGAAAACATTAACGCGCGTTTTAATATGCTTATTGTTAACTTCTTGTTAACTTCGTTCTTGTTAACTCTGGCTTCCAAATGATCCAACTGTGAGAAGCACATTCATCCCATGCGAGTGTGTAACGTCGTCAGACTTCATCACGAAGAGCGGATCAGGCACGTAGCTTCATTTATTCACCTCAGCCCAAGCGTCAGGATGCAAAACTGCACCATTATGACTAAAACAGTCCCCCGTGGGGGTTCAGCGATCATTTCCCACTATAAACTCCGTGTTTCCGAGTATTTCACAGGAAAAAACCCCAATAATAGAGCCTTCGTTTTTATGGAGCGGATTACGTAACATGGAGTCCAGTCTTACTTCCGCAGATGCAGCACTGCGAGCTTCTAAAGTCACGTTGCTCGCACAGGCTAATCCTGTGCAATGCAAAAAATTTGCCTCAATTTCCCTTTCCGCCGCGCAGAATTCCCGCGGTGACGCATTTTTTTTTTAGCGCCAACGTTACGAGACTCGACGAAAAAAACTTGGTCAAAAAGAAGCGCTTCGAGATTAAGAGGCTATTGCGCATCCCCTCCCATTCTCCGTCTGTTCATGAAGGCATCATTTGCAAACGTTGCGAGCAGGGCTGGTCAGGAAATCACTCTAAACCGTTCAGCAGCCCTTCATCGGCCAACAAAATCCTCTCTGCACCATAATACCTGTTTTATTAACTTAATTTATTAAGCAGATGGCGGACGCAACAACGCCTCTAGCTTTCCGTGACGACAATTTATCTGGCTATAGCAATTTGAACCGACATCTGATGGGTATTTAATAAGAATACGTATATAATAAAAACGTTAAATTCTCGAAACTTGAACGTGACACCGTAGAGTTCTGGCTTACCTCACTGCTGATGCTGCTTGAGTCAGTGTGCGCAGCTCACGTCTCAGCCTTCCGCTTTTATACTGCCTGGTCACCATAGCGACATGACGTCACGTCATCCGCTGCAGACAGACTTCCATTCTGAACGAGGGGCTGTTCACGGCCTTCTCTGTAGCTGCTGTAGCTAATGGAAGCGATGGTTGTTCTCCTGCTCGCTGAACTTAATCGTGTGACAAGAGAAAGATGTGTTTTTGATGGAACGTCGTTTAATAGCAGGAGATGAAATCAGACAGAGAAGGCGACCGATGGCTGGTCGCCGAAGAGTGAAGGGTAAATAATGACGGAGCCCTTTCTCACGTTCACATATGCTATTCTAATGTGACAGAATAATGTTCGCATAAAGCTCACACACACCATTATTACCAGTGTGGACAGACTCAGACACCAGGAGCTGCAGGTGATAATAACACCAGGCCTGTCATGCGATCAGCAGGCTGGTCGCCCTGCATGTGGCATCCTGCTGTTCACCATTAAAATGCACGGTCGGTTTAACCCACAACCCATTTTTGCCCAGCTTCTTAAAAGGCTGCAGTACTGGACCCCCTTAGGATGTGGGTTGTCACAAACAACGCCAGGCCTTGGATGCAGGACTGGGATGTGTTTCACGTTTTTTTTACGTCCCGATGAACTGCTTCGTTTTACACAATCCTATGAGCCAGAATCGTTGCATTTTATTAATGATTTTCACTTCTACGTTCAGATCCGATTAAAACGTCCCTTCACTCTGGGAAAACTAAAGTTTCCTTCTCCTCTCCTCCTGTAGCCCCGGCGTTACAACGTCAGAAAGAAAGCCTACGTGACGCAGGATGCGTACAGTGGGGAAACATGGGAAATCCCTGCTACACTCACGGCTACACACACACCCGCTGCCGTGGCTTTAATGAGCATGAATGAGTTCATCATAGCAAACTTCGCCTAATCGTGTCCAAAAGAGACATCTCCCAGTCCCGTCCATCCTCCTTCTACACCGTTTTCATTCATTGCGCTCATGGCAGTGGACAGATGTTTAAAAGTGTTGTGTGCGTGTGTGGAAGTTTGAGTGTTGAGTCACTTTTCTGTTTCTCCATACACCGCCTCCTACTGGGCAGCAAGTGTAAATTCATAACTAACGTTCAAACCCACAGACTTTTTGGGAAATATATCTCACATGTTCCTGTGTACTAGTATGAGACCCTAACAAGTTAAAGAAATTTGCCAACTGCAATTTAAAAGTAAGGACTAATTAAAAGTGAGCAAAATCTGAGGTATAGATCTTATGTTGCAGAAATGTGAAATATACCATCTGCCTATTAAACTGTGTTAAAGTGCACCACTATGTTAGACCTGGAATTTTGAGAAGAAAAGAATGGGTTGTGGTCTATTAGTTGTGGTGATGCCACTTTACAGAGCTCAAGGGCAAAAAAGTAATATATCATGCAGGTCAAAAGGGACCAGTGTTATGCAGGGAGGCTTTTTATTGTGATCCATGTTGGTACATGACCTGATTTGGTACAGAACTGTTCATGATTGTGGTTTAGTCTTGATTCTCCTTTCCTTTTTGGTTAGTGACATGGACAGTATTTTTGCTGTTTATTTAGAAAATATTTATTGTTAAATTTCTTAATACTCAACAGAGGAAGTGGGGAAGGGGGGTGTCTGAAAAGTCAAGCCAAAGAACTAAATGAGGAAGAGATGAGAATGGATCATTTAAGGAGAGGAGTCAATAATGTTAGGAGTAAGCTACTTTTTTAAGAATACACTTACATTATTTTATATCCATATCTGTCTGTCCGTCCATCCGTCCATCCATCCATCCAGCAACAAAAAGAAGCACTACTGTTATTAGGGTTTACTTTTTCTCTGACATGAAATGCATTCCTGGATCAGTGCTTCTGTACTCGTTTTGAGTGTAAACTCTGTCTTCTCAGAGCCCAGTTGGTTGTGGCAGATGGCTGTTCACACTGAGCCAGGTTCTGGTTCTTCTGAAGGTTTCTTCCTGTCGAAGGGGAGTTTTCCTTTCCACTGTCACCACATCGATGCTCGGTATGAGGGATTGCTGTGTTGTGCCATGTCAGGACGTGACAGACTGCATTTCCCATGATGCATGGTGGTCAAAATGGCCACCAACTCCCATCATGCAACGCGGCCCAAAATGGCCGGCGCCCTAGCAACCGATAACGTTGCTAGGGTAAAGTTGATAAAACTCGGTTGCACCCCGCAATCGATCTTCTTCCCTGGCGCCCTGCCAACCGAGAAGACACACACACACAGCTGTTTCCGTTGGGGTAATCCCACGCCACGTGCTCGAGTTTCTCGCTGGACCGAGATTTTTTCGAAGCAAAACCATTCCCTGTGCAGACAGGAGGTCGACTCAAAAAGGTACCTTTAATTCCCTCTGATCAAATACTGGAAGCCGCCTTATCTCCCAGTGATCGAGAGAGGACGACGCGTTGTTTGGCCCAACAAGCGTCTAGGAGCCCAGAGAGAGAGAGAAAGACGAAGGAACTCTCTCAGTCTGGTCCCCGCTGCAGCCTGCGGACCCTGCGGTCGTCAAGACGCGTTCAGGACGTCGCGTGATCCGGAGCGCTACGGACCGAAGCCGGGACTTTCACTCCGGACCACCTCAAAGTAACGGGGTTCTCCCCTTTTATTTCTGTCTCACCAACAGGGTGTTTAGAAGTGCCTGGGCAGACGTAGAAATTTGTAGGCTTAGGTTAATGCTTTTATTCCACGACGAAGTTGGAATTATTTTGCTGAATATTTTCTTTGTACGTGCATGCATTTTACATTTGATTCTGCTGTGTTGATTTGTGATTCATCAATAACCCCGCCGTGGGTCATTGCTTCGTTTCTGTTCCATCTTCTTCCCTGCCTTCCCCCCTCTCTCTCTTTTCGCTTCTTCTTATCAGTTTAATCTCTTTGTCCGAGCTCATTCCGCGGTTTTGCTTTAAACTACCAGTTAGCCGCGCCCTCTCGAAGCGAGGCATTACCCCATCAGCGTAAGCGTGGTTACGTCATCAGAACCTCCCCTCACGCTTCACGTAAATTGATAGACCATACGTCATCGTAGCGGCCATCTTGGGAGGGTGTCGGATGACTGGGCTGTAGCTTAGCTGATAGCTTTGTAAGGCATCAAAGCGTCCGGTAGGACTCCCACAGCTGCTCTGTCTGTCAATGCTATGTCAAATGCCGATGTTCTGAATGTGGTTTAAACAACCGTGAGCTGAACTAAGAGTTGCAACCGCTCATTTTAATCCATTTGTTTTTCTTTCCTTTCGTTTTGTTTGTTTTGTTTATTCTTTTATCTCCATATATATTTTGCGTGTTAGTTAGTAGTGAGTAAGATTTCCAAAGTCGTTGAATCAGAGAATTACTGTAACAGGGAATTGCTTTTGGTTCAATAAAACACCACTGCGGAATAGACATTGTTTTGTGTTCAATCCAATTCACAGTTGCCTGGTTATTCAGAAATCAGAGCTAACCTCCTTTGGAGTTAACATCTGACATTAATACAGAGACAATATCATTGGATGGTGATAGACGAATAAGGATTTAAACTCTAATTGCAGTTACATTGGGGTTCTCATAGCCTGCCGGATAAACCTCGTCGGTCACAAGTCCGACCAGATCATTTATCCCAGCATAAATGAGTTCATAACAGCAAATTAACTAATGCATTAATGGTATAAATACTTACAAGCTTATAGCTAACATCACCACCATTTGAACTATACTTTGTTGTAGCGGAATTTTGAGTTGAATGATTTATTATTTAAATTATAATGCCAAATTATAATTAATAATAATAATAAGCATATTCAACCATCTTCTGGCATAACATTTACTGGCGTCCCTGGGTGGGCTAGTCTACTTATTCGGCGTTCCTTTAGACTAAACTGAATAACCAGCAACTTATGAATTTAATGAACACAATCTACATTCCAGCATTTTGACTGCTCACCTTGCCAAAAGGGCTATTCAGTCATAATTGATTAAGGAAGTACTCCTACTAAATATGTACGTGTTTGTGGTGGTTTGAGGTTGTTAACCTGAGGTTTGAATATTGATTTCTAAACCTGGAGTTAGTTAGACTGAACTGACTAGAACGTACAGCGCCTCCAGCGTCTGCTACTGATCATTTATCTCCGGTGTCGTGTTCTGCTCTGAAAAGAGAGACCTTGCCTCCATCTGGTGGACGTTGTGTGTAATTGCATCATAATTGTTTTGATGAAGGAAACGATTCCCCATCGGCTGGACATTGTGTGTAATTACAGCTCAGTCTTCCCAAAAGTGAAGGGCACCCTGCCTCCATCTGGTGGCCAGGATAGGTAGTTGCAGTCACGGTTAAAAATTCAGGTGAAAGCACTCGGCTTCCCTGAATGGATATTTGAATGTCAGTTTCTTAAAACTTTCTTTACGGTTACTCCTTTTAATAATTTTTTGTCAACTTATTATAATTTTTTTATTCCTTTTGAAATTTTTTTTTTAACTTTTAATTTTGTTAAATTATTTTTCTTTCTTTTCCCCCTTCTGCTCATCATAAGTGGTCAAAATTGAGCTGTGATTTTGAAACTAAGGTTGCAATTTAGCGGTTTTTAACTGTCATTCTTTGCCACCTCTGAAGTTCCAAACACTTTGCTATTTTCCACACATGTGTAGAGCACCTGTTCTTAAATAACTTGCATCACAAACAAAGCCACAGCTTTATCACTTAATTACTGGCCGAAAGGTTAGTGGTCCATGTCACTCACAGTTAATATTCTCAAAGTTAAACAAGCATATTAACCGTTCCTAAACATAGGAGTTGTAAGTCGCAGGGTTGATTTTCCCCTGCGCAGCCTAATTAAACGCACGTATTTGACCACACTTCCTGCAGTAAAGTGTCAGTCGTAGTGCGAGTCGCTGTTGACAGTTAGTGAAGCCACTTAACAGTTGTTGTTAGCAGTTGTTGTTTAGCGCTGAGCTAAACTAAAGTGTATGCGTTGTTGCTTAGTGCTAAGCTAGAATACAGCGTTGTTGTTTGTTGTCTGTTGTTTAGCGCTAAGCTAAACTACAGTGTTATTTGATTGTTGTTGTTGTGTAGTGCTGAGCTACAGTTGTTGTGCTGCTGTCCATAGCTGACAAAGAATGGATAGTAAAGGTTCTTCAGTCAAAGGAGCTGAAGGTCCACAATCCTCCATTGGAATGGAGGCTCAAGGTGTCATTAGCTCACTGCTTAAAATGACACCGGAGGACCAAGACCGCTTGAATCAGTTTAACATAGAGGACTGTGAGAGAAAAATTCAGGAATTGGTGGAGGAGGTCCAAAGCAAGCCAAAGGATAGATTGGTAGCAGATGTTTTGGGTGAATTATCTGCGTTGTACCACCGAAGGTTAGTGCTAGAGACCGAGAGGCGTGTCTCAGCTGAGGAAAGAATCAAAGAGCTAGAACAGAGAAGTGTTCAGGGCAGCTGTCATCTCACAGAGGAGCGAGAGGAGGATCTCATTAGCTTGCAGCCAGAAGGATCTGAGGGAAAACATGGGGATCACACCTGGAGGACATTGGATGAACTGGGCCCTCAGACACCTTCTGAGCGAGGGGTAAGCGAAGGTCAGGACAGATATAGCAGTGTGATACGGAAAGAAATGCCTAAACAACTTACGGTGGCGATCAGGACTGATGCACATGATGCAAATCATGGGAAAACACCTGCTTCCCACCTGACCCCTGACACTGTCTGCTATGATCCTTTCCCCCCACCAGGGCGACGGGAGCACCGTTCCTGGGACACAGGTAAACCCCACTCCTCTGAACTGCGTCCACGGACAGGAGTTCATGACAGGGAGGGTCCCCCGGCGTCCCACGACCGGCCGCCGATGCCAGGTAGGTGGTCAGAACCAGAGCCCCCCTGCTATCGTGGTTACCACAGGCAGGAGTCGTCAGGAGAGGACTCAGATGGACCAGCCCCGATCCCTGAACAGGGACTGCGGATGCGTCAGCTTGAGTCCCTGGCCCGAGACATAGAGCGTTTTGATCCTAGCAATACAGAATCCACCATTGATGACTATCTCAGAGAGGTAGAGCGCTGTCTGCTAGACTTATATAGCCCCTCGGCTCGAGAAAAATTGAAGCTTATCTGGAAAACCACGTCCAGAAGTGTCCATGTTTTCATAGAAAGCCTCCCTCCAGCTACACGTGACCGTTACTCAGCTCTTTGTCAGGCTTTAAGAGAAGAATATTCTGTGTTCACAGACCCAGCTTCTGCGACTCTTGGAGCTTTTGCAATTCAGCAAAAGAGAACTGAAGCGCCCAAGGAGTATTACCGCCGTTTACGGGCTGCTTACTTTCAGGGACGAAATGCTCCCGGCTTGGAGGAAGACCACACTTTCAAATCTTTGTTCCTCCATAATCTTCATGAAAGCGTGCGTTATGAGGTTACCATGCATTGTAGAACCAAGAGACTTACCATGCAGGAAATCAGGAAATACGCGCAGGTGGCATGGGAAACACGTGTCCGGCCCAACAAAGGAGCCGACAGTGATAAAAAGGTTCTACAGATTCAGATCGAACCAGAAAAGAGGTTAGGTCTGGAGGGACATGAGATGCCTCCCTCTAAACCTAAAACTAGATTTGGGTTCAAGAAGCAACACGGTTTTGAACCGCAGCAGAAGAAAGCTTCTCATGATAGGAGAGGTCAGCATGACAGCATGGAAGGTGAGAGGTTTCAAAAATGGCACAGGCCGGATCCAGCCCGACACGGTAAGCAAACTGACAGGTTGGAAAAGCAGAAAGGCACACATGACAACAAAGGCTGGAACCTGCGCATGGAAGAGTCAATGAGAAAGGAGATGGAGGAGACTTTTCGCAGGTTGCTAGCCGACACAGTGCGTCAGATCGCGCCGCAGCCGTCCTCGCCACCATCCAATCCTGCCGACCCTCCTGGGAAACCAGGCCCAAGACCCACGTCAGCATGACTAGGCGTGGACCAGGCTCCCCCTTCTAACAGAGTTTATCTGATTAAGTGGGGGAACCAACCAAAAATTCACCAACAACCTTCTAAGATCCCATCAGCAGGTGATCAGAAAACCCCTTTTCTAAGGTTTTTAGGTGAACTAAACCATCGTGAAAATGCGCATCGCTTATACTGCTCGACAGTTATAGGAGGATGTGTCACAGCAAATGCTCTGTTAGACACAGGTTCCGAGATCAGTCTAATGTGTTCAGATTTGTTTGATGAGGTGACCAGAGCTATGGTGTCTCTTGGGAAACCGTTCCAGGTGGAGACCTGTAACGTGGGCATCACCAGCTACACTCAGGATCAGTCATGCATCACCAAACGGGCGTGGTTAGACATCACTTTCCGTGACATGACCCTTGTTCACCCCATCTACATCTGTACTTTGGACACGGAACCTTTTCTTGTGGGTCAGGATCTGTTGAACAGGTTAGCTCCACTCATTGACTGCCATCATGGTCATCTTTGGGCCCAAGTGGGGACTCCCAAGCCTCTTACTTCTGGAAGTGGACCATCCGTCCCTATCCACCAGGTGACCTGCTCAGAAGAGCCCAAAGAACTCTTAGCACCATTTCTGCCTTCAACAGAGCCGATTTCAGAATCCTCTGACACACCACCGCTTCTCAGCGATCAGAGAACTTCTCTCTGCAGCCACACATCTTTCCTTTGCTCACTTAAACACTCTGGAGTTGAACCCTATAACCCCAGAGTGGCCAAAGGTGTGCACCTGGAAAGCACATTCATGCCAGACGTGCTGCTGGCTCTTTGGTCAGAGAAATCTGCGATCAGCAGAGATCTGTACAGCTCTCTGTGCCGTGAAAAGCCCCATCTGGCTGAGACAAAACACAGCCACTATTTGCTCTCAGCAGACTGGCCTCGCCGGCTTCTGAAAGCAACGGGGGTGTGCATACTTTATGCACAGATTAGCACAAGGCAGCTCTCTCATCCTTTCAGCATTGTGGAGAATTTACATCCTCCAGTGTTTGTTGGTGCTGATTTTCTGGTACGGCTAGGTGCACAACTGGACACTTGCAATCAGGTCCTGTGGGCTCAGGCTCACGTGACCCCAAGTTCCTTCCTGGGCACCCCTGAAGTCATGCGATCAGGGCAAACAATCCCACAGGCTTGCCAGGTGGCTAGCGAAACAAACATGCTAATACCACCACAGACTGCAGGTGTACCTATTAGATTAGCCATCCTGAAAGGACAACAAATACAGAACACACAGGTTTTCTTCCAACCCCTTTCTTATTTCCAGGAATCCAACCTGGTCACCCGGGGCACACCCCTGCTTGAGCTGAACAACCGCTCAGCTTACCTTCTAGTGGAGAATCCAACCCACATGCCAATCCAAGTGGTGGCGAAGAAACCTCTCGGGGTGCTCATCGAAAGCTCCTTCCCCGACCTTGAGCTGAGCATTCCTGTCATTGGAGACCTGCCTTTATCCTTGACCGGCAGACAGGACTCGCCAAACACTGTGTTTACTTTTCCTTCCAACATGATCCAAATCAGGCGACATGAAGCTCGGCCTGCTGGATCCATTTGTGGTGCTACGCTTGACGCTGAAGGAAACCTGTTGGGGTATGCGATAGAAACCAACCCAACAGAACCGGCACCAAATCAACCAGAGAACCAGGACTCATCCACTGAGCCCTGCCCTGGTTTCAAAACAGAAATTATGCAGCAGCTGGAACAAGCTGATGCACTGACCACTGAAACAGAGAGAACAGCACTTAAAGAGCTACTCCATGAGTTTCAGCCCATTCAGCCCAAAGATTCAAACGAACTTGGGATCACATTGACACTCGTCCATGACTCACCAGTAAGAGGACACAGAAGCTGCAAAGCTAATCTGAAAACTCTCCTACAGGTGGCGTCCCGGCCTTCAACGGCCCAGGACACCCAGGAGTATGTACAAGGCTGCTTAACCTGCTGCCAGTTACAACTCACACAACCGCTAGACCGAGCCCTGCTTCAGCGAAGGGGGGTTATATTTCCGTGGTCACATTTGCAGACGGACTGGATCGGTCCAGTCCCCAAATCGTCAAGAGATAACAAATATCTTTTGACACTAACATGCAGCTTCACAGAATGGGTCAAATGTTTGCCGGCACCGAACGACACCGCCGTCACCACAGCAGCCCTGCTGCTAAATCGCGTTTCCAGCCGGTGGGGCCTTCCCCTGCCCATCGACTCGGACAGAGAAACGCATTTTACGTCAAACATCATGACCGCGCTTTTCGACATGTTGGGCGTGGAAGTTAAATTCCACATCCCCTCACACCCACAGTCATTGGGACAGGTGGAGCGAATGAACCGCACCGTGGTCAGTATGTTAAAGGAACATGCCAGCAGCCATGGCAGGGACTGGGACATAAAGCTTCCCTTGGTCCTAATGCTAATCCGCTCTACCTCACCATGCTCCACAGGGGTGACACTTTGCCAGATGATGACAGGGAGACAAATGACACTTCCCCTGAATCTCATCTACCAGCCCGAAGACGTCAGTGTGACAACCGTCTACACGGCGCACCAATGCGTCACTGATTTTAAAGACCATCTCCAAACGACTTTCACGTGGGCTCAAAAGAACCTAGAGGCCAGCGTGCAAAGTCCGGAGTACAAATGGGTTCATGCGAACCAAATTAAACCGTCCACCAAACTCTCCTCACAGGGAACGGAGCCTAACTCCGCCCCCGCCGAAGAGAACAATGCATAGCATTAAATAGGACAAGTGCATGTTCAATCAGGACATTTTAAACGTGCACTAATAAAACAAATGTCCATACATAACTTCACGTCTATAAATTCACACTCAGCAATAACACCATGCATTTCTTTGGAAACGCTCACAGAAGTGGTAAAGAATGACATGATGTATACTCAGGTTGTTAGAGATTTAATGCAGGACCTCACTCGAGAGGTTAGCTCATCCGTAAATAGCCTTGCTGAAGGACGGATTCCTCCGTACTTGGTACCAGTAGATTTGGTTGAAAAGGTTCTCAAATCTGCCTCTAGTGAAACACTGCAACCACCACAAACACACCTGGCTTACAGCCTAGGTAGTGCAATTCCAATATTTGTAAATCCTGACAACTTGGAGATAGGATTTATGCTAAACCTTCCCATCATTGAAAGAGCTAACGTGTATAGGCTTAAATCAGTATTGAATGTCGGTTTTTGGCAAGGTGAGACCCACGTACACCTACAAACCCCCTCGATGCTAGCCTATCATGATGCTGACCCCAAACTTTATTTAGTTCCTAATTTGGATTTGTGTACCAAAACCAAGGACATCCACTGGGTATGCCCAAGCAACCCATTTATCAGAGACGTTACCAATTACCTGTGTGGTCTAAGGAATGAATCCCCTGAACAAAACTGTCAGGCTAGAATGACCCTTAAAGATGCAGGTGTGGAAACCAAAATTGAGCGGGCAGGTAACCGCTGGCTCGTTAGCACCCCAGAGGCAGAAGCCCTGTTATCTTACGAGCAGCACGACACAGTTACTAGACTAAAACTGCCCAACCAAACCATTTTCTGTTCCCCACCTCAAGGTGCTGTAGTCCACATTGGAAACATGGTTCTGCATCACCTTGACGTTGACAAATATGACTCAGAGATTGAAATAATAGATGTCTTTAAGGGATACAATTTCAGCATTGATGTCGGCATTGAAAGACAGCTTTTACTTGCAGGCACCCAGCTGATTAAATTCAGTCTCACTCCATCAGAGTTGAGCTCGGTCCCTCTGCTTCGCTTCCCCAGAGCTACAGAGTCGACCGACACTCACATTATGACCATTATTGTGGTTCTCCTTGTATTTAGATGGGCCATCACTACGGCGATGGCATATGCAGCATACAAGCAGATCAAACAGTTGCAAACCAGGATTGACACCCTCACCTTCGTCGCCCCAGGTTCGTAACATCAGCTCCTCAAAGGCCACAAGCTGATTAGACTACGAACCGCTGTCTCTCTCCTTTCCCTTTTCCCTCTCTCCTTTCCTTGGTTCAAAGTTCAAACCTTATGACCAATGAATGTATCGACAATGGTGATTGTGAAGTTTGCATTCTCTTTTTATTACCTTATTGTTTGCCTTATTAGTCAATTGAAATTACTAGCTATAGCTTAGTCTGCCCAGGCTAGGTCACTGACCCAGGCACAATAAATGCTTTGTTTTTTTCCCTTCCTCTTGGATGATGAACTGAACTGCATGAATCCCGAAGGACTACTAGAAAGACTATTAGGTTGTTCCACTCATGCACAACGGATCTTCGTCACGCCAGAATGGACTTGGTTGTAGCTTTAAAGACTGTGACCAGCATCCCACTCTTCAAAGCTAAAGGGGGGTATGTTGTGCCATGTCAGGACGTGACAGACTGCATTTCCCATGATGCATGGTGGTCAAAATGGCCACCAACTCCCATCATGCAACGCGGCCCAAAATGGCCGGCGCCCTAGCAACCGATAACGTTGCTAGGGTAAAGTTGATAAAACTCGGTTGCACCCCGCAATCGATCTTCTTCCCTGGCGCCCTGCCAACCGGGAAGACACACACACACAGCTGTTTCCGTTGGGGTAATCCCACGCCACGTGCTCGAGTTTCTCGCTGGACCGAGATTTTTTCGAAGCAAAACCATTCCCTGTGCAGACAGGAGGTCGACTCAAAAAGGTACCTTTAATTCCCTCTGATCAAATACTGGAAGCCGCCTTATCTCCCAGTGATCGAGAGAGGACGACGCGTTGTTTGGCCCAACAAGCGTCTAGGAGCCCAGAGAGAGAGAGAAAGACGAAGGAACTCTCTCAGTCTGGTCCCCGCTGCAGCCTGCGGACCCTGCGGTCGTCAAGACGCGTTCAGGACGTCGCGTGATCCGGAGCGCTCCGGACCGAAGCCGGGACTTTCACTCCGGACCACCTCAAAGTAACGGGGTTCTCCCCTTTTATTTCTGTCTCACCAACAGGGTGTTTAGAAGTGCCTGGGCAGACGTAGAAATTTGTAGGCTTAGGTTAATGCTTTTATTCCACGACGAAGTTGGAATTATTTTGCTGAATATTTTCTTTGTACGTGCATGCATTTTACATTTGATTCTGCTGTGTTGATTTGTGATTCATCAATAACCCCGCCGTGGGTCATTGCTTCGTTTCTGTTCCATCTTCTTCCCTGCCTTCCCCCCTCTCTCTCTTTTCGCTTCTTCTTATCAGTTTAATCTCTTTGTCCGAGCTCATTCCGCGGTTTTGCTTTAAACTACCAGTTAGCCGCGCCCTCTCGAAGCGAGGCATTACCCCATCAGCGTAAGCGTGGTTACGTCATCAGAACCTCCCCTCACGCTTCACGTAAATTGATAGACCATACGTCATCGTAGCGGCCATCTTGGGAGGGTGTCGGATGACTGGGCTGTAGCTTAGCTGATAGCTTTGTAAGGCATCAAAGCGTCCGGTAGGACTCCCACAGCTGCTCTGTCTGTCAATGCTATGTCAAATGCCGATGTTCTGAATGTGGTTTAAACAACCGTGAGCTGAACTAAGAGTTGCAACCGCTCATTTTAATCCATTTGTTTTTCTTTCCTTTCGTTTTGTTTGTTTTGTTTATTCTTTTATCTCCATATATATTTTGCGTGTTAGTTAGTAGTGAGTAAGATTTCCAAAGTCGTTGAATCAGAGAATTACTGTAACAGGGAATTGCTTTTGGTTCAATAAAACACCACTGCGGAATAGACATTGTTTTGTGTTCAATCCAATTCACAGTTGCCTGGTTATTCAGAAATCAGAGCTAACCTCCTTTGGAGTTAACATCTGACATTAATACAGAGACAATATCATTGGATGGTGATAGACGAATAAGGATTTAAACTCTAATTGCAGTTACATTGGGGTTCTCATAGCCTGCCGGATAAACCTCGTCGGTCACAAGTCCGACCAGATCATTTATCCCAGCATAAATGAGTTCATAACAGCAAATTAACTAATGCATTAATGGTATAAATACTTACAAGCTTATAGCTAACATCACCACCATTTGAACTATATTTTGTTGTAGCGGAATTTTGAGTTGAATGATTTATTATTTAAATTATAATGCCAAATTATAATTAATAATAATAATAAGCATATTCAACCATCTTCTGGCATAACAGCTGCAAGGTCAGTGATACAATTCATGAATTTAGAGACAACAGTGAGTGTGTGACTAGAGGCTCTGTAAGAGGAGACTGTGCTATTCCTCTGAGGAAGAGCACCTTTAGTCAGGCGGCCTGATCTGTGAGAGGTGCCAGGGAATGGAACTCATTACCGGATGAAATCAGACAAATATCAACTTGTAAAGTGTTCACTAAACATTTGAAAAAATGGCTTGTATAGATATATATCTCTGCCAACACTAAAACTACATCGGTTGTGCTGTATTTGTATATTTGTACTGTATTGTGGTGTATTGTATTGTTTTTATTTTTAGTGTGAAAAATAGCCTTTGGCTAATTATGGCTTTTTGAACTCATGAATTGCACTTTCCTCTTTCAAATAAATAAATCAAATAAAAAAAATGGGACTGTCCGCTGTCACTACACACTCATACAGGAGGAATTAAATGGTACAAGTCAATGACTTGATCCAATCTGCTGGGTTTCCTCAGATAGAAAATGTTTAAACCAATATATCTGTATGAAACAATTGAATTTACATTGTGAAGTGCCTTGAGATGACGTGTTGTGATTTGGCACAATTCAAATAAACTGAATTGAATTCACAGTACCTATCTCGCCCATTGACAGCTGGAGATAGGCACCAGCACCCCTTGCCACCCCAGCAGGGATAAGCGTGTCGGAAAATGGATGGATGGACGGATGAATTCACAACATGGACTTTATAACATGTATGTGACAAACAAATTATCACTACATCTTGCAGTTGTTAGTGCTATTACCTTCTGCTGGAAGTTTCTTCCTGTTGATAGGGGAGTTTTCCTTTCCGCTGTTGCCACAGGTATGCTCAGTATGAGGGATTGCTGCAAAGTCAACACCACAATGCAAGCAACTGTCCACTGCCACTAGTGTAAAAATATTTCTGGCAGTTATTTTAGAAAGTGAAACAGTTATTCATTACACATACAGTAAAATATTTCAAGCTTTTATTTTTTGTAATTTTGATGATTTTGGCTTACAGTCACAGGAAACCCAAAATAAAGTGTCTCAGAAAATTACAATATCACAGTAGATCAATCAAAAAAAGGTCTATTAAGCACAAATGTCAGGCTTCTGAACAATATGTCCACTTCCATGCACTCAATTCTTGGTTTTGCCTCCTCTTGCGTGAATTACTGCATCTGTGTTTTGTGGCATAGAGTCTGTGGTTCTGCGTAGGTGTAGTGGAAGCCCAGATTGCTTTGATAACTGCCTTCAGCTC
The DNA here is from genome assembly GCA_037039145.1 of Fundulus diaphanus. Classification (NCBI taxonomy): domain Eukaryota; kingdom Metazoa; phylum Chordata; class Actinopteri; order Cyprinodontiformes; family Fundulidae; genus Fundulus; species Fundulus diaphanus. The sequence continues at coordinate 20,097,389 of CM073130.1, read as the reverse complement.
ATCTGCCTTGTTGGGTCTGGTGTCTCTCATCTTCTTCTTAACAGCCCAGAGATTTTCTATGGGGTTCAGGTCAGGATAGACTGCTGGCCAATCAGCAACAGGAACAGCACAGCCACTGAACCAGCTTTGGTACCTTTGGCAAAGTGGGTAGGTGCCGAGTCCCACTGGGAAACAAAATCAGCATCTCTATAAAGCCGGTCTGCAGAGAGACCCATGAAGTGCTCTAGATTTTCCTGCTAGACGTCTCCGTTGACTGTGGACTTCAGAAAATCCAGTAGACTAGAACCAGGAAATGACATGGCACACCAAACCATCACTGACTGGAAACTTCCTACTGGACCTCAACCAGCATCGATTCTGTGCCTCTCCTCTCTTCCTCCAGATTCTGGAACCTTGATTTCCAAATGAAATGCAGAATTTACTTTCATCTGAAAACAGACCAGTGGACCATTGAGCAACAGTTCAGTTCCTTTTGTCTTTAGCCCAGGTAAGACACTTCTGATGTTGTTTCTGGTTCAAGAGTGGCTTGACATGAGGAATGTGATATTTGCAGCCCATGTCTAGTATTTGTCAGTGTGTGGTGGCTCTTGAAGCTCCAACTCCAGCCTCAGTCCACTCCTTGTGAAGTGGGTATTCCTGTTTCTAGAGCACCTTTTCCTACCACACTTCTTCCTTCCACTCAGTTTTCTGTTAATACGCTTGAATACAGAACTCTGAACAACCAGCGTCTTCACCAGTGACCCTTTGTGGCTTCCCCTCCTTTTGAAGGGTGTCGATGACTGTCTTCTGGACATCTGTCCAGTTATCAGTCTTCCCCATGATTGTGACGCCTACTGACCGAGAGACCGTTTAATGACTCAGGAAACCTTTGAAGGTGTTTTAAATTGATTAGCTGATTAGGATGTGACACCATGAGTTTCCAAAAAGGAAACTTTTTCACACTATTCTAATTTTCTCAGACACTGAATTTTGGGTTTTCATTATCTGTAGGCCATAATCATCAAAATTGCAAGAAACAAAGCTTGGAATATATCACTATATGTAATGATTCTATATAATATATGAGTTTCATTTTCTGAGATGACTAGGAAGAAATATTGCACTTCTGTGCAATATTCTACTTTTTTATATGTACTAGTACATCTTCATCTATCAGTGACTCGTTGCAATCTGCTGGATTTCCTTAAGTAGAAAACGTTTTAACCAATTTGTATAATAAACGGAACCTGACTACATTGTTTGATAACTTTGATCCCTTTTAAATGTTGCCTTGGAATCAGTATGATTAGATTGAATTCACAGTTTTTGGAAAAGTGTATTGAGACATTTGTTCTGGATAGGTGCTGTTTATAAATAAACTGAATCAAATTGAACGTAATTAAAACATACTAGCAGGTTTTCCTAGGTGTTTATTTAAGCAATATATGCATAATATTTCCATAAAGAATGACATTATAGTAATATTCTTTTTGTGATGTTCAATTTGGCAACAGGTTGAAAACTATTTGCTTGTTTGTTGTAAATTCTAAACACAAATCTAAACAGCAGAAATGAAATCTAAAAAGAAATTCCCTGTAGTAGGTATAAAAAGCACCTATTATGTGTTAAACAGGCATGTTCCTTTTATGGCTCTAAGCACATTTAGTTTAGCTGGACCGATGAGAAAAATGAAATGTAAAGGTTGCTGACCCTGCTATGGTGCAGACTGTTATCAATGACGCCATCTCCTGGGGAAACCACGGCAGTACAGACAAAATGTGGGCAGTTTCTATGGCGCGCTGGATGTATGGCTATGAGCCTTTGTCAGGGTTTTTAAATAAACACATCGCATTGACCTGTTTAATCCGTTATTTAATTTGCAGTAGATTAAAAAAGAAGCATATAAATTGACCTTTAAAGAAATTCAGAACAACTGCAGCGCCAAGTCCTTGCAGTTCAAATCCACCGTATCCTTTCACATTCACGAGAGTTTAGACATATATTCATTTTCTAAGGGCTAAACTGAAGATGGCTGGACCTCATTCATGTTTGAAGACCGTTTGGCAGTGCAAGTGATCTATCTGGTTGTACAGTTCATAACATGTCTGTATTTGACCCAATCTGAGGTTTGTGAGGGTCTATATTTACCGCTAAACAAACAATTCAAGAAACCACAAACAAGAACAAACGAAGAGCAAACAATTGAGCTCATTTAAAGTGACAGACCCAAATAAGAGGATGGGCATATCCAGGGGATATTTGGGATGAGCGGGTGAAGAATATGCTGCTGTGAAACTCGAATATTCTCGCATTTTGTCACATTACAACCATAAACCTCAATCTACCTCACTGGGGTATTTTGCATTATACCACCGTAGGGTGGTGCTGACCAACACCAGGAAAATGGATCCCATTCATCCAGTCCCTGAATCATTGAACTAGCTCATTCAAACGTTATTCTTAACTGCAGCTTACCCATACAAGGTCAAAGATTGTTTATCATTTCCACCATTTCTTTTGACATTTTATTGTTCTTGTTTTATATTCTGTTTCGTGTTTTTAATGTTTTCACGTGATGCTTCATTTGTCTTTTTTGATGTATGAGAGGTTTATTCCCTCTCTATCTTCCTTTGTTCCTCCAGTAACACAATGTTTTACACCGTGTATGAATGCTGCAGCACAAATTCAACTTGCGTTAGTTTTCCTGACAATGTTTGTCTGCTAATGTTCTCTAAGGCCTGAGTTTTTCACAGAACAGGTGGATTTATACCGAGATTGAACTGCCAACAAATGGACTTCATATAGAAAATTAGGTAACGTCAGAAGGTGATTTAAAAAACGAATATGTAGCACTTTTCTAGTCATGCTGACCACACAAAGAGCTTTACACTATAGACATTCGCCCAATTGTACTCACTCATTTATATACCAATACGAAGAATGATAGGCGATTTGTGGTTAAGTGCCTTGCCCAGGGGCACCAACATGTGACAGAGGGAAGCTGGAATCAAACATGCAGATATAAGATTGCGAGACAACTGCTCTACCACTGATCCACAGTCAACCAACTGGTAGGACTGGATTTCATTCATGGGCATCAGATCAAACGTGCAAAAGCATGCCGGTTATTTTTGACAAAATGTGCTGAAGTCATTGGAATGAAACAAAGGGAAATTAATACCTTTATGAGGCACAAATGAACAAATGTACCCAATTACAGCCGAGGTTGATTTTCATTACACCCCCAAGAAGAAGGGCCAGTGAGTAGTTCAGACCTTCGCAGTTGGAGGGACTTCATTTGTGCGCCTGGCACAAAGGAAATTACATCAAGTCTCAGTACAACAGCATGTAAATATTGACTGAAACTCATCTGAAAATAGGGATGCATGGAAAAGAAATATGACTTAAAACCAGTGAGAAGGAAACCGTTTATGTCACTGTGCAGTGGGGCGGCAGTAAATAAAGGCCACATCCGATGCAGGTCTGACCTCTGTCCCCCGGCCGTTTCTCCTCTGTGATTAACGAGACACTACCATCTCTGCAGTTCCAAGTGGGTAAACAACCCACACGTGACCTCACCGACCTTAGTGACCCTTTTTTATGTTGTGATAACAGCGCATGCCCATTATTTTTAGCTGGGGTTTCATTTCTCTGACCGCCGGGTGTATTTCTTCGTGCTGCAGGAGCGTGCAAACTGCCTGCTGGCTTGAGGTCCATGAAAACTGTTAATGCATTCAAAACACACACAAAATGTTCCTTTTCTCCTGTGCCCGTGGTTAATCCCTTTCTGTTGGTGTGTGTGTGTGTGTGTGTGTATTTGGGTTGTAAATATTGCTGTGAAGCTAGTTATAATGGCCACTGTGGGCTGGGATTGTTTTTGTTTCATTATGTCATATTTGCGGTATAAGGTTTGTTTTCTTTATGCCTGTAATGTATCCCACATTGCTTAATGCAAAACCTACTCTCTCAATGGCTAGATTTCAGCATTTATAAATATATTTGTTTTTACTTTAAATTAAATGCCATATTTGTGTGCTTCAAATATGATGTACTTCATAATTCAAATTGCTTATTATATAAAGCTTTCGATTGCAAATGGCACGTCACCTTATTGAGAAGTCAAATGTCTTTCAAGGCCCTCTTTAAAATCATTTGCATCTGTCTTTGAAAATAAACTTATATCATAATAACTAATGTATAACTAACTGTGATGTTGTCTTTTAAATTGACCAAAATACAAAGAGGAGATGGAGGCCTGTGACAACAGTGTAAATGCTGCTAAACATCCTCCGGTTGGTTTTTTATGGATCTCTGCTCTAGACGACGGTAGACATGGTCTTCTCTCATAAAGAGAAATTAAAATAAACTCACCCAAAAAAATTTTATCAGTCTAGACCAGAATCATGTTGTAAATGGGTTCATTTTGGCCATTATTCGACAGCATTATGGAGGAAAAACACAAAAATAGGGTTCAGTAATCAAGAGAAGCCCAAAGGAATGTTGCCTTTCAAGGTCAGATCAATTTAAGGCTACATTCAAGTCCAAGGAAAAACGGTTTTACCTTAAAAATATCCAGTGTCCCATCTCTACGGTTCATCAATAGTTCCTTCACAATCACCCTTAAGTCATTTCACTTTGAGTTTGTTTTCAGTCATCAAAACAAGGAACTATATGGACTTGCTATATGGTTTTCTTAAAATTAAATGTACAGCTACCAGAGTCATCGCTTTCTTTGGGGGCACACTAATAAAAGACTACAATTTGCATAAATATGATTTTAATGCAGATTTCTATTAACTCAGAGATTGATAATGTATATGTGGTTAACAAATAGACCTGTGTCTCCTGCATTAACTCATGAATTAAATGTGTTTAATCTTTTTTTTTTTGCTTCAGTATCACTCTGCACACTCAGGTCTGATCACTGCCAGACCTGGAGAATCAAGGAGTCCCTTAAACAGCACTTGTTGACAACATGAGCTTTTTCAGATGGGAGAACAGATGAGTCAAATTTCACTGATTTCTGAGTCTAATAAGGGGTACAAATCCATTTTAATGCTTTTTGGCTGCAATTGGCTGCAATGGGTCACAGTGGTTTACATCAAACCACTGTGACCAACATCCGTAAATGAAGAAATTATGGAATAGCGTGACCCTTCCAAGGAACATGCAACCTACCAAAATTACCCCAAGAACGCATTTAGGCCTCATCCAGGACGTCACGAAGGGCGCTACAGCGACATCTGCAGTGCACAGATCTCGGCCCCCTCAGTGTGTCATGGTCTGTGGGAGTTAGGTGTTGTGACTTTCATTTCATGCCTCTGTTTCCTTATTTTCTTGTTGTTTATGTTTTAGTTGTCACCTCATTAACTTGTTCCCCTGTCTGACCCCATTAATTACTCTCCCTCAGCCAGAACCACCAGGTAATTAGTAGATCCTGTTTACCTGCGGCTCCTCATTTAGCCCACAGCCTGCACCTGTTTTCCTCAACTATTTGTCTTATTTGTGTTTGTTAGTGGGCTCTTCTGTTGTCTACCAGTCTCCATGTAAGGTTTCTGTGGTCTTGTTCTCCTCATACCAGCTCTGTATGTCGTTTTCATTAAAGCTTTCACTTCCATTACGCTGTTTCTGAGCTCTTGTTTACATTTGGGTACTAAACTACAAGTTCTGACAAAATTCAGGTCAGAGTTTGTAACTCAACATTAAGAAAGAGACTGAACAAAAATGGCCTCTTTAGGGGAGTTTCAGGGCGACAACCACTGCTGGTCCAAGACATTTGAGGACATACTCTGCAGACTGACAAGATAAAAGCAGAACTTTATGGTGGGATCCTGTTACATCTGCTGTAAAACTACCTGTATTTCAGTAAAAGCACATCATTGTCAAACATGCTGATTGCAGTGTAAAGGGCAAATAATATTTAATGGCACTGCATTTATCTAATATAAAAGTAGAAATATCTCAGGCTGTTTTCCATAGAAGGCACTTTTACTGTGATAGATGTCGGCACAAGGTTGTAGGTGGCTGCGCAGGAACAGAAACTTCTGATTAGTTTTCTGTCTGTCTTCAGAAAAAAGATATTACTACACTCCCATTTTAAATGAACTTTTAAAAAATCTATATAACGTAGAGGTTTAGTGACTAACCAAAAAAACAAAAATAAAAAACAAGAAAAACAAAAACAAACGAAAAACACAAAGTATTTTAATGCCAAAGTGAGCATAACAGCCAGATAATCAACGTCATACTAAACCTCTTTGGCTCAAGCATAGTTTAAGGAGGTTGTGTCATTTATGTTTGAGTTTGGATCTCTGTTCACGACGGCATCAAAATATGAGAAGTAAAAGCATTTTCCCTGCTGTTCAAATCATGTCCACGAGGGGGCGGGCTGTCCTTGACAGTAACATTTTTAGGAGGGAGCTTGAGCATTAAACACAAAAGTTTGATGCATGCAGGAGAAAAAAAAGAGATCAAATTAGCTAAAAATCAGAAAAAGTTATTTTTAAAAGTTTAAAAGTTTATATTCTTTAATATTAACAGTTTCCGATAAACGACACTATTGGGGGATACAGTGGCATACGAAACATGTACATACAGTTGTTTAAATGCCATGTTTCTGCAATGTAAAAAATTAAGACCAAGATATATATATATATCTTAATATAATAACCTAGTTACATCAGTGTGTAAACTCTTTGCTGAACCTCAATTTAACCTTCTAATTCAAACTTGCATTCAGTCTTGATATGCATATACCAGCTATAAGTTAAATCAATATATTTAAACAGAAATAACGCTGTAACCATACATAGCCTATATATAAATAAATAAAAAACTTGATTAAAAACACAAGCCAAAAACCAAGGAGGCGACAACAACTCGGAAGAGGCTGCAGAAAGTTTGTGGCGAGTGCTAGTTGTGTTGTACATTTAAAAAAAAAAAATCACCAGTTTTTTCCATACGTCTGGATTAAGGAGTAGGGTTGTGAAACAGAAGCCTTTTTTCCCCAATGAAAACACTTTGGCCTGACTAAAATCTTGTAAAACCTTGTGGAAGAATCTGCTGTGATCTAATGAAACCAAGCTTGACCTTTCTTCTTTTTATTTGGGGGGGGGGGGTTATCAGGGTGGATGAAACTTTTATTGGGTCAACATACCAGTTTATTCTGTTTTATCTATGTTGTCCCTTCATGTGCTCTCACTAAACCTCCATAAGATTTGTCTGCATAATCCTTATAAACACACTAAATTGTGTCTCCATTATCACAGCTAATGATGATGTTGAAGCTCTGCTAATGCTAAGACGCTAGTGTGGTGTTTACATAGCTCCTTTTGTTCAAGCGCTGATTGGCTGCGGTATACACATCAATATTTGTGATAATGGCTCTTAAAGGTACATGTTCGACTTGGAGGGATAGCTAAATAGTTATAGCCAGTTATTTCTAGTTGCTATTAGTTTGGACAAATAGCAACGGTTATTTTTAAGCTCTTAAAGCTAATTTAACCTCAGTCTAAATTCCTCAAAACAAACCTAATCAAAGCCCTAGTAAAAAGGTGTGTAGTTTTTCACCCCCCTTCCCCTTTACACATTTTAGTATTTTTTTATTAGCATATAATAAATACTACAATATTTGTGAAAACAGTTCTGAAATTACTTATCACAGTCTTCTTTTATTACAGACAAAAAGAAGAATTGAGACTTAGTGGTGTTAACTGTGTCATTGATTCTGGTCTGGTCTCTGACTGGCCTTGTTTTTCTTAGATAACGCTCAAAGTTTCTTATATCAGCACCAGAGACTATTCATAAAAGGAAAGCACCTGCATTTTAGAATAAGCTATCTGTTGATATTCAAACCCCCTTGTATAAACTGTTGGCTGAAATGAGCCACCAACACCATGCCAAACCTTTCATATACACCTCCTACCACTACCTAACAGGAAATTTTGTTCTGAACGGAGGTGTGTGGGTGTGCGGATATGAACAAATGAGAGATTCTAGGTTCCCTTCAAAACACAGCTCTCTGAAAACAAACCATTTGTCATGCTGTAATTTTAAAATAATTTCCACATGCCTCAGTTATGTCAAGGTTTTAATGGGCAGAACATTACGCCTAATTTTCACGTTTACATTACTGCATATATGATTATATCACGTATGGTTTTTCCTCTCATTATCAACCCACTCAAAGTGATTTAAGACAACTGCAATGCAGGGAGCTTGAGCAGTTTGACACGGTGAGCCCACCGTACAATTAAAACAACCCCCTGACCCCCTCAGGCACAGAGCTGGCCCTCTCTGATAATATTTTCATAGGCTGTGAATTATAAGTGGTTAAAAGGGCACTAATTGCAGGGTAACACTCCAAGCCAAGAGCTGCTTAGCATCAGTAGACCACAGAATCTGGAAAGAGGGTCGACTGAGCCATCTTTTAGCCATGGCTCAAACATCCATTATGGCAATTATTTTTACAACATCCCTACTGTTCACAAAGGATACAGTGGAAAATAAAACAAAGGATCTGTTTGAAGAATCCGGGAGGAAGTATTGCACAGCCATGTTTGGTCTGGTTTAAACCTTTAATGTTAGAAAGTGACTGTCCTCAACATGTGAGAGAAGGATGCATAATACATAACATCTCATAAAAGTACACACACCAGGAAAATTATTCCAAATCTTGTAAGATTACTTGTATTGGCAAAATGCCCATGTATTTCATTGGGTTTTTGTGACTTAAACAAACAAAATTTTCAATTTTCCTTTCAGAAAAAAAAAAACTAAAAAAAGAAGCCATGGAGGTAGAGTCAGTTGTCCCGGGTTAATATTTTATACAACCACCTTTCACTGCATTAAGAGCTACCTGTCTTTGTGATTATTTCTCCACCAACTTTGTAAATCTAGAGCCTGATACTTTTGCACATTCTTCTTTGCGACATATCTCAAGCTCAGTCAGACTGGATGGACAACATCTGTGAGTAAATTCTAGCCTAGATCTGGGCTTTGACTAGGCCATTCCAACACATTCAATTCAACTGAAATTCAGTTAAAGTCAGTCTTTTTATATAATGCTGATTCACTACTGCTGCTGTCTCAACATCTGTCCAAATCTGCAGGCAGATTCAAAGTCCATTACACACATTCGATTCAACCCTCGCAATAAAACAGTGCTGCCCAGTTCAGTTTATTATTCAAATCGATAAAAAGCTTTCTATCTGGAAAAATCCAGCTGATAACATCCAATCACTGACTTTGCAGCAATCCCTCTTCCTGAATGAGCAAGTCATCGTCCTGCTTGTGTGAGTCAATCTGATAGGGAATGCCAATGGATCCTTTCTGAAAAGCTAACATTAGCAATAATCTGTAAGATAGAGTTTCACCATCAGCGGAGCGCCCAGTTTTACACATATGAAAGAGATTGTAAAAGTTCAGCCCAGTCATCGAAAATGTTTGCTAAAAGAAAAACTCAACACATTTTACAGTCACCAAAATAAAAAATGAGCCAGATAGCTAAATTACCTCAGTCAAAGAAAACAGTGATAGTATTTTGGCGGATATTAACACGTTTGAAAGAAGCTCAGCATGTTTTCTTTGCATTTCAGATCATTTCAATCTACCTTTACCACCTGGGTTTCATTTCCAAAGACTTATCTCACTCTCAACGTAAACTGGCACTGTGTCACTCTCAGCCGCATCTAAGTCATTCTTAAGACTGCTAGGTAGGAATTTTAAAGCTAAGCTCTCTGAGAGACTCTGAGAATCTTTGTGATTACGGGCACAGAACTGCTTAAATACTGACAGGAGAGGGAGAAAGAAGGCATGAGGAGCAGCGGGGGTGAATCAGGAGATAAAAAGAGCACAGGTGGAAGTGGTGAAGGATGAGCTGAAAGAGACAGACCAGAGACAGGTAAAAACAGAATTTAACATAATACAAAAACCACAACAAACAAACAGATTCAGCAACTAAATAAACAGCTACATGATTGAGCTGAAGACAGAGGTTGGAAAATAAGGATCTAAAATAAAGAAAAAAAAACTACTAAAATCATGATGAACAGAAAATGAATAGGATGAAATGATAGGAACTGAATCTACGCATAATAAAAAAATACTAAGATGTGTAACAAGCAGATCTGCATGATCCCCAGGAACCTCAAACTAATAATAAATGAATCACCTGGGTGGGGATCGTGACAGAAACATTTTTCCTTAACACGTAAATACTCAGTCCACATCATTAATTCCGCTTTGTAGTCCAACTGTTTTTAATGTTTTCTTTTAGTTTCTATTTTTCCATGTTCTATTTTGTTTCTACATTTTATTCCTAGTTGCTTTTATTCTGTTTTTTTCCTGTATTTTAATCATGTAAAGCACTTTGCATTGTCTCTGTACTGAAATGTGCTATACAAATAAATTTGTACAGCTAATTCTGTATTAATTCTGTACATTAACAACATACCTACCATTTGAACAGGGGAGAACAGGGGAGAAGATTTTGCAGCAAATCTTCTCCTCTTCACTGAAAATGTGAAGGCTGGACAGTTGTATACAACTGAAAAAGAGAGAGTCTATTAGTCCTTGTTAGTTTTTCTAAAATAAATTCTCAAAATACAGGTAACCGAGTGATATCAATGTATATAGTTTAAAACATACATAAAAACAAAACAAACTGTTATTCTATTCATGATGTAATGATAATGCAGAATTTACAAGGAGCTTTGAATACAATAACTGCGGATTTGTTTTTGCAATGTCTATTTTTCAGAAAAGCTAAAGCTTCATATGTGTAATTAAGAAGTGGATCAAAGCATGTGTTCATATATATATATATATATATATATATATATATATATATATATATATATATATATATATATATATACATACATACATACACACCCTCACTCTCACTTGATTTGGTGGTTAACATTAAGTACATTCAACATTCAATAGTCATTGTGCCTTGCTTAATTTTGGTTAATTACACCAAATGCTCGGGTCAAACATTAGCTTTTCTGTGATAAGCTAAACTTAATTAGATAAGCAATTGCCTGCTATTGAAAAACGGCGTGTCAAGTATTGCCATAAATAGTGTTAACACTTATAAACTCATCACAGCAGACCGATAATTAATTCTCAAATGAAAGACAATCATAGTTTCACTGTATTAAATAGACAATTTGATTCAGGTTTAATACTCTCCTTCCTATCGCCATCCATGTTGACTCATCCGGAAATACATGCCGTTGTGGAAGAGAAAGGGTCTGAAACTGTGGCCTCTGGGTCTGCAGACACATGCTTCTCCAACAACTGCACATTTTGACTTATCCACTTGTAGCTTTGGCATCCTTCAGCTTGGACTACAAAATTTCAGTGAGAAATAAAAAAATTGGTCAGCCAGAAGTCCATGACCTTGTTTTGATCCTCGCCACCGTCTCCCTGGTGATTTAACTTTATCTAATATGAGTCTGACAAAATGTTAAGATAAAAAAACAAAACTGCAACAGTGAATATATTTGCCCTCTGTTTGGATGATATTGTGAGCTGTCAATGATTTATAATTTCTCACATTTTATTTTCCTGCCTGTTTAACTACCTTGCTGCCTCTAGGGCTTACCTGTGTCTTCCTCCTCTTCTGTTCCGACCTGTTTTCTCTGGCTTGGCGCTCGGGGACTGGAAGCGTCACCTCATCACAGCAGAGATTTGCTTTGCTTGGAGGATGCAGCAGGACGTCTGTTAATCTGATCTGAAATCTTCAACCCGGATTTGGCAGCGGCTTGCAAACACGGCTTCTTTTCAAACATTTCTGTCAAGTCCTCGAGTCCCTCGTACAGCGTTGTCCGTCTGAGAGAAAAAACTGTCTGTAATAACTCTGGAATTAGCATGTGGCGTGTGGAGCTGTGCCAGCTACAACATCTCCTGACTTTGTGTGGAAACAAATATAGTGTTGTGCAACCAAATGATGTTTCAGGAGCACAAATGCGCAAAATTGAACTAAACTGCACAACAGTAGCTGATTGGACCCATGTGTGCAAAGCCTCCTTTATCTGAGAACAATTAAAAAATCTGAGCCAAAGATCAAGTTTGCTTTACACAACTAAAATATGAGTTAATTGTCACACTGGTAACATAATATTTGGTAAAAACAGAAATGCCTTTTTGTAATATTCATACTTTTATAACTTAAAAAAAAATTGTCTGGTTGCAACAACAAAATTCTGTGTTTCATTAAAGTTTTATGTGATAGTAGTGCATCGTCGTGAAATGGAATAAAATAAAAAAACACATTTTATAATATTCTTTCTATTAATAAAAAAATCTTCATGGTGGAGTGCATTTGTTTTCAGCATCACTTTTTCTGCAATTCAAGCTGAATGTTTTTTGAGCACATTCTTTGAGTTTGTTCCACTTATCTGGAACAAACTCCCAGCATATTGTAAAATTGCTGAAACCCTGAGTTCCTTTAAATCAAGGTTAAAAACCTATTTGTTTAGACTTGCCTTTAAATGTTAATGTGGAAGTTTGTAGTCCAACTTGTCTTATACCTTATCTGACCTGCTGCTAATGTAATGTGCTTGCCTCTGTGATGTCCTCTGTCTCTGTAATGATTTATTTCCTCTGTTTTTTGTTTTATTTATGTACAGCACTTTGAATCCTCTTATTACTGAAAAGTGCTTATAAATAAAATTGCCTTGCCTTTGTCTTTGGAACAGGGTTCAAGCACAGAGGCCCTTCTGATACATGGATATGCTTTGATCTAAACCATTCACCTCTGGCTGGATATTCAGGAGTATTGTCCTGCTTGAAGGTGGGGTTTTGGAGCAGGACAATACCCCTAAATAGATTAAAAGTTGGCAGCTACATCTTTTGAGCTCAGTTTTGTCGTCAAGTAAAAAAATAAATCAATGTGTTGTTTAGGTTTTAATTCCTAAAGGTGTCAAATCACATTTCGTGAAAAGCTACAGCATGTTTGGTCATTTGGGAAACAGTTTTATTCATGTCATCTTTGATTTCTAGACTAGATAATTATATTTGATGGTCATCCATTCTGCCATCTGTTTGTGTCCTTCTATGAGGCCTTTTAACAGATGTGTGTGTTTAAAATAGTAACTAGTTTTCCACCTGGGGCAAAAATGGGCCATGGATGTTTTTTTTGGGGGGTTGCTGTGTGTGTTTACGTGCAAGTAAAGTGTGTCCTTCCACTTGTTGTGGGGTTGAACTTAGCATAGAGAAAGAATGCTGTTAAGCTCTGGTTTAAACTGATGTCATGGTTGTGTTTGAAGAACAAGTCAGCATGTATGCGTGTGGGAAGGGTGGCGGGCAGTCAGGAGGTGGTGCAGTGTGGGCCTCTGTGAGCCAGAAATGTGATGAGTTTCTATGTGTGTGTGTGTGTGTGTGTGTGTGTGTGTGTGTGTGTGTGTGTGTGCGCGCGCTTGAAACGTGGTATGGAAGGGGTACGGATGACATTCCTGGGAAGCAACGTGTCTCTTCTGTTTTGTTCACCTTCTGTCAGAAGCATCAGGTGGATCTCAGGAGAGATGAGAGTAACTTCCTGCAGCATAGCAGAGTGAGGTGCAGAGCGGGACAGAAAGAGGGACAGAGGGGAAACGTGGATGATGAGTAAACACTTACCAGAACACAAAATGATTCTTCAAGTTCTGTGGAACATCTCTGTCATGTTGTGTTTCTGATCCCCTCAGCCGCTGGCCTCAAAATGCAGATTTGACTCAAACAAGTGTTTTGTTGAGCTGAGAAGTCTTTGTCATTGTGGTGTTCTGTGGTTTTCACGATGCAGTTTGTTCCCTAATGTTCATTTAGAAAACTCTGAGACCTTCACACTATTCTAAGATTAAATTATACACAGGCGGACTCTATTGACTAATTAGGGGACTGTGGATATCTGTTGCTCTGGATTTTATTTAGGGGAATCAGAGTAAAGGGGGTTGGATACAAATACATTCATGTCACGATAATGAACAACCTCTTGTTGGTCTACCACATACAATCCCATTAAAATAGAATCATGTTTGCTTTTGCTGTGACAAACTCTGGGAAGTTTGAATGGAGTAAATCCGTTTCCAAAGCACTGATGACAACTGAGGCATTCAATTCAGAAATGTGGCTCACTGTTCAAAGTTATTTAATTTCCTAAAATACTTTTGTTAATCTTTAAAAAACTGACTTTTCCGGAACAGTAATGTACTTTAGATTAGCATCACACTCAAATTTATTACAACGTTTTCTAAAAGGCAAGAACTCAACAACTGATAAATCTAACAGAAAACTTTGTCCAATCCTGAACTCTGCTACAGAACTGTTCCTTTCATCTCATTATTCTTCTTTGAAATAAGAAAATGCATCGAAACTGGATCTCAAACCAAACTGAATACCAGGCCAAAGCATATAGTCTGTTTTTGGAGCAGATAAATCATGATTATAATTACTACCTCAGACACATTCTTTAACTCGTTCAGATTTTTTTTTCTCTCTTGCTATGGAGAAACTCGTATTTAGATTAGAAAAAAAAAACCACTGCCTTCACTCTCTCACTTGGCTGTAAATGTTAGCAGTAAGATGATTAAAAAAATAATATTAAAAGGCACTTGTGACCTGCAACATTTGAATCATCATCACAAAGCTGATCTACAGGTATATGGGTTTAATTTTAAAGTAGAACTACATTATTTACATTTGGTAATATGCTCAGAGGATTACATTCTAATAACGCTGAAGAACATTAACAAACTACAATCATGTTTAAACAGCTGCAAAATCGAGCTCTTCTCCAGAAACCTCAGCTATATTTACAACGCCTGTCCTCTCCTCGTTCCTCTCCTGAGCTGTTCAGCTCCTCTCCCGTCTCACATCCCATGTATTAACACCTTCGCCTTTTGGCCTCATCTCGGTCTCCTCTCCTGTCTCCTCTCACCTCCTCATATCAACACTCAGTCCTGCAGGCGAGCGCTCCTCTGCTCTTCACTCCTCATTGTTCCCTCCCCCTCGTCATTATCATGTCTGCAGCAATTCAAACACTGTTGAGCGTATTTAACACATCATCCGCCCAGTAAGAGAAGAAATATATTTATAGAAAAGTGCTTTACCTTTAACACAAATTATTCTTCAGTGTTTTGTTTCCACCAACCTTTATTTTCCTTCTCCTAATTTTGGTCTTCATGGCTTCCATCTCTCCATCTCTCTGCACGCCTCATTCCTCTGCGTCTCTCATCACACGTTTCTTTTTGTCTGTGTGACTCCATCTTCATAATCTGATGTCATGTGTTTACCTAGAAGGCTCTGCACTTTTTTTTGGATGTATAGGCTAAATATGTGATGATGTCTGTCTAGACAACTCCTTGAAGTATTTGTTTAAATATCTGATGACAACAATTGACTTCTCTGATTCCCTGAGAAAGGAAAGCACCAAAATGGACCAAGGGAGAATCCGATATGACATCCAGAGTTTTCAGTCTTCTAGACTGTTATATGCTCAAAGCCTATATACTATGAAGTGTATAGTCACAATAATTTATACTTGTGTATAGTTTGTTAAAGGAGTAAAATATGTATAAATTGGATGATTTTTCCAACAAGACAAAAAAAGCAAGATTGAGTTAAGTAACCCTCAGCGTTAGTGTTGCATTTATACCCATGTTTTCTGTCCTACTACTGTATGTCTTGTGACAGAAATGCACGTGCATGCGTTGTTGGCGGGGGGAGGGGGGGGGGAGATTTTGGACATTTTGGTCAGTTGTGCACGTCCCCATTTCTGTAGCAATCTGTTCGGAGCACAAGTGGCATTCGCCAAACAGGCAGAGCATCAAGGTATTTGTTGAAATATGTTTTGTCCATAGATGATGTAGAGGTTTTGTGCTGTACTGTTGGGTGAAAACCAAAGACTAATTCCCACATTCGTGAACAATAAGGCGTAAAGTTTTCCTAAGGCGGAATTTGAAAGCACGTTTGTTTTTACAAGCATACGCTTGATTGAATATGAGCACAGAGGGAATTTTGACAGATGCTACATAGACTGCTAAAAACTGCTAAAAGTAACATTCATGCAGCCAAACCTTAAAGTAAGAGTTGTATTAAGAATGCATTTTCTCTACAGACTCTTTTTCTGATATCAATTGTTGAATTAAGGCAATCATCTGAGTTGAGGAACTGTTGAATTTACCTCAGGCAACTCATGTGCAACAGTGTATTCTCGGCTTCACGTTAATATAGGGTTAGGAAAAGCAATACACCAATTTTATCCATACCAGTACCAGTCAAACCATACCGGCTCATGATGCGACTGGTGCCTGTCTCCAGTGGTCAACGGGCGAGAGACGGGTTATACCCGGAGAGAGCCGCAGTACCTGGAGAGAATCCAAGGATGCTCAGAAAGAAAATGCAAACTCGAAGCAGTTGAAAGTCATACAATTGTTGGGTGTCTGGGCTCAGTGACTAAAGGGGGCTTGCAATTTGAAAGTTGTTGGTTCAATTATAGCTACCTAGAAGGGCAAGGCACTTAATCCCAAGTGGTTCACGGATCTGGTTGTCGGTGCATGAATGTGAGGTGACTGGATGAACGTGGCTCTCGTGTAAAGTGCTTTGAATGGTGTGTGACTAAAAGCACTCTATGAATTCATTTACAATCAATAAAATGTGATCAGTCTTAATTAGCAATCTTCTATTAGTGAAAAAGGCAGTTATTTTTTATTTTTTGCCAACTCAGCACAGCAGCAACAAGCTCAAGCTCTATGTTTGTTCTATGTTTAAACACCTGGTAATGTTGCAATTCAAGAGGGACTCAGTGAACGCCTGTTACTTCCCGTGGTTAAATATTCCTCTTGCTTACTAAACTGTGTTCAGTGTGTCAGAGGATTTTCTTCTCACTGTGAGATGGAGGAGTTGCTGCATTGTTAGAAAACCATGGTCTAAATCAACATTTAATCTGCTGGTTGTCAAGTCTAAATGATAAAAAAATGTTCCAAAGTACGTTGTACATATTACCAATTAAAGGCCACGTTGCTGCAAAGTGAGAAAATGCATGAGAATGTCCAAACGTCTGGATGAATCTAACTATAAAAACGCTTTTTATTTTGAAGAACTGTAATTGTCTTTGTTACTCCCTTGCATGTGTGAGACAACCATATAGGATTTTGAGATCAGGGCCTTTGAGGAACCTCCAGGTTTTAGAGTCAGAATTCCTACTTCTGGGTGTGTTCTTTCTCAAATGGGATGCAAGCCAAGTCTCTGTGGAAGTAAAGCGTATCTTTTTCAGCCATGTCCAATAGTTCCTCACGTGGTCAGCACTTGGGTTCTCCATATACAACATACTGAGAGGAAATGTCTTCCTCTCAGCACTTCATGGGATTGAACTCTTTTTTTAAGGTAAATTGTGGAGTGTATCATATTTGTAGGGGGTACATGGGGCCTCCTCTTCATCATTTTTACATTACCCCTCCCTTCACACCCGCCAGCTTGATGAATTAGGAGCCGTTTTGCCAGACAGAAACAAGATCTTGACCACCTGTGTAGATTTTTACCACTGAAACACCAGCAATAACAAACAAGAGTAAAATTTCATGTATAATTGACAGAGAACCACAAAACACACTTTGGTCTTTGGTCTGCTTTATGGTCAAGGGGACATTTCTGTAATTAGTCAAATCTTGAAGGCCTATGTGGTAAAAGGTGTGCATTATGTATTGGAGAGTCCTACCACCTGGCTGAGAGAATTGAGGCTTTTTTTTTTAATCGGTATGTGAATATGTTCACAAATTTCAAATAACCACAGGACTCACTTCCTTATATGTCAGAAAACCGTTGTGACACAGGTGAACACACAGAGAAGAGTTAGGCAGAAACTCTCCTTCAAGGAAAAAGTACAACCCAAGGCATAGAGGTGAGGACACTGCACATTTAATCCTGCAGCAATCACAAATGGCTCTAACAGAGTCAGCAGCCAGACCGTCAAAGATGGCAGGTGTGGGCTGTGGGGAAGCATACAGCTTTTTAGGTAAGAACGTCTGTTGTTTTAACATGCTTTATTTTTCTCTGTCAGTACAAAATGTCTGCTTATGTCAGAGTATTGTTTCATAACGTGACACACTTGGGAGAAATAGCAGAGTTGGCACACACAGATGAGAGTAACCATGCTGATCAGCAAAAACTAAATCATTCAAAATTATTCCATTAAAAAAAAACCTGCCTAATGCCAACAGAGTTTTAGTTA
The DNA here is from genome assembly GCA_037039145.1 of Fundulus diaphanus. Taxonomy (NCBI): domain Eukaryota; kingdom Metazoa; phylum Chordata; class Actinopteri; order Cyprinodontiformes; family Fundulidae; genus Fundulus; species Fundulus diaphanus. Next base: position 20,079,196 of record CM073130.1, on the reverse strand, counting down.
ATAGATTCACACTTTTTGTCATAAGCAGTATTAACCCCCATAACACCGTGCACACAGGCCGGGCTCACTACAAAAACAAAAAAACAAAAACGCTTTTAAATTCCTTGGTGGGATGCCGGTCTGCTTGGTCTCCAGCAAAATAAACTTTTGTCCTGACGTCCTTGACGGCTGCAGCTGGAGACTTTGCTATCACTACTTTGTTCATGGGTGGCCATTGTGTTAAAAAGTGATGTCTGACTTCGGCTTTAAATATGTAACTTTAGTTACTTCCAACTTCTTAGTCTTGAGAAGTATTCCACCTACACCTCCTAGAAATGATCTAATTATCTATCTAATAGTGCCAAGAAGGTCAATGTCAATGCTCTGGAGTTTATATATTTTATGTCTTTGAAAAGATAAAGACCAAACAAAGCTATGAATAATAACACATCAAATGTGACCTTTAGTGTACAGAAAAACATCCGAACATATTTTTTTCTAAAACAACTTGCCAATTCTAAATATATGGTGCATAATTTTAGTGATAAACAAGAATAAATGTATTTATGTGCTGGGATTAAGTTTCTGAAAATATATCAATTAAAGTGGAAAAACAGTAAATATGCATATGGGCTAAAAAGAATTGAAAACGTTGCCATCACCATGCCTCACCCACTGAGCCAGATCATCTTTTTCGTACTGAATTCAGCTGCCGACCCGAACCTGGAAGTTCCATCTGTGTGATTCTCTCCAAGGTTGACTCAAGGATCGGGTTGCCCCTCCGACTTCCCTCATGTGCGCGTATATCTGTACTGCATGTGTCTGCATACGTGCACGGGGGTGCTGTATCTGTTCTTGTGAGGCTTCTGTGTGTGCGTGCGCGAGTACGTGGACGCTGAACGAGGGCCAGGTACGGGTTGAGGAGAAGGATTGATCGTCCAGCAGGGACAAAGCAGCTGGAACAGTGAACACAAGATAGACAGACAGACAGACGGACGGAAACGGGGGAATAAATCAGAGACACAGAGAGGAAAAAAGGGGAAGGTGGCTGGAAATGAGAAGGATGGAGGGAAGACTGGAGAGGCGAGAGGAAAAGGGGGAACAGAGAATTGATCCAGACAAACAAACTGCAGATTTTTCAGAAATGAAATGATGTAATTTTTCAGAAACAGTCCAGCAGACACAAAATGTGCTACCATTGAAAAACTTCAGGAGGCCTAAGGAAATATCATATAATGCTAATGCATCTGACCACAATCATTCTTGAGTCTGTACAGACACACACACACACACACACACACACACACACACACACACACACACACACACACACACACACACACACACACACACACACACACACACACACACACACTTCATTTCCCTTCCTTCCCTCTTTCCTTTTCCACTTCTCGTTCCTTCTTTTCACCACATCCCTTACTTTTCTCCCTTCTATCTTGCAAGCACGCATGCGCGCATACACACACACACACACACACACACACACACACACACACACACACTGTTCTTCTCTCTCCTGACCACATCCCCTCTTCTCTCCTCCCCTTCCAACCTCAGGTCGTGTGGTAATGACTGTGTGATGGAGCCTCGTGGCTACCAGGCTCGCGGAGGTATTTTTAGCACTTCTGGTGGTTTCCATCACTAAATATGCTCCAACTTCATATTTCAGGGCTGAAAGCTGGCCTCAAAGCGGAGAAAATGGACGGTGTGTTGCAGTTAGTTTAAGTTATTAGACGCTGGTGTTAAATGTAGCGCGAAGATGTGAGGATTGACAGCTGATGGGTAATTGGAGATGGAGCGACTGAAAAAACAGGTAGACGAACGCTGCACATGAAGAAAAGAAATAGGAATGACATGAGAAATTGTAGGAAGTAACTGAAGAAGTTACATACCTAAGTGCTGCAGTTATGAACCTTCAGACCAAGTAATTGCTGGAAAAAAATCAAAACATTCACTCAGTCAAAGCACATTTTGCAATGGTGAGTGTTTTTATTTCAAACAGATGCTATGAAGGCCTGATAATTCAGTTGGCATTCTATTAACACACATGCCATCAAAATGTAACATTATATTTATATCTCTTCAGTCATGGCAATCAGTGGCTTAATATTCAGTGCCTTCATATGGGGGACTTTGATTGGACCTGACAAGAACTTATAGGAAAGCACAAATCTAAGGAGCCACTTGGAGGTTTTCATTCTCACTGCCCTGACCTCAAATCATAACAGACCAATAAGATTATGCTTGTAGTTGATGCTGGTAATCGGGATGAGGGGGAAACCTCTAGGAAGCTGTGAGACAAAGACAAAACAATCTTCAGCATAATACGCCTGAAAGAGAGAAGACTATAAATGCCAACTTATTTAGAGGGCTTTTCAAACCAGACGAAGACCTCACAATTATATTAATAATCTGCCATACCATGAACACAGAGTGCTGCAGTATGGTGGAGGAAGAGCGTTCCTAGACCATTTAGAGAGCATAAAAAGCATACATAATCCCAATGGTTAAATCCAGGTAGCTCATTGGTAGCAGCATATTACTATTCAGGGTTCTAATTAGAGGAGCTTGGTAACAGCAGTGTTAGCTTATCCACAATGTGTCATGTATGTATTAGTGTGGTTTGGTCATCGTATAATTTGAAGAAGCAGTGGCCGTTCTGGCGTAATGCTAAGGCTACGACTTCATCACTACAACCTCATCACTACGGCATGAAATTTGATGTGAGACCTTTGGGGGTGAAGCTGCTGTGTGCATTGTGTCATAAACGGTTCTGCAACAACTTAAAGGATCTAACCAAGCAACTGAAATTAACAATGCACTCTAAACAGCGCCGTGATCAGGCTCCATGTATGTATAGCTGCAAGTGGCTTTGCCTCTATGAGCTTGCCACATCTTGCCTCTGGGAGTTTTGCCCATTCCTCTTGGACAAAACTGCTCCAGCTCCTTCATGTTGGATGGTTTTACTTGTGAATAGCAATCTTCAAGTCTGAGCACATATTCTCAATTGGATTGAGGTCTATGCCTTTGACTAGGCCTTTCTAACAGCAGTGTGCTTCAGGTCATTGTCCTGCTGGAAGGTGAACTTCTGTGCCAGTCTCAAATCACAGGCAGACTGACTGATTTTGCTCAATAACATCCCTGTATTTAGCACCATACATCGTTCCCTTGACTCCGACCAGTTTCCCAGTCCCTGCTGCTGAAAAACATCCCCACAGCATGATGCTGTCACCACCATGTTTCACTGTAGGGTTGGTGTTCTAGGGGTGATGGGATGTGTTGGGTTTGCGGCAGACAAAGAGTTTTCCCTTGCTGCCCGAAAAGTTACATTTTAGTTTCATCTAACCAGAGTACCTTCCTCCTTTAATTTAGAGGGTTGCCCACGTGCTCTTTGGCAAACTCTAAACATACCTTCCTATTTTTAACACTAAGTAATTACTTTTTCTGCTTTTCTTTTACTTCCATAAAGCTCAGCTCTATGGAGCATACAGCTTATTGTGGTCCTATGGACAGATCCTCCAGTATCTGCCGTGGAGCTCTGCAGCTACCTCAGGGTTGTCTTTGGTCTCTGTGCTGCCTCTCTGATTGATGCCCTCCGTGCCTAGTCAGTGAATTCTGGTGGGGGCCCTCACTTGGCAGGTTTGTTGTGGTAGCATGTGCTTTAAATTTCATGATGAAAGATTTAATGGTGCTCTGGAAGGAAAACATCAAAGATTTCAATATTTTTTTATAACCCCTCCCTGACTTGTACTTCTCAACAACTTTGTACCTGACTTGTTTGGAGAGCTCCTCGGTCTTTATAGTGTCAGTACCGTAGAGTTGCAGTCTCTGAGGGCTTTCAAAAAGGCGTGTTTACACTGACAGATCACGTGACACACATTATGCACACAGGTGGACTTCATTTCACTAAATACACGATTTGTGACGGTAATTGGTTGTATATGTGTATATATGTAAACCTTGCAGGTCCATTGCATAAAATAAAATGAAAATGTATATTAGATTGTGAAGAAGCAATTGGCTAGGATAAAATATCTGCAATAACATTCTGGTAAGATAGTTTGGAAAGCAGCTGCAAAAATTGCATTTGGAGAGCTCAGAGTACATGATTATTGCCGTCACATTGGAGTCAAAATGACCATATTTTTCTGCAGTCCAGCTGCGTCATAGTAGTGTGAAAATGCCCTATGCAAAGGCACTGTTCCTGTGGGCACCTGCAAAGAATTGAATTCATTTGAGGGGTGTGTTGGGATATCGCAGATTATGTGGCAGCTTTGAAATCTGGCTTTAAAATTTTAAAATTATTTATATTCCCTCAAAATATTTGCTAACATGCAGCAAGTCTCCAGTCCAGGTCTGCTTACATTTGCCTTTTTCGTAGCAGCAATAGTGCTGCTTAAGTCATATTTAGTTTTTGGCAAAAAAAAAAGAGTAATGCCTTGCTCACTTTGTTTCCATAACACGAGTCAGCTGCAGCTGCCACTAAACAGTACATTTACCTCTCAAACATTCAGCAAAAATTCCCGTCCCAGAGCCAGCTTGCTTCCAAATATGTCCCAATAACAAACTTTCCTACTGCTTTTTTTTCTGTTTTCCACTCGATCCCATCTTAAACTTTAAAGCAGACCATGCAGTGAAACCTCAGTGATAATCCTGCAAATTTTCTCCATAAAAGTATAATAGCAACACAGCAGATTCTTTATTTTTTGAATGTCATCCTCAGCTCCAGTTGGACAGTCTTAGTGAGTCTTTCTTTTTAGCACACATGGCTGAAAAAGGGGATTTACTGATGTCTTAAATGTGTCTACTTTTCTTTTCAAGAACAGTGTGTGCCAATTATTTATATATATATATATATATATATATATATATATATATATATGTATGTGTGTGTGTGTGTGTGTGTTAGTGAAGTGATTTACCTCTTATTCCTGCAGGTAAAAGGTTTAAGAAGAAGTGATGTATCAGGTAGCCAAGAATCTACTTTACTCAAGTAAATCAAGACATGACTTGAAATGTTTTTTAAGATGCTCTTAATGTCTTTCTTTAAGATTTGTCATTGGGAAGCCTTCAATTTATGCTGATCAAAATATTAGGATTTGTTTTCTTCACAGAAAGACAAGGAGATCCTCCTGAGCCGATTGATGTCTCACGGAGGGCCGGAGATCTGATTCCTTCTTCCGCTTGAAAGCTTCCACATTTTTACTAGGATCTCCATCTCATCCGTCTTCATTTCTGTTGGAGGAGACGTCTCGTTCTCCCTGAAGATACGTCCCTTCTCACAAGGAGCCCCATTGTCTGCGTGGGTTTATTGTCCATACCGAGACAAGTGGCACAGGCAGATTGTGTTACCTTTTGGGACCTGGAATCTCATCACTCCCCACCTGCCAGGGCATGCTTGCACTATATCCACTGCTGGGTTTGATTTACTATAAATTCAGCCTGCGTGGTAAGTAAGAAGACCACGATCTGCTCCTCTTTCATCGCGATCGTATTGATGTAATAACAACATCAACTGAAGCCTAAATCTCCATTGTCAGAGCCAAAACCCACCTAAGAGTAAAGTGGGAGTGACTTGGGGCAGTTTTGGTTGTCAGTGTCTTTATTCATCAATTTTATACAACAAGCATAAGATAGCGCCCTATATGTGTGTTTTAGTGGAAGCATCTTCTTTTCATTATACCTAATCCTTCTTTTTTTTCTCCAGTCTTGTCTGTTTTGTCATTTCTGTTTGTGCAGCGTTAGTTCCTGTTATTCAGTCGGCTTTCTGGGAAAGAGAGTTTTCACCAGTCTGATCCTTACTAAGGACTATCGTCGCACCCGAGTGTCTTTGGCATAAGCACAATCACACACAGCGGCTTTCATTAGTAGGAAAACTTTGAAAGATGCAGTGCCTTGCAAACTTATTCTTGATCTTTTCACATTTCATGATCTTACAGCTGTGGGCTTAAGTGTATTTCTTCTGGATTTTATGTGATAGATAAACCCAGAGCAATATTTGTAAAGGGGAAGGAAAGTTAGACACACTCTTTGATAGATAAAAATCTGACAGTGCGTTGTGTATTTATATTCCGCCCCCCTTAGCCAGCAGTACTGTAATCACATCTCCAAATGTGCTAAATAAAGATTACGGGACACATACATTGTTTTACATTTTGGCCAAAAAAGTTACATTTTAGTTTAATCTGACCTGAGCACCAACTCCCACAGTTTAGCTGTGTCTTCAACATTGCCTGCTCTGTCCATTTACGTTGAGCATGTTTGGGGGACTGCAAACTGGTACCTTGGGTTTTTACTTAAGCATTGCATCTTTGGATTGCATTTTTATAATTTGTCTATAACAAGTTTCTTATTTGTTGTCACATGTTGCAATTACTTAATTGGATTGATTATTTCTTCCATTTTGCCACGAGATACACCACAAGCCCAAAACAAATAATTTCATTTTCAACAACTTGGAGAAAAAAGTTCCGAGACTTTTTTGGAAATGGCAACGCTTTCGGTCTTTATTTCAGTTAACCGCCATTTACTTCCTAAAAATACTTATATTTTTAAAGCCATACAAATTTTTACGGTTTTTCTTCTTTCATTTTTTTTATTACACAACCAAGATCTCCTCATATTCAGCTCAAAAAAAGATCCAGATTTTTTGATTAGGGACAATCATCTGTTTTGTTGTTGCTGTATCTGATGAATTCCAATCACAAATGTCATTGAATTAGCAGATAAACTACAATTAAAGACCTTAACGGTTAGAATGTTAGCCTGCTGATCTATGCCCTGTAAAGTGTGGCATTTCTTTAGTTGTCTTTTCTCCACCCTGGTTTGAAAAAACTAAGGATTTTATTTGGTCCAGTGTGGTGAAGCTTCTTTTAAAGCCAAACACACGTTCTACAGTAAATCTTTTGCAGCTATCCTTGTTCTCTTGAATAATAATAAATTAAAAACTGCTTATTGTCCATAATTTTTAAAATGTCACTAATCTCACAAACCCTTGTTTATAAAATACTTTTTCCATCTTGTCACCCGTTTCCCAAGCTTACTTATGGGAGCTCATCGCCCTGCATGGTTGGGTTGTTTCTGCACCAACATCACAATTTATTATTTCAATTCAATAATATATTTCAAGGATTTTGCTGAATTAAGGGGAAACTTTTGAGGTACATTATTCCATTTGATTCAGGTGTGTTTTTGCATGGAAACATCTGAAGCAGGGAGGACAGTGCGCTTCAAGAACCAAAGCTGAAGAAGTGCTTCTCATATTGGTCAAAAACTATAACATGAGTTTTGAACTGCATTCATAATGTAGGCACAAATGTTGGCGAATCAAAAACAAAAGCATGCTCTATACACAGTCTATGAAGGCCCCCAAGAGATGAGAAAATGATAAGTTCTGTGAAACAGAAAACAAATCCAGGTTGTCTACTATTTTGGTGGTTGTCACTTCAAGCATTCAGTATGAGGAGGTGAGGAAGTCTTCATTAGTGCAGACAGAGCATCTGCATACCTTAATCATTTTGTAATATTGTTAGGATGACAGTTCATAGCAGTGGCAACTACCTCTTTCCGTTAGGACATTCATCCACAGAACAGTCCAACACTGGGTGATGTGGAAGCATTATTTATTTAAATAAGACAGATACATCCATAACAGTGTGATGGAGATGTCTGGTTTTTGCAATTAAAAATAATGTTAATAAATGCTTTGTGATGAACCGGCAACCTGTCCTCCAGGGAGTACCTACTCTCGCCCAATGACTACTGAAGATAGGCACCATCCTTCCCCCCAGCAACTCCTAACAATATTTATAGGTTCTAAATTCTTTGTCACTGTCTTAATTTACCATACTAATAAAACTCCACATTTCTCTTTAACTATTTTTGCAATGCCTGATAACAGAATGTTGTTGTAGTTAGTGACATTGACGTGTCATAGAATATTATAGAAGATGTACCAGAGAAGTAGGTGTACAGGCTGTTTGACATTAATGTAAAACGTTCTTTATTATTTTAGTCAATCAAAAACAGGTTTTGAAGGAGTCAAATACAGTAGGGTTGCATTTGTAGGGGTTCTTTGGAACATTTGGAGAAAAAGTGATATGCTCAAGTGCTTATAGAGCCAGACCACTCTCAGCTGGATCACATTCCAATATTAAAGTATCTGAAATAAGATATTTCACCGACCTGAACTTTTTTCCCCATTGGCCAACAGTGTTGGCCAAATAAATCTCTGTAGTTTCTCTGGGATAAATGAATGCCATGCGAATGCACACAATAACTTAGCCATTTAAAAAAAAATGCATAAAGGTGGCTAAACTTCCATGAAATTGTATCTCTCAACAGAGGCTTCAAATCAAAAGCATACCACTGTGACTGCAGGAGAAAAAGAGTAAAGAGACTGGTAAACAACTGAGGTTCATTATTTTTCAACTATAGGCTTGTGCAAAAATAGTTTATACCAAAATGAGGCACAGTTTGGAGTTTGGAGCGGGGAATTTGCCAAATTATAGCACATACAGTGCTGTCTCTTTTTAACCTCATGAATGTGCTGAAGTCTCTCCTTCAATTAGCTTCCTGCAAGCATATGACGTACACAACAGTTCAACCCTTATATGAAAGATTAGATTTAAAATTTCTTTGAGATGATTTTATGAACAATTAAAATCTTTGCTTCAATTGGTTTTGTAACATAGTAGGAAACTGAAATTTCAGCTGGTTTTGTCCCAGTTGAATAGTGTTTGTGGAATTTTAACTCATGGCCTCAACTTTGCTTTCTTCATCTTATACTGCTGTCACTGTTTTCAGTCTTTTCATGTCTGTTAGTGTCCAAAGAAATCTGTTGCAGGGAAATAAGTATGAGGACTTGAAGCACAATTTGTCCAACATCAGGTCCTGTAAAGTGTGTTTGTGTGTGTGTGTGTGTGTGTGTGTGTGTGTGTGTGTGTGTGTGTGTGTGTGTGTGTGTGTGTGTGTGTGTGTGTGTGTGTGTGTGTGTGTCTCGCTTTCTGCCTGTCTTTAGAAATGAGCTAAAGGTAGACTGACTGAAGTTGGAATTTCAAAGTTATCACCAAAAGAAAATATTTACTTCTGAACTGAAACACTGCCATGATTTGCTTCGGACATGAAGGTATTTTGACACTTAAAGAAGACATAATATCATGCTTTTCAGAGATACGTCTGAGAGGGACTCATTTTGGTGCAGTCTCTTCAAATCTAAAGGCTAAATCACTAAAACTGAATCTAAAATTGATGGACTTGAAAAATACTCAAACAGGATATCTACGCGCCACCTGGAAAGACTACATTCAAATTTTCTGCACTCCTGAAAACTCCAAGTACACAACAAAATGTATTTAAGGGCTAAAAAAGTGGATTTTACATGATATGCTCACATTAATGATTTTAAAGTATACACATTTGAATCTAACCAAGAGTAATTATGGATTATTATAATTAAAGAAAATAAAAAGGTTAAGATTCATGATTTTGTATTTTGTCCCATAAGAGAATCCAATAAAGCTTCAGATAGCTTTACATAAACAGAATGATGCAGTTACAGTGTTGAATGCCACCAAGACATCATCACATGCAAAGAAGTGTGATGATTTGAGAAAATGTTTTGTTTGGGCTGAAAGAAAGATTTAATTTGTTTAGGTAATAAATGTTAGCTGGCCAGCAAATTTAGCAGAAGAGCGAATATATTTTGGACAAGTACAAGTTCAAGGGGTGGTAACTGAAAGTGGGATTGTCTTTGCTTTTTTGAGGAAAAAAGACTTTCATAGTATAAGCAAAGACAATAACTGTATGAACACCATGTTCAGGTCTAAACTGCAAATTTGCTGAAAACCTAAATGAAGATAGTTTCAATTTCATGTTGAATTTAGGAACAACCTGATATCCTGAAGGCATTTTCTAACATACCAGGGAACCCAAACATGCAGCCAATTGGGAGGCAAGCAATTCTCAGCTGAGCTGAGAACTCAGTCAAGGCCTGGATAATTATGTTTTAGCCTTTTTTCCCCCAACTGAACGATGTGGAACTGGAGCAAATTAGTCAAGAAAGACTGGAAAAACTACAGCATCCAGATGTGCAATGTTGAAATTATGCATTTCAGAGTCGGCAGTAATTGGCTCCAAAGGGTCTTTCCAATTTTCACATCATTCTCAGATTCAAAATCTGGTATCTGAGAATGATGCTCTATCAGGAGTGAATGCTGCTTGTCAAGACTCGATGCAATCCTTAGAATTTAATTTAATCGTTCGCCATAGTATAAAGCTATTGCTTTACCTCATCTAAAAATGATCTACAAGTCTTATAAGTCCTTCAAACAAAGTTTTGGTGAAAACACATGGAAAAGACAAAATTGCTACATAAAGATGTCAAGGTTGAATTGTTTTAGGGTTGATCAAATAAGCTAAACAAGTCAGTTTGTCTTTGTTAAAGCCTTCTGATAGCATGTGGAACCTTAAAAAATACCGCATTTTAAATGTATCCATCATTAAGGCCAACGAGAGGACACACAGCGAAAGATGTCCATGGGTGAGTAGTGTTTGGAAGGTGTTAGGAGAGAACTAATCAATAATCTTGAACTGGTTTTAGAGTTTTACATCAAAGCAGCTTAAAGGTATACTATGCAACCGGGGTTGATTTTCCAGCGAGGCTCCCCCCAGAGGGCGAAAGTAAAAGTGCACTGTCGTAAATATGCTCAGCTGTTCTCCTGGTTTCTCCGTCAAGCCAGGCGCGGTTGTTTTGAGCTTAGCAGACAGGCGAACGCAACAAATACAAAAGTCGAAAAAACGGCAGTACAAACAAGGACTAACACAGTGAAAGTATGAACATGCACACAGAGAGAGAGAAACCATTCCAATGCAGTGTTTCCCCTAGGAATTAGCTTAGCGGACGACCGGCGGAGCGGGGGGGGGGGGGGGGGGTAGGGGGGGCGGGAGAGAGACAAGCTTTGCGCGCATATGGAGTTAGTTTTTTTTTTGGAATGATGGCGAGGCGGTAGCGTGAGGGAAACCCTACAATGTTACTTACAATCGCATCAGCAGAAACGCGAGACCCGCGTCAGCCTTTCAGCCTTCTTTTTTTTTTAGCTCTCGCCATTCGGAAAAAGCTTGCCCGATGTTCACCCGTGTACGACTCCTCTTTCTGTCCACAGCCCTTTTCCTCTTTCTTGCCTGCTCCGACATGGGCTTTCGCTGTTTTGTCGCTGGTTCCGCCATGATAACTGCACATCACTAGCATCAACTGTGAGGGAAAACAACGAGGTAGTGCTTGCACAACTGAATACGGCTATTGTTTACGAGGCTCTTGCTATACACTGCACTGGTTATCGGGCAAGAGTATGAACCCACGTGAACCTCTGTTCTCGCGAGTGCCGTTTCCACAGCCAGCGCTGCAGCTGGCCACTGTTTCCCTAGGAGCAGTGTGAGTGGGTTTGCAGAGAAAGCCCACTGGATCAGGAGTGTACCTGCACCGTAGTCACTGTGAGCCCGCAGTTACACCTGTAAACACAAAGGAAGCGAGTCAGAATAATACCTATTATAAATAGATAGGTAATTATATAGGCTACACTACTAGAATCAGTAATTATGGATATACAAGTTATCACATGCCTCTGTCCACATTGACTTTATATATTTTGTCTTAAAAAAAAGCATCACTGTTGCAAACAGTAGCTTGTGTGCAGTTCTGGTGCTGCAAGCCAACCTTTTATCTCCTTCCAGAAGAGTCCTGCAGTGACTTACCTTGACACTGATCATTTCTTCCTGTCCTACATTTTATTAATTTTTACTGACCAGTACCAGTCAAAGATTATACATTTTGCAAATCTTTGCAGCCAAGTTTGCATTTGAAGTCGTTTGGAGCGGGAGTCGGATGGAACATGCTGTTGTTATTATGAGCAGTGGAAGCTGTCCAGCTGCCTAGAGAGCAAGACAGGCACACAATCGCATGGTCAGAAGAAGAAAAAAGCCACAGTGGTTACTATGCACGGTTTAAATCTGCTCTCGTTCTCTAAGTCTTCTACACACACACAGCCCAGAACTTTTACATAAACAAAGGGATGCACACACAAGGACAGCAAGCAGGAACACATACAAATCATCTAAATGCACAGCACACATCCATGGACAATTAATGCTGATATAAATCAGCTGCCCAATTTCTGGTTGGAGCGTGGAGCAATTTCTCCCCCCTCTCAAATTCCACAAAATGATCTGCAGTAATTTATGGCGTGTTTTCCACCAAGGGGAGTGATACGGGGTTCTGGGCTGTAAACGTTGCTCTGCCATGTTTATTTTCATTTCATTTTGCTCTGCCTCTACTAACACTTTACCTTGGTGATTTAAGAAGGTTAAGAGTGGTTTTGGAATCCCACCAGCTGGATCAGCACGTTCATGTGTGTGTGTGTTTGTGTGTTCGTCCTTCATAGCAACATCAGAGTTTTTTTTGTGTGTGCTTCTTCTAGACTTGATTAGAAAAATACAACTTTTACACAAATCTAGTTCTTGCAATATTCTGTCCTGTTTTTGTCACCGACACAGATCCCTTATTATTGATTGCTCACCATGTCTTTTTGTTTGCTTGCAGATGGGCAGATGTATTTCATGTAACTATTAGAACACAAATACGAGGCGACTTATTCGTAAATGATCAGTTAATCAGCTTTTTAATCCAGCACTGTTGTGTTCAGAGTTCTTCTTGATACAGTGCATTTTAGCTTTTTGCAGTATCTAGCATAGGTTTTTCACAGTGCAGCAACCACATATATTAATCTGTACTGTTTGTACAGATTAATACATGTGGAATTTCTTACATATGACATGGAGAATTCTTACATACTATTGTTTAAATATTACTTTAAACCTTTTACGCAGCTGCTTGCAGTTTTTTCTCCTTTTAGTTGCTAAACGCTTTGCACTTTTTTCAGCCATGTGAATTTTACATTTAAACTGCAGTCTTAGGAACTCCTTTGGACTTCCACCAAACAGAAAAGCCTAGTTCATGTGCAAATTTGACGAGTATGTGCTTCTGCCTATGTGGAGTTCCTACTTCAGCTGAGAGCCAATCACATTCCATTGCTATGTGCAAGGGACAATAATAATAGTGAATAATGAATAATAATAGCGCTGTATTCACTGGATTGAAGATCATGGATTGTGCATAGCTGGTGTTGTGCCTAGTGTTACAATAACTTAGGTCAAGTTCTGCGAAAAGGAGTGGGCATGATGTGGTTGTGGCCTTGGCATGTATTTTCTGTTGGCTAATCCATTCAATTTCACACAGGTCACTTGTCACAGATGCATATCATTCTTGCCACTATGCTGTCCTGCTTTGCACCCATGACCCTGATATGCAACAGTCATGATAATGAAACACTACTACGAGCCTATGGACATTTTGTACACTTATTCTCAGTCAGGGGTTATGGGCAATGTGCTGGATTCTTAATCCATGCCAGAAAACTTTGCCAAGACCTGGCAAAGACCCCTGTTCAGTTTGAATTCGTTATGTCATAGTGCGGTCTTAAAGTGAGAAGGGGGCTTGGACCAGCTTTTTCTTATTTGACTGCCAAGGTACCATCTCCAGTACCAAAGAAAATGGTACTAAATTTACAGTGTCCTTCTGCTTTTATGTATGCAACTGTTTCTCAAGGCACATTTTGGTCTCGGCTAACTTGTGTGTAAGAGTGTTCCTGTTTGCTGTCCAAGTCGGCTATTGAATCTGCTATTTTTTTTTTTTTTTTTTTTTTTTTTTTTCCCCAGTGTCCTGTCTAGCAATGTGGCAATAGGAATTGATGTCTCAATGCCAGATAGAGCTCGACAGATTTTGCTTTTACAAGTGGAGCAAACAGCTTTCGCCATTGTGCTCCACTTGATTTATGCTTGTAAATAGCTTTATTATGATTCCTGCAAGGAGAATTTCAAATTATATGGACATGACAATGGGAGACTAAAGGAAGAAGAAAAGGTGAAAGAAAAGAAAAAAAGAGTAGAGGTGAAAGAAAGAGGAGATAAAAGGGAGAGAGTGATAAAACCTTCTTTGTCTGCTCCATCACCTGGAAAGAGACACAAAAAGAACAGCACAACCAACAGACATAAAGCAACAGCTACACTCGAATAACACCTAGATGCCATTGCTAAATCATATATATTATTATGTAAGCTGACATGTGTAATGTGATATTTGAAAAAAGAAAGTGAAAGAACATAAATAAATAAATAAACACATTATAAGATTACTGTATATAAGTGAACACTTAATACCTGGGACCCAGCACCTGTGGGAGATGTGAAAGTGCACTAGTTTAGGTGAAGATTATCCAGAAATAGCTTGATAGTGATTGTGGAGAACCGAAGACCCACCTTCCCCGAGCACAGAGGCAGGCGTCAGGGGACCCGTAACCCCGGACTCCCAAAGGGGCCCCCAAAGCAGGTCGCCCAGGAGGGGCCGACACAGGATATCTGCAACACCCCCCCCCAAGGAAGGAGCAGAGACGACCCCGAGGAAATCCCCCAGCCACCGCAATGCCGACGCCCCCAAGAGCCGCGGAGACGAGCCCGTGGGCTCCGCCGGCAGCTAGCCCCGCTGAAGTGGACCCGGCCATGGGCCCTGAGGGCCAGAGGCCCCAGGGGCGCCTCGCCCCCGCGACAAGGGCCCCGGCCGCCCCCCGGGGGGCCAGGCCCCGCGAAGAGGCCGCCGGGAGTGGGCCGGCGTAAGCCCGGGAACCCGCCCCAAACCCGAAGCCAACCAACGCGCCAGGGGGCCAAGGCGCCCGCCAACGAAGTGGAGGAGGGCAGGACGTGGGGGGATGGGCTCCGCACCTAGCGGAGACTTGAGATGTTCTTGGGAGAGGGAGCGGACCACACCTATACCTGGAAAAAAAAAAAAAAAAAAAAAAAAAAACTCATTCACCCCATCCCTCCCTTGTGCCCCACTCACCACACACAGAAAAAAAAAAAAAAAAAAAAAAGACGCTGTACACACATTCCCACATAACACTCACATCCAACACTGACCAAAGGGGGGGGGGTCACCCCAAATCGACTATACGACTGCCTGTGCCCGACCCCCGGCCCCGGCCCCAGACCAGACGCCCCCCGGACCGGGCCCCCCCAAGAGGGCGGGCCAACACGACCCGCACGAGCCACCCGGCCAGAGCCCCCCCCCTCCCCCTAAATACCTAATAAACCCCTTCCCTCCCCCCACCTTACCCTTGCCATCCCTGCCCCCCGCCCCCTGGGGGGAGCGGAGGCATCAGCCCCAGACCTGGCAAGCCGCTGACTGCACACCGCAGCCCCCCACCAAGACCCCGGACACAGTGGCCCGCTCCAGGCCCCAGACTCCTTGCCGCCATCGGAGAACGGGGGTGTGCAGAAGACCCCGACCCTCCCTACGCCTGCTCAAATGTTGTGTTGTTGCATGTTGTTCTCAAATGCGTTTAAAAACTGGGAGCGCCGAAGGGGATGCACGGCACAGCCCACCCCCCTTCCGGAAGGTAGCTGTTGCCAGCGCACCCCCTCCGTGTGACTGCCCAGAACCCTCAATGTCTAAGTGGGAGAGGAGGTGAAGGGAGCCGTCCGAGGTGAGGCCCACACAACATAAGCCCCCCCCCCAGACGTCTTCCCCCCACCCCCCCCTACCATGGCCTATATGAGTGTGCGATGTGAAAAATGTTTGAAGTGAAAGTGTCTAAGATGCATGATAAAATTGGGGAGAGGGGCGTCACCAGAAAGTGGCAACCTCCAGTAACGCCCCCTCCCACATGACCTACATGTGTGGCGGCGTGATGGAGCAGGCAGAGGGAGGAGTCCGGGGATGGGGAGCAAATGACTGGGAAGCCAACCCAGGGAGCCAGCTCCCCTACTGACTCCAATAGGCACCCCCGCTCCCCGAAAGCTCCACCCAGAGAAGGGGGCCCCGCCAGCGGCACCACCGTAGCCCGGGGGACAGGGAGAGGCCGCAGGGCCCGCCAGCCAACCACCCACCAGGACCAACACCTCAACCCCCCCCAGCCCACCCACCAAGCCTACTTAAACTAAATAAATAAATAAATAAATAAATAAATAAATAAATAAATAATAATAATAATAATAATAATAAGAGGGGTGGACACTGGCCAGCCGGCCCGCACGAGCCATCCCAAACCCCACCCCCAGGTGAAACCCGCACCGGAAGACGACACGGACCAGGACCGGGACAGGGGGCCGGACACAAGCCCACCAGAACGTCAACGCCCCCAACCCCCCCCCCCCCCCCCCCCCTCCCGTAGATTTAATCCCTCCCCAACACTAACGTTCAAACAACTCACCATACATTCGACAGTAGACATCCAGGCTGGGTAGGTCCCTACTCCCCCTCCTTTCCCCCTCCCCCCACTGGCAGAGTGCCTATCCAATGAAGGAGAAGAGCATCTGCCCAGAGGTGTTAATGACCATGCCCCCCTACCACCTCAACGGGCCCCGAGGCCCCCCAGCGCACCAGAGGCCCCGTGCAGGGGCGGACACCCGGGCGCGCGCCGGCCCACACCAAAAGCGGCGCCCCCCCGGAACCGGAACCCCCGAGGCCCCGCCGGGGCCCGCGCCCGAGGGCGGCGCGCCCCGGGGACCCCAGACCCCCAGACCCACCCCGGACCCACCCAGCGGCAGCACAGCTACCAGGTCAGTAACCCACGTCCGTCAACACGCAGCTCCCAAAGAGCGCCGCAAGCGGCCGCTGTAGGCCACCCGTAGGCCTCCCAAACTCCTCCCAGACGGGGGCAACAGACCCCGGTGCCGGATCCACCAGGCGCCCTACTCCAAGTGCCCCCAGGGCCCCAGGAACCCCCCCGTCCAGCCACTGCGCCCTGCAGGAAGCAACCCACCGCCCCCTATTCCACTAAGTGATGGTGTTGATCAGAGGAGCCCAAAGAGACCAATCAGATGTGGAAGCAGATGCTGTCTCTAGATTAATATGATCCAACAAAAGATCTCTATACTGATTGATACTGAGATTTTGTTTACTTTTCCAATTCATGAGGATAGTTTTCTTTGCGATGCATAAAGCAGTAAAAACCATGTAAACTATTTCTTGTTTCAAAGGACTTTCCTCAAAATTACCGAGCAGGCAAACTGATGGGGAAGGTGTAATTTTACAGCTCAAGCACTTTGATAAGTCCTTACATATCTGTGTCCAGAACCTCTGGACTGGTGTGCATAACCATAACGCATGAAAATAATTATCAGGATGATTGCCTATGCAGTGTGGGCAGATATTAGATTGTGCCAGACCCATCTTGAATAATCTTTGTCCTGTGTAGTGTACTCTGTGAAGGATTTTGTATTGTATTAGTTGTAAGTTGGTGTTTCTAGTCAATTTGAAAGTTCTTAGACATATCTGAGCCCAGAAATTTTGTTCAAAGGTGCCTGATAAATCTTTTTCCCACTTCATTATAGGAAGAGATATCGAATCATCTATTTTAGTCAGCGTCCTGTATAATTTAGACAGTAGTTTGGGGGGGGTTAAATCTAAGAACTGTATTATATTAGTTGGGACTTGTAAACCACCATTAATATGCTTATATTTATTTTTAATTATAGATTTAAGTTGTTCATATTCCAAGAATTTATTTTTACTAATGCCATATTGCATATTTAGTTTAGCAAAATTGATGAACTCGGTTCCGTCAAGTAGATGTTCCAGATATTTAATACCTTTATTCTTCCAGTATGTAAAGTTTATCATTTTATTATTTTGTAGGATATCAGGGTTATTCCAGATAGGTGTACGACTGCATGGAATAAGTGATGACTTTGTCATTTTAAGGAACTCCCACCATGCTGTCAGAGTAGAACTAATGTTGATATTTTTGAAGCATGTATGCCGTTTTATATTTGAGCTAATAAACGGCAGATCTGAGATCATGATATTATTGCACATTTCCTGTTCTATATCTAACCAAGGCTCATCTAAAAGAGTATTTTTTATCCATTTAGAGATGTATTGTAGCCTATTTGCTAAGTAATAGTTATGGAAGTTAGGCAGATCTAGTCCTCCCCTGTCTTTAGTCTTCTGTATTGTCTTTAAGCTAATACGTGGGGGTTTATCTTTCCAAAGAAATTTAGAAATGGCAGAGTCTAGAGATTTAAACCAGTCAGATGATGGTTTATTGGGGATCATTGAAAATAAATAATTAATTCTAGGTAGGACCATCATTTTTATTGAAGCTACCCTACCCATAAGTGTGATTGGAAGCGATTTCCATCTTTCAAGGTCCTCTTCTATCCTGTTTAAAAGTGGGGCATGGTTAAGTTTAAGTAAATCTGTTAATTTATTCGACACAGTAATACCTAAATATTTAATATTTCCTGATTGCATTTGTAAATTTAGGGAGTTTTCGAAACAGCAATTAATTGACAGTACCGTAGATTTAGACCAGTTTAACGAGTAATCTGATACTTTAGAGAAAGATTCTAGTATTCTAATTACTTGTAAAAGAGAATTATTTGAATGCTGGAGATAAAGTAATACATCATCCGCGTACAGACTAATCTTGTGCTCTATTTTCATGCATTTTATACCTTTTACAGCTTTTGTTTGTCTGATTGTTGCTGCTAGAGGTTCTATAAAGATGGCAAAAAGTGATGGAGAAAGAGGGCATCCTTGCCTGGTGCCCCTCTGTAGACAAAAACTGGAAGATATTTGATTATTTGTCCTGACACAGGCTGTTGGAGAATTGTATAGAATTTTTAACCAGTTTATGAATAAATCGCCAAAACCGAATTTATGAAGAGTAGCGAATAAGAATTTCCAATTTACTCTATCAAATGCTTTTTCTGCGTCTAAAGACAATATATTGGTTTTAATGTTTTTACTGTAGGAATAATCAATTAAATTAAGTAATCGGCGTGTATTTGTGGATGACTGCCTTCCTCTGATGAAACCAGTTTGATCTGGATGTATTATGAGAGGAGTTACTTTGTCTAATCTTTTTGCAAAAGCTTTACAGATTATCTTAATATCCACATTAATTAAGGATATGGGACGATAACTAGTGGGCAACACAGGATCTTTGTCTTGAATCTGCTATTAAGCAAAGACTGGAGTCTGTTATTGTGTGAGGGGAACTGACCAGGCCTCAGTCGCAGTCAAACACATATACTTGATTTTTTTTTTTTAAGAACTATAAAACTAATTACAGTCAATTAGAGATAAAAAAAAGAAGTAAAAACAAAGAAAAAAAGAGAGAGGGACTCACATTTAAGACCACGATCCAGTAAATAATGAAGGCCTTATTAAAATAAATCCAACATTTCAGATATTAAACATAAAGGGTGTTTAAAGTGCTCTGAAATTGAAACATTTCCTTAAAGCTAGAGTCCACAACTTTTCTGTAAGTTTCCCCAAGTCCTTTTGTGAATAACTGTGCATGAACAAGACCGTCTTACCTGCTCTTCCGCTCCTCAGGGGGATCGCGTGAAAAAAAATCTCCCAAATCCACTCTGGTCTTATTACTTTCTACTGAGGCCTCCCTCTTCTTCTCATAAACGTGCATGTGGATTGCTTCTTGCGACTCTCAGCCATGTTCAAAGTATACAATGAGAGCAGTGGAGCTACAATGAACGGCTAACACCGAAGCTAACCGCTAAGCTAACCAGTGTGCATGCGGAGCCAGCAGGCGGAAAACTAACAAGGAATGTGCACTGGTGATTCTGGCGTTACATGAGTGCATCAGGATGAATGGCATGTAGGACAACCAATAAGGTGACTCCCCTGGAACTTGAGGGACAGAGAAGAGTGAGGGCAGGACCAAAACTCTGACCAGTCCCTGCCCTTCGGACCGAACAGTAAGGATTGGTCATGAGGATGAGTTTTACAGGTCTGCAGCTCCCACAGAGATCATATTTTTAAACATCCTTTTTCTGAATACATAATGTATTGACTACTTTCAGGATGGAAGGACCATTTCAACCAGTATAATAAAAAGTGTTTCTGAACAGGATTACCAACTATAGCTTTAATGTATCAAACAAAGTGGTTCAGTTTAGACAGAATTTAAAGAACTGACATATCTGAATAAAACATTTTACAATTAGTGTGTGAAGGCTATTTATTAAAAAAATCTACTTTTGTTTAAGATAGACAGACTGGAGACCTGTCCAGGGTGTACCCCGCCTCTCGCCCGGTGAACGCTGGAGATAGGCACCAGCAACCCCCGCGACCCCATGAGGGATTAAGCGGGTCAGAAAATGGATGGATGGATGTTTAAGATAGAAATAATAAATATGTTTATATTGAATCAACATTAAAACTCAATACAAAACCCACAAAAATTCTAACTCACAACACAAGTAAAAATCAAACTTTCACTTAAGAAATTCAGTTCTGGGTTAAACCTAAAGTATTTCAAATTGAATCCCCTTCCCGTTATGGGGGTGTTGATCAGAAATACAGCCTGTCCAAAGTCGGAGAATATCTTCTGTTATCGCCACCTACTGGTGGCTTTGTTTACCCTACAAAGTGCCATCCTCTCAAGGTTGATGCGTTCAGCTGGTTTAAGCTGGTTGAGCAAACGCTGCAGTCTGTAAACCCTCAGCAGGAGCGGTCGCTAAACGTGTTTCTGTCGACACAGCACTTTGAATGTCTTGTTGATGAATAGTACTATATCATTAAACTTACCTTACTATTAAAGCCGTGCGGCTTTACTTGTAATATATCAAGGAATCAGAGAATAAATCTGCAATCTCCTTCCTGCATTTCTGACTGACAATGTTTTAAAAGTCCCTCCTCACCAACAATAATGTCAAAAGGATGGAAACCACAAATATTTACCTCCCACTGCCACTTACCAGTTTTGCTGGTGTGCAAAGCCTACTTCTTCAGATTTAATAGACAAATGCTTCCCACTGATCAGAAGTATGCATTTATTTATTTAACTAGCTAGCAGTGGAGTCTTTGCAATCCCTGTTGAACCTCAAGGAAGATATTCCTGGGGCCTGGATGCAGTCCATTGATTAGCTCCAATAGTTCGGACAACTACTTAGTGACACTGCAGGAAAGAAATCCCATATTTGTGCTTGCACACCAACTAGCCCAGCTTGATGAAACTCGGTGAAGGTTGGTGGATATAAGAAGGAAAGGGCCATGATATTTGGTTTAAATCTTAATAGACGGCTCCTATGGAAAAAAAAATCTTGACTAGAGAATATGTATCAGAAGGAAAACTGGGCAGATCTGCCAAGCCAAAAGTAGGTCTGCATCAAGCTGTGTAGGCCTACTCTAATATTGATGGCTTTAACGTCAAGGTTCATATCCTACAATGAGCAGTGATGTAAAAATATTAAGGAGACATGGCTGTTGAATGACTTGCAGTCTGCTGAGGGCCAGAAACCAAAATTTGAAGAAGTTTTCTTAGTTCAGCTGGTAAAAGAAAGAGTTCATTAATCTTACACGTAGCGTACGATGCCAGCTGCCACTCAGTTAGTCTGTAATCGTCACTCATCAGTCAGCCGCTCAATCTTTCATTCTGTCAGCTGTCTTAGCCAGCTTGTCAGCACCCAACCAGCCCATCAGCTTGTCAGTTAACCAAACAAATGAAAAAAAATAAAAACTCAACCAGTCGGTAAGTCCATTCAGATCCCATCATGTACGTTAGGAGTAGTTTCCCTCAAGCAAATCTGATTAAGCATGAAATAGAAATCGAGAGAAACAGGAAGATACATAAACCATGTCTGGAGCACACGAGTGAGCGCAGGGAGATATGTATCTGTGTGTGCAGGCAGATCCTGGAGTTATTTTCTGTAATACCCCCAGTTTCATTTAAGGCTTGGTCAGGGTCCAGGTGGTTGGCTCTAATGCCGTCCAGATGGGGGACACAGAGCGGAGAGTGGCCAGATTTTTCCAGAGTTTCTGTCGAAGCAGGACTTCTCTAATAAAAGCAGAGCAGATTTTCACAGTTCCGCAGACAAAACCTTGCATTCTGACTCTCAAAGGGGAAGGGAGAGCAAGTAGGACCGCAATGTTATACTTTGTTTTTATTAAAGGAACTGATTGACAGCTTGGAGGGAATTTTCCAGCGTTAAACCAAGGGTCTTATTGGAGAGGACAGAGTGGTGAGCAAAGGGACCTGGCGAGGCAAAGCAGCGCTCTGGCAAGCTGCTACTGACTGAAGGCTTGGCGTCCTTTCTAATTCTCTTCTCCTACCATCGCCTTCTCCTTCTACTCTCTATCTATTGCCGAGGTCCAGATTGCTTTGAGGTGTACCTGATCTTGTGCTTTGCCTCTCCCCAACCTTTCCGCTCAAAGGCCAGAGGCTCATTCAGTTGAAAAATCCATGGTAATAATTCTCATTTCATGAAAATACTTTATTCGCATATCACTTTATTCTTGGTTTTGAGCACCTAATAACTGTGTCTGATACCCAAAGTCTCCCTTTGGGAACTGCAGCCCGTTTTCATGCCTGCCTGCATAGGGCCTAATAAAACCCAGAGTGCCTCTTGATTCAAGCAGCCTACGAAAAGGATAAAACACCTGCACCAGTGTGTCTGAGGATGGGTTAGTACGTCTCAGTCTCCATATCTCCTTCTATCTCCAATGTCCATCTGTCAAAGCCTGGATCCAATTAAAAAGACTGAACAGAACCCTCTATGCATGGTGAGAATGGAGGAACGGCACGGCACCCCTTGCTGAACAGTTATGGGATATCGTTTCTGGTCTGCTCTTTTCTCTCGCTAATATTTCACACATTGTCATGGGATTTTCGCCGCGCCATCACTCAGCCTGGGCTGCGACAACATTTGGCTCTGTTTTCCACTGCTAACAGCACACAGTTATGTCATCTCAAATCTATTTTTACATGTCACTGTATGACATGAAATTATAGAAATCATTGGATTATCAGCTCTTTATTTGCGCTTCTCTAAAAAGGGTGTTGATCAAGGCTTGGATGAGTAACATTTGAGAGGACATTTCCTTCCGCCTCGAAAGGTGGAAGGTTTTATCATTTATATCTAAATGTCATCTCAACCGGGCCACCTTTTTCTAGCTTTCTGTTGCTTTTCCAGTTATTTAGAGTCTGATTATAGCTGTGTGCACACTCAACCATGCTGCACTAATAAAAGAGACCTCCCTAGCAGGCCTCTGTGATTACAAAGTTCTATCCTTGTCAGCAGGAAATGTCTTTCTAACAACCAATTAAAGATGAGCCAGGCCGCATGCCTGTGAGGGGAATGTTTACGCAGCGGACCTCGTGGACACAGAAAGAAGGCAAAAAGATTTATTGTCCTGGAATGCAAGGAGAGAGAGAGTCTGAGGGTGGTGAGGAGGACAAATGCTGCAGGGTCCGAGATTTGGCACTTTCACAGGTGTGCACAACGGGGGTTTTAGGCGGAAGTGTATACACACATTCGTGCGTATACACGGATCAGAGTATGTGCGCGCATGTGTGGAGCTGCCAAGCCGGCCACCTGTCTTTTCCTCGTTGTAGTTTTAGTGTTTCCTTTCATCCGGACCTCGGCAGCAGAGCTCCCACCTGGGGCAGTTAGCCTCCTGCCGTGTATGTCTGTGCGCCTGTGTGTTTGCGTAGCTCGGGTCTCAGGTGGATTGCAAAGACTAATATTCCTAAAGGTGCATTTCACTCTTTCCTTCACCTTTTTTTTTATATCTTTCTTCTTTATATTTTATAGAGACAGCTCGAGTGGAAGCAGGAAGCTGGCCTACAGGCCCGCAGAGCAGAGGAGGACACCAGAGAAAACTTCTGCTCCAAAGTCAACAGGAGGTCATGCTTCAGGAAGAGTACTGCTACTGATCCATCTTTAATTAATAGGCCATATTCAGCTGGGTACCATCAGAGAGCAAGAACATGGATGAGTTGGAAAAAGAGCAGGAAGTGCTTCTGTCTACTTCACTGGTTCTCGTGTTATGACAGTTGAGAAATGGTGAAATAACTCGTTTGTGTTTTTGAGATGTGATCCAAAGGCCCGTCTGGCCACTTATTTCTGAATAATTTGCTTATTTATAAAAGCTGCGGAGGCCAGTCTGAAAAATTCCAAGCTTTATTTTCAGTTTCCGACTCAGCAGTTTATGGGTCTACAGAGTGAGAGGTATAACCGAGGTAGATGCTCCGTGAAGCCAGGCAGTATTGGGGGATGAATGTTTCAGCTATTTCATAAGTGACCCATAAAGTGGTGCATTCATCAATATTTTCACACACATACTGATTTAACAATGGCTCAGATGATTTGGCGTGATGTGAAAAAGCCCAAACAGAACCCAGAAGACTCCTTGGTTGAACCTGTAAACCAACATGAGAGATGATGAGGCAGAGAGTGGTCTGAGCTTTTCTGTGTACGTTTCTCTTTTCACAGCAACATTATGCAAAAGCTACCCGGTCACATTCATGGAGAAGTGCTGTTTGAACAAAGAATAAACTTGTTGTATTTGAATTCAGATCCCTTTTGTGGCTGCACTCAATACCCAGTTAAGTCTTAAACAACTGACCACTGCCTTTGTTTTATCCTTAACAATCAGGTGTTTTCAGTCAGAAGAAAAAAGGCATTTAACCCACCTAACAACTATAAAAGTAAGATACGGTGTAGCAGTTCATTACTTTGTACAAAATTTTGCAAAGCACATTTTGAATAAATATTGAAGCCATCCTCAGTTTTTGTTTGGTGTATTTCCATATGAGCAGAGATGGGTAGTAACTAGTTACATTTACTTAGTTACATTTACTGGAGTACATTTTTGAACAAAATGTACTTTTAGAAGTAGCTTTACTGCACTGTACTTTTACTTGAGTAAAAATGTTGAAGTAGTGCTACTCTACCCAGCTCTGCATACAAGGGAAACTAATGTTATAAACAAACTAGGGGCGAGACTTTGATATGTTGATGGTGATTAATTAATTGATAAATAGTGCATTAATAAAAATAAAACTTTTTAAATGAACTGTATAGTGTAAACACATGTGCCGTCTGAAATAGGGTTTTAATTAGTAAAAAACAGATGTCAGAATGCTGTAAATCTTCTGATATGCGGCTCTTAAACTTGCAGTTAGATCCATCCATCCATCCATCCATTTTCTTACTCGCTTTATCCCTCATGGGGTCGCGATGCAGTTAGATTGTTTTATTTAATTAATAACAGTTGGTCTTTGATCACGCCGAGCTGCTGCTTTACTGTGAGGCATTGCAGAGCCTTGGTCCGGCATTATTTAATTTTGATTTATTAATTAAGCAAACCGGCATTATGATAGTTCTGTGATACTGTCGCTAGATGGCGCCACATCAGTTTATATCTGCTAATCGCACCTGGTGCTGAGGCTATTTTAATCTCAAAAAGGACCATCAAAACATTATCAGGATGGAGGCTTGGTGGATATAACCTTATTTTTATCATGATCAACATGTTTTTGGTATTTTTTAAGCACATGATGTGGCTATATACCTTTAAAATTTCAGGTAAAGGGTTAGGGCTCCATGCTTTGAAATGGTAAAGACCTTGTAATCCCTTCATTTTCTATTGCATTCAAAACTCCAACTGCCATCAAAAAGCCTGGTGGATATGTTTTTTCTTTGTGTTATAATCCAATGAATAAATGGTCCTTATCAAAACTACCAGGTCAGACCTCAAATAAATCTGGAAAACGTCATTGTCCAGGACAGCCTGGTTCATTTTTATTCTGTACATCCTTTCACTTCTGCATTTTAAACTGGACCAAAGGCTCTTGAACCACATTTGGTTTAGAAGTCAAAATAAAAATTTACATTTCTATAAGAATTTTGTGTATCACAGATAAACTATGTTTCAAAGGGTTTGTCATTTTGTTTTGGGTTAAAATGTCCATAATGTGTTTTCATGTGACCTTTGACCTCTCACAGACAACTAATCTGACGTCCCCCCAAAATGTATTTACTAGACATTAGTCTAGTGTAAGTAGCCAGCTAAACCTGTGGCACCCTGAGGTTTCTGTGCTTTGAGTGGTCAGTATGACCAGAAAAGCGCTGTGTAAATTCTGTCCAAATACCTTTTACCATGGATATGTGACAAGCATATGGCCTCGTCAATGCGGTACCGCGCACGTGACGTCACGGCCTTAAGAGTAACGCCCCTTTTGCCGCACCGGTAGGGCAAACAGTCGTAGAACGCACATACAAACCAGCCATTACAAGCGCAACAGAACCAGCGATATGACCGACTTTGCAGCCATTAAACTTACCCAAGACGATGTCCCAGGCGCACGGTTTACTGGTCGCACTGTGGAAGAGCACACCAACCTTCAGCTGAAACGGTGGCTTGAGTGTCGAGGGCTCAAAAAAACCGGAAGACGGGCCGAGTTGATTCAACGGTAAGCTTTGTTTTTTTCCCTGCTCGGCGTTCATGCCTTTGTTATGATTTCCACCGTGCTCCGTTCACGTCGGCCTTTTTTGTTAGTTTGCAATCAACGTCCAGGAATCTGTATATCTTGCCAATAGGTAGCTACAAAACGATTGTTCACATCTCAGAATCTTTCGCTTAAGAGATTCAGGGCGTTTGTTTTTGAGTAAGCTATCCCGCTAGCAGGGTATCATGTTAGCGCCTGCTAACATGCTAGCCTATATGCTATCATGGCAGCAGGCGCTTCATTATTAACATGTCATCTCAGTGCGAGCAAAGCAGCAGCTGCATCAAGATCACACTGTGTATCGGCGTCAGCAACGAGTTGTTTCCTCTTCTTAGAGCCTGGTGGACTGTTGAAAAGTCGTTGCTTTGGGGCCTTTCTTTTGAATCGGGCGTACCTCTCCAGCTAAAATGATGACAAAACGAACAATCTATGGTCAATTTAGGGGCCTAAGTCAATATCGCGCGGGTTTGGGAGTTTGCCCTACTGCGTACCACGTGATGTGACGTCATCGTGACGTTGTGTTTCTAAAAATAGCTCGCGCGCGGTACCCCATTGCTAGGTTCAAAATAAGGTTTGGCTGAATGCCTTGTCCAAATCCTTTATCAGGATTTATTTTCGTCATTCAAAAATTCTAACAGCTTTAAAATAATCCTCAGTCAGTCCTAGCGTTAAATATTGATTGCTGATGGTATCAAACCCGGAAAACCGACTTGTCTTTTGTTCAGTGGAAGGATTGCAGGTTTGACCTGAAAACAGACCCAGTCACAAGTCATGTCTTTTTTGTCTATAGACTAAATAATTTGTTTTTCACTGTCTAACTTGATTTATCTCTCCAGTTACCCCAAGTATGGCTCCTATTGGCTGAGCAGTCCCTTTTGACAACTCCCTCACACATTTTGCCCAGAGAATTGCAGAGGTCAACCCAGACCAAACATTAAAATCCACCATCTGAGTCAGTGGGAGGATTTGTCAACCTTTAAAGACTGTGATTGTGATGAAAGCTGTTATTATCATACGCTATACCATTTTTTCCTGTTTTTGTGAAAGGCTCCTGTGAGATTTAACTTTTTTATATGATATTTGATTTCTAATGAACATCACTTAAGCTGCCCTGACAACGTTCCCTATGTTGCACTTTCTGATGTGTTGAAGCACATTTTGTCATGCTACATTTTTGAAGTGTGTTGCTTTCAATGACCTTCTGTTCTGAACATTGTATATATGTATATGTGTTTCTGTAGCTCAGTCATTCATTAACGAAAATATTCCATTTTTTAATTTCTAAGATTTTAATACTTGAGTACATTGATTATTAGTTCTTATTATTTTTATTTAAGTATTAAATAATCCAGAGAAATATATAGAAATCTCCTTGTGCTTTATTTTGTCAGAGTTTGCTAAGGAAGACCTCCTACAGTTTTTCTTTGAGATCATAAGACATTTTTGATAGATGAATGTTTGCCACTTCCTGTGCTAGTGATTGGGGTACCTTTTGCCAACCCCAAATTATTGGACTTTGTCGAGAGCATTTTACTTTTATTTGTAACGTACATTACATATTTGAAACCATGATGTTCATTTAAAAAAAACATCAAGTTTTTCTTGAAATCTAAACATTTGGCTACTTTATTTGGCAAAAATGTCAATACTCTTCCAAGTGGATATGTTTTTATTAGATCCCATCCTTGATTCTTCTGCCAGGGTCAGAAAACTCTCACAAAAGTAGTTTTTATTGCGTTTGCCATCTGAATTAAAATAAAACCTGTCAAAGAGAGCTTCCTTGTCAGAAAATTGTATCGCTAATTAGAACCAGTCGATTCTCGAACCTCCGGTTCACCTTAGTCCAAAACCTCCCACTTCAATACACCACAGCAGCCAGCATAGTCAGCTGATCTGCTTCATCGATGTAAAATACAGAGATCATTATACAGCTAAGCTATACCGCAGACTCTGCCGCTGCAGATGAGTGTAAGCACATGCAAATGCGTGCACGTCCATTCATAAAGTGTGCTCATCTACTTGCACATAAGTTCATTGGCCCACAAGTGCGTAAATGGTCATCTGTGTGTGTTCAAGATTATGCGAGTGTAGGCGTAGGGGGAACCTGATCTGATCTGTGTGGGAGAACTTGGTTCCTTTTCCCCCACTCTCCACTGTTCAGACAGACGGCCTGCTAGAGAGATCAGACTCTCAGACTAACTGGACCAGAAGCCATTAGGACACACTAGACACACAGCGCTTTCTTTCAAAGCTGTTGCTTTCTTCTTTTAAAAAAAAATGAGGGTCTTAAATTATCATAGGTCAATAACAAGACAAAAATATTTAAAACCAAATGCACAACACCTATTAAATCATTTCCTCAAGTTCCAACACACAGCATGGGCCAATTACACTAAAAGTGTCTGGAGATTTCGTCTTTTATTTTCCTGTGTTTGGTCTTTTCGGGGGGAACAAAACAGCTCTGGCACTTGAGTGTGAGGGTAGTTCAAGCATAACATGCCAGAACTACATTTTGTCTTTAGAATAAGTGATTCTGCAGACATTTCCACTATCTTTAGTTTAGATTTTCACTGAAACTGCTTTTCCACAACTCTCTAAATATTGCCAGAAATGCCATCAGCAACGGCAGCTTGTCAATAGGGGACAATCGGGTGCCACCCAATCAAATTTACAAGAAAAAAGTGAAGATACAATAAACATAAATTGAGAAATAAAAAGTAATTATCCCATCTGTTTTTTGTGTAAGTCTAAATTTGTATTTTTTTATGGCGAGAGACGCCAGCCAGATGAACATCTATGTAACCTTTGAACCTCTTGGCTTCTATGTGACTTCATGCTGGTCTCTAATTGGTTGGTTAAAGATTCTCCTGTGGCCAGTCACTCAAGCCATGCCGATCCATGCCGAGTTCGGACCGAGCTTGGATCAGTTGACCGTGCCGAGCTTGGATCAGTTAA